>JAJEJO010001629.1:0-64785 GCA_020662805.1 Glaucomys volans | reverse complement strand
CCTATCTTTATCATTGCCAACAAGAAAATACACAATGAACACTGTTTTGAGGTGACCATGAAATCTGTGGAAATGTTTTAAATATTTTATTTCTCAAAAAAAAATTGTAAATAAACTTAATTCAATATCATTTTACAATAAACCAGAACATTTTCCTAAACATTTTGAGATTTTTAATGTGAAAAAACAAAACAATTACAATTTAAATATTTAGTTCTTTTAGGACAAAACTTTAATATGCAAATGAAAATAATTGTTTAATATGAGGAATATATACATATAAATCTATTATTTTAGCAGGTGCAGGTGTAGGACACATTTATTTGTTATTTTATAATATCTGAAGACTATCTTTGTCACTTCATTTAATGGACAAATTTGTATTAAATTACCCTTTATTGAGTAGTTTACAATTTTCTGATAAATAATACAATTGCACTGTTTTTCTTTAGAAAATGTGATCAAATTTATAAAGTTATACTTTCTATGAGCACATTTTGTAATGTGATTTATAAAGGGAAACGCCAAAATAGGAAGAGCACTTAATAAAATTAAATCATTGAATCACACTTAACTGGTCTACTACAATGTGGAGAGAAGCCTGCAAAAGTCACAGTTAATACTAATTCACTTTCTTTCATAGTCTTTATGCTTAGAGTATTTTGGAACTACATCATTTAAAAATGAATTCTAACCCTAAATTTTTCCCTCCAGCAGCACTATTATCATTGTGTTTTAATGCTATTCTCTGAATGTCAGTTGGCTGCATCATAGCATATCTACAAGAGCACTGTGGAAAAAAAAGAAATTTTTATTGTACCTGGTTGACCTTGTAATAGTTTCTCTGCCACCTGTTCATCAAGATCAGAAGAATTATTTTTTACTCATTAATTTACTCATTAAGCAATTTTTTATTGAGTGCCTACTATGCAGCTGACACTGAGGCTAAATAGTCTGTTTTCATGGAGTTTATGGTACACAGTTTGGCAAAGATGAACATAACCAGGTACAATAAGGTGCTTGACATGCCTTATTTATTTAAAAATTTCTGTCTCCTATCCCTCAAAGCTATTGCATTGCCTTTACTCTTAAATACCATCGATATCAATATTCCTTTTCCTGTAACTTCCTGATCAGTTGTGTAGCTCAGGAAGCATAAATCACAGAACTCAGACTACAAGCAAATGATAAATTGTAGACAATTCATAATTTTCTCTAAATCTGTTTCCCGTATATCTAACACTGAAATGCAAATCAGCTACATATCTATTCTTTTCCTTGGTCAGAAAAACATTTTTCTGAGGAGTTTCAAATCTCCATTTGAACATTTCACAAGTAGCTGAAATCATGTAGCATCTCTAATTAACTTCTAAAATTCCATATCATGCAGAGAATAACTTGCCCATGGTGATAGTCAGAAAAGTGTCAAGTTCATGAGCTGGAGCATAAAAATGCAACCTTCAAGTTAAATTTCACATCAGGGAGTACTTTGGAATTGTGGTGCTTATGGGAAATAGAAAATTATACAGAGAGAGGTCTTTATGTTATTGGGGAGGAGATGTTTTCCAACCCCATCCATGAATCAGAATATGTACTCCCTATGTAGTGTACAAAGATAATGCAGATTGTTGCCTGACATAGGAAGGTTAATCAGTAAGCCACTAATATTGTCTGTAATATTAGATTATATTAAACTTCCTGGAATAGTATCTTTACCTGTCTCTGCTGGATTTGGAAGAATCAATTACAGTACTTTTTACTTTGATATAATATAAAATAGCATTTTCTTCTCTTCTTGATGATATATTATGCTAAATGATGTAATGTATGCTAAGGAGATGATATTTAGGAAATAGTTGTTTTTCAAATAGAGACCTTCCATATATTTCTTTTTTATTGCAAATCTTTCAAATATCCTTTTCCTGTTTATGTTTTCTCTCTTCATTTTGTTCATGGTAACTGTTAGCTGATGTGAATTCTCAATTTGATAGTCTTAAAATGATCAATCTTGGTATGTATGTTCATGCTTCATGTATCTAGGTAAGTTATACTTCTTTTTCCCAAAATCAAAGAGAAAATGCATATTTTGTTTTAAAAATTCTCTTTACAATATATTTATGTACTGACATTGAGTTTTACAAAATATTTTTTCATATTCTTTGCCCAATAATCACTTGTTCCTTTACTTATTGAATACTAAATCCTTTCTCTAAGTACCGTTTGGAGTCCTCTGGTTTATCTGGCTTACATATATGTGTATGAGGGTGTTTGTTAGCTTTCTATTATATATTTCTCCGTAACTGCATCAGTATTTTATTTCATAGTCCTTTAATGTTTTCATTTTCTGAGAGCTTTATTTGTGCTGGGTCAAATATACTCACTTTATATTTTTGTCATAACTATCATAAATAGTCTTAGACCTTTGAATGTCAATGAAAATTTTAGCTTAACTGCTCAAGTTAACAACACATTTGTTAAGATGTTCATTGGAATTCTAGTGACTTCATATAAATTTTGGAAGAATTGACATCTTTGTGAAATCAGTACAATATCTACAATATTATAACTCTTCCTCACTTTCTTAGTATTTTTCAATAAAATATTTTGGGTTTTTTTCTTTATTTCACAAGTTCATTCTTATAAAACTACCTCATTCTATTTCTTCTTTTATTTTTTTTCGAGGAGTGGGTACTGGGAATTGAACTCAGGGGCACTCAACCATTGAGGCACATCCCCAACCCTATTTTGTATTTTTTATTTAGAGTCAGGGTCTCACTGAGTTGTGTAGTGCCTCTGTTTTTGTGAGGCTAATTTGAACTCGTGATCCTCCTGCATCATCCTCCCAAGCTGCTGGAATTAGAGGTGTGTGCCACTGTGCTTGGCTACTTCATTCTATTTTAAATTTAAATGTACAATACTATTTTAAATTATAAGATTGCATTTTCTCTTGCTAGTATAAACATAGAATAAATTTGAATTTTGATCTTGAAGAGAGAGACACTGGTCATACTTATTTATTGTAATAATTTTCTGTAGATTATTTCATATTTTAAAAGCACATAATGGTAAAATTTGCAAATGGTTACAATTTTATTTTTCAATTCTATTATTTACTTTTTGTTTATTATAAAAATGTGCTGGCTAGAAATTCTGGCAAAGTATTGAAAAGTAGTGTCAATATTGGGGGATTTACCTTTTAAGCAATGTCAATAACTTGGGGAATTTACCTTTTAATTTTTAATCTATTTTATTTTTTCCATTTTATTTATTTTTTTATTTTCACTGTACAAATTTATGGAGTACAGTATGTTTACTTGAGACATAAGCATAGCGTGTGATGATCAAATCAGAGTAGTTACATTTCTATCTCCCTAAGAATTTTCTGTAGTTTGATTAACACATAATATTTGCACATATGTAATATATGTAATGTAATATATGTAATAATTTCACATGTGATATTTTAACACATGCATTACAATGTGGACTAGTCAAATTGGGATATTTAATATTTCTATCTCATTATCATTACTTTGTGTTTAGAGTCTTTAAGCTCAAAAAATATGTAACAGCTTACTGTGAGTTGTTCTTTCCCCTCAACAGTTTCATGGAATACTAAAACTTGCTACTTCTGTTTAATTGCATATTGGTTAATTTGAATTAACAACTTGATTGGATTAAGACGTGCTGAAGATTAAGAGGCTTCTGGATGTGTCAATGAGGGTGTGTCTAAGAATGATTGGCATGTGGGATAGCAAACTGAAGTGGAGGCCTTCCCTAAGCATGGGCAGCACCATCAAATAGGCTGGATGCTTGGATGGAACAAAAATCAGAAGAACAAGGAAGCAGCAGCAAATGCAAGTTTGATTTTTCTTGAGCAAGTTTCTTGACTGCTGCTGCAATTTCCTGAGGATATCATACTCTTGCTCCTTCACTCTTCCAAAGCAGATGCTGCCAGTGATTCTCCAGGGAGTTTTCAGAAGCCTTCAGTCTAGGGCTGGACTAGCATCCTTGATCCCCCTTGTTCTGAGGTGGCAGCCTCTTGAACTGTGCCGCTATTGGTTCCGCCAGCTCTCCAGTCTGCAGAGGGTCATTGTGGACTATCCAGCTTCTGGTTGTGTAAGCCAGTTTAATAAATCCCCTCGTTATAATTATACTTCCTGTTGATTCTGTTCCTCTAGAGAACACTGACAAATACAAATTGTGTTTAAGTGCCTTTTCTCCAACCTCCCACTTTCCTCCAGTCCTTCAATCTACCCAGCCTCTGGTAATCATTATTATACATTGATTCAATTTTGGGTGTTTGTATTGCTGTCTCTGATTCATTTCACAAGTATTCCCCTTTCCTCACATTCTACCTAGTTACTGTTATTTTTTTTTTTTCCTGTCTTTTTGAAAGTAGCCATTCTTACTGGGATCAGATAGTATGTCATTGTGGATTTGATTGCATTTCCTTGGCTGTTAATGAAGTCAACCTTCTTTCTTAATTATTTGATAACTTGAATTTCTTATTTTGAGAAGTATTTATTCATATTCTTTGCCAATCTTTAATTGGATTTATTTGATTTTGTAGTGAGGTTAAGTTTCTTACATATTCTTTGTGAGATAAGTAGTTTGCAAATCCCCCCCTCCGTTCCGTGCATTGTCCCTTCTTTTTGGTGGTTGTTCCCTTCGCTATGTAGGTGCCTCTTAGTTTGATAAAAAAATGTACTTATCTATTTTTGGTTTTATTTCCCATGTTCTGGGGATTTTATTCAGAAAAAAATTAATTCTTATACACTGACATGCTTTCCATATGTGTTTTTTTCAGTAGTTTCATAGTTTCAGAGGTCACAAAGATAACTTTTATTCTTCTAGACTTAATTTTGTGTAGGGTAAGAGACAGGGATTTTCTGCATGTGAATATCCCATTTTCTAGGAACAAATTACTGAAGATGCCATCCTTTCTTCAATGTTTAATTTGTTAACTGTTGACAATCAGTTTTCTATAAATTCATGAAGTCATTTCTGGTACTCTATTCCTTTTTAGCTTATTTTATCAGACTTTTATGATTTTTTTATTGTAGAGGTTTTTTACTTTCTTAAACTTATTCCTAGGTTTTAAATTGTTTTTGTAGTGCTTGTGACTTGGATTCTTTGTTTGATTTCTTTTTCAGCAATTTATTATTGGTGTATAAAAATGCTACTAATTTTTGTATGTTGATTTTTTTCCTGTAATTACTGAATTTATCATTCTAATAGTCTTTTAGGGCATTCTGTATGTTTTTCTCTGTATAAAATTATATCATGTGCAAATAGAAATAATTTGACTTTCTCCCTTCCTGTTTGGATTGCTTTTATTTCTTTATCTTGCAGTTATGATTTCCAGTACTATGTTGAATGAAGTAGGTGAGGGTGAGCATTCTTGTCTTATTTTAAAGAAAATATTCAACTCTTTCCCATTCACTATGAGTTGCATGTGCTGAACCATCCTTGAATTCTTTGAATAAATTCCACTTAATCATGATGAATGATCTAGTTAACATGTGCTGGTCATGATTTTTATTTAGAATTTTTATTCCAAATTTTTATTTTACAAATATATTCATTAGATATATTGGTCTATAGACTTTTTTCTTCCTTCCTTTTCCCCTCCCCCTCTCCTCCCTCCTGCTGCTGTTTTGTTCTATCCTTGTCTAGTTTGATAGTTTGATAGATCAGTACTTCAGTAATGCTGGCCTTGTAGAATGAATTTGGAACAATTTCTTATTTGGAATAGTTGAAAAAGATTTTTGCATTACTTCTTCTTTAATTGTTTAGAAGAACTCTGCAGTGACTCTATCTAGTCCAGGAATTTTCTTTGATAGGACACATTTTAATCTTCATTTAACTTCTAAAGGTGATATACTAAGATCTTACTACTTTTTTAAAGTAGACATTAATTGCTTTAAAGTTTGCTCTTATCATTACTTTTTCTGCAACCCATAGATTTTGGTATGTTGTTTCTCTGTTTTTATTATTTTTCCAAGAAATTGTTTTTCATTTTCTTATTTCTTCTTCGATCTATTGGTTATTTACGAGTTCTTGTTTAATTTCTACATATTGGCATAGTGTAAAATATTTTTCTTGTGATTGATTTCTAGTTTTATTTCTTTGTGATTAGAAAAAGATAATTGTTAGGATTTTAATTGTTTTTTTTAATTTCTTGAGTTATTTTTTGTGGCCTGTCATATGATCTTTCCTTTATAACATGCCATGTACTGTTCAGATGAAAGTGTTGTCAGTAGTTTTTGGATGGAATGTACTTATTTTGGTATGGATATGAAGGATCCTCCAAAAGGTCATGTGTAACACATTGCAAGAATTTTCAGAGGTGAAATGATTAATTTATGAGAGGTGTCACCTAAGCAGTGGATTAATCCACTGATATAGATTAACTGGGAGGGAACTCTAGAAAGGTAGGGTGTGGATGAGGAAGTAGGTGTTGGGGGGTTTGGGATGGAGGTATGCCTTTGGGGTTTATAATTTGTCCTTATGAGCAGAGTTGTCTCTTTATGCTTCTTGATTGTTCTATCCTGAGCTGATTCCATCTGGCATGCCTTCCTGCAAGATGTTCTGCCTCACCTTGGGCCCATAGCAATAGAGTCAGCTGATCATGAACTGAACCTCTTTTCTAAAAAATTTATTTATTTACTTACAATGATAGTTTTTCTGGTTGTACACGAAGTAGAATCTTACCAATTGCATATTTATACATGTACATAAGATAATGATGTTTGTCTCATTCTATTATCTTTCCTTCCCCGTGGACTGAACCTCTAAAACCATGAGCCAAAATAAACTTTTCCTCCTCTATATTGTTTTTGTTAGGTAGGTTGGTCAGAGCAATGCAAAACTGACTAAGGTAGTACTGCAGATAACTGTTAGGTCAGTTTGGTCTAGAATGAAATTTTACTTTAGTATTTCTTGATATACTATCTGAATAATCTGACCATTTCAAATGGGGTGTCAAAATCCTCTGCTTTTATTATATTGGAACCTCACTCTCTTGGGTCTATTTATTTAGCTTTATATATTTGGGTTTTCTGATATTGAATGTATATATGTATATATATGTATATATATATATACACATACATATATTTATTTAGAATTATTATTACCTCTTGTTGAATCTAGTCTTTTATCATTATAGAATGTCCTTCATTGTCGCTTTTTACTGTTCTTGATGTAAAGTCTTTTTTAATCTGGCATAAGCATGGCTATTCCTGCTTTCTTTTGGCTTCCTGCTTTCTTTTGGCTTCCATTTTCATGAAATATGGTATTCCGTTACTTCACTTGTGTCTGTGTGTCCTTAGAAGTGAAGTGTTTTCTTGTGAGCAATACAAAATTGAACTATGCCTTTTTAAATTAATTCAATTGCTCCAAATCTTTTTTTTTATTTTGATAATGTTTTACATTTAGGGAAATTAGTGATATGTAAAATCTTACTACAGCCATTTATAACTTGTTTTCTAATTATATTACAGCACCTTTCTTCATTCTTTTGAGCTTAAATAATTTATGCTAGAAGTGTGTTTTCATTTTTTTCTTATTATTTTTGTTTTATGTAGCATACATTTTGCTTTGTGGTTAAAAGGAGGCATATAATAAAACATCCTTTCATTATAATCAACTATTTTGAAATAAGTGCAACTTAACATAATCATAAGGATAAGAAAAGAAACAAAAAACAAAAAAATAAGCGAGTCAATATTCTAATAAGAAAACCATACTTGCAGGCTGAAACTTGAGTCTGTTCCAAGAGAGTGTAGGTCTCCATCTGTGCTGAAGCAGGTCTAGTGACTCTATGAGGACTGACCTGAGTATAATTCTGCTGTTCAGGTTTGGGGGATGGATGATGGAGACATTACTTGTCCTCTGAGGCTGAAGCTTAGCTGAGTAGCAACTGTGTTGTACAGTCACAGGTACTTGTTCAGTCTTGGGGAAGGAGGATGCTCAGGCCCACTCCAAGGCTGGTAATGATGCTAGCTTGTTCTTGAGTCTGTCCCACCAGGGCACAGTTCTTTTTCTGTAGCCAGAGCTGGTCCAGAGTATCCCTATGCAAGCTTTGTTCTGGGTATAGAGGTCTTTGGGTTCTCCTTGGTGCTGGTTCTCAACATGCCAAGACTGGCACTGAGCACCAAGGTAAAGTCCTATGAAAGCTTTGATTCGTTCTCTCTGATGGATCAATCTTTCTTCTGCCTCTGCCTGTGGAGACTGAAAGAGAGGCAGTCGGGTCAATCCCTTAGCTGCCTGGATAATACAATTTCACTGCTTCAGTGGATGGATACTCACCAGAGGGCAGGTGTCATCTGACTCTTTCTGGTACTGAGCTTCACCCTGATTGTGCAGGTACTGGGTTTAAAGTCTAAGGCCTGAGCTTAATTTTTTCTCCATCCCCAAAGTAGGAGGTGTCTCTTTTCATGCTGCTTGGAATTTGGGGAGTGTTAACGTGAGAAACTCTTCCCTGCCTTCCTTGATGTATCTTTTCAAAATGGCAGATGTCTTCATTTTACTTTTCTTGGTGAAAAGGTTAAAAAATTACAAATTGTTTTTTTTTTCCTCACCTTTATGAATGTTTGCTAAACTTCATTTTATTTTGATCTCTGTTGATCTTTGGAAATATTAAAAGGAAAATGGCAACTGAAAATATGTGTCTATTTACCTATCTGTATACACTGCAAATCATACACACACATACAAGTACATGCACATGCTATTGACAAGTCCACTTGAATCATTCATAAACTCTAAGTAAAAAAATGTTATTCTTACAAATAAGGAGATCCTCTGTAACTCTACACATTAATTTGTATATTGTATTTGCGGTATTTTATTATTATGCTTACCTACAACCCTTGTTTAAAGGTAAGTACTAGACGAAGTTTTCTAATGAACAGAGATAATACACATTGCTTCTATCTGTAATCTCCATCATAGTTTTTCACCCCACATTCCCTCTTCAGGTCTTCTCTTTGAGCTCTAACTCCATAGAAAAGGAGAATACAAGACCCTAAACACAGAGGAAGTCAAACAGGTTGCTTGGCTTCTATAACAGCCTCCTTTACTAAAGCATTTTTATTTGGTAGAAAAAATACATTTTTACTTCTTTATATCTTGAATTCAGGATAAACTAAGACAAAAAATATTTAACCAGCATAGGATCAGTTGGCCACATAATCCAAACCTATGATCTCAATGTTAGTTAGATAATATTCTGATTCAAATATGATTCAGACAGAAAGCAGTTCACAAAGATTTTTTTGAACTCTTGTGTTTAACAAACTTTGCAAAAATCTCTTCCACCTATTCATTTTCATTTCAATTGCACAGTAACAATGGTGGCAAATAGAATTCTAAAATATAAGGAAATGTTAGAAATGTTACATCCTTAAGACAAGTGAAACAAACACTGATGAAATTGTTTCCTTTCCTATGCTTCACACATAATTAGTTAGACCTGATTAAGGAGCATGTGTCTAGTCCATACTTCAAATTCAGTTCCAGAGACACACTGAATATAGCTATGAAGGTGAGAGTAAAGCATGCTACCTTTATTTGAAATAAAAATGTAGGTTCTTTAAGGCTTATAAGGGGATCTGAGGTTTCTCAATAAAACACAGATTATGGATGGTTACCAAACATCACAAAAATGCCACTAACAAAAAGCTGGAAGAAGAACTTTCAAGACAATATATTGCAAGATTTGTAAAGGCTGGCAGCATGTTTTACTTTAAGATTAGAATTTGTGAAAAATTCTTAGATGTACAAAATTAAGAAAAGTGGTAGGGGAAACTCATGTCAGGAAAAGGTGACTTGATTTTCCTAAGGTAGCTCCAATTTAAAAAAATATAGATGAAATCTCCAAACAACCAATGTCATGCTCAATTCAATTCATCATGTTTGGAATAGGAGAGCTGCTATGCAACTCATAGTTTTCCAAATGTCTTATGAAACAATTTTTAAGAAATGAGCTTTCCCAGCACACTGGTGTGTAATAACATTTTCTTTTGATCTTTAATTTATTTCACTTTCTCCTGAGTTGATTTGAAGTAGAGCTTTAATAGTTGCAAGCTCTTCGAGTTGACTGTTCATTAACTAATTTTATATTCTCTGGAGCATATGTCCTTGCCTAAGAAGGAGCACAAGTAGGCATGTAGATGAAATTTTATCAACCATGATATAAACTATGGAATTGATTGGGACTATAAATATTTTATGATTCACTCTTAATAATACTAAAAAGGACTTCTAAAAATAAGCTTACTGATCCACTTACGGATATGTCCCACATGAGCTTAAATAAATGCTTCATATGTAAAAGAGAAACCTGATCTACTGATTATAGATTGCTCCTATAATTGACATTAGTCAAATTTCTATCAGTTCAATCTTTTACAAAGTAATATTCAATGCTTATATGAGTTAATATAGCATATATAATGTTAATATGTAATATGTAATGCCATATTATATAATTGTTATATATTTTAATAATGTGCATTATATAGATATAAATAACTAATTTTAACAAAATTGTTAAAAATTGTTGTATGTTGAGCTATTGCCAGAGCCGGGTACATGGAACACACCTGTAAACCCAGCTGCTCAGAAGGTTGAGGCAGAAGGATAGTGAATTCAATCAAAATCAGCCTCAGGAAAAGGTAGTGCTAAGCAATTTAGTGAGGCCCTGTCTCTAAATAAAATACAAAGTAGGGCTGGGGATGTGGCTCAGTGGTTGAGTGCCCCTGCCCTGAATTCAATCCCTGATACCCTCTACCCCCACAAAAAAAAAAAAATAGTTATTATACTTAATTTGAAATTTTAAATGATTATTAATTTTGAAAAAATAGTTGTCTCAATTAGTGAGGTCTCTGAACAGGAAGAGGTCAATTCCACCAACTCTTGAGTCTAAAAGTTATATGATTCATAATAAGAAAACAAGATTCACAGAGAGTCCATGAATGCACAGTATCTGTTGAGATATATAGCAATGAGGATATGTGATTAAAATAAAAAAAAACTGAACAATTATACAGTACTCTAACAATTATAAAGAGAATTCTAATGACAAAAATTTTGAAATTGCAAAATGCACATGAATAATTAAGTCCTAAAAATTTGAATGATGAAATATCTGAAAGAGGACATATCAATAATCAATAATGCTTAATGATGAGGGATTCATTATTGATACAGAAAGCCTGTCACTTTATTTATATTAATACCTCTTCCCTCATTTCAATATAACTTTTTAAAATACATGGCTATCAATTATGTTTATTTTAATAGCAAAATTAAAAATACTTATTAAAATAATGCTATAGTCTGAGAAATTTCGTTTAAGACATTGCAATTAGAGTTCCTTTGACAAAAATGTATATTGAATTAATGTACATAATTTTAAAATAAAAATTCTGTGTTCTGGATTTCCCTTCCTAAAAGTTAATGTGAAAAAATAAGATAGTCTTATAGGGTTAAAAATAAGTTTGCATAAGTTTGCCCCATTGAATTCTATTAAAGAGTCCACATTATATCTCATTTTCCCACATACAACATTTCTCAGAACTGAAATCAAGGAAAAGAGTAGATAGTGTAATATATTTGAAAGAATATTCTTTCAAAAATTAGGAGAATAGGAATTTTTGTTAAGTTTATTTTGTTAATTAGTATGGTATGTATATTTTGCCCCAGAGGATCATGTATGTTTAGGGTCTTATGTGTGGTCTCAGTTCTCATTAGTCCTTTTTGTCAATACCCATATTTAAAAACTGAAAAGACAGTCCAATGGTTCCCTTGTGATCTGATTAGCCTTTGTAGTTTAAGTAAGGAGCTTCCATCACTATCCTTTCCCACTTCCGGTCATAGTTGTGTACACTTTTCTTGGTGCAGTGCCATTTTTTTTATCAGCACTCTCAAGATATTTATATCCTTCCTTGTTTGTTGTCATACTGTTTTACTGTACATTATTTTCACAACTGGTATGAAGTTAGGGTTTGTGTATTCAGTGTCCCCAAAAACTCATGTGTGAGAAAGTACAAGAACATTCGGAGAAGAAATGATTAAATTATTAGTGTTATGGACTAACTGGGTGGTAACTATGGACAGGTAGGTTAAGCTGGGGGAGGTAGGTCACTGGGGCTGTGCCTTTGGTGTGTATATTTTGTTCCCAGTGAGCAGGAACTCTCTCTGCTTCCTGTTGCTCTGTTCTGAGCTGCTTTCCTCTTCCATGCCTTTCACCATGATATTCCACCTCACCTCAGGGCCAGGGAAATGGAGTCAGATACCAATGAACTGAGACCTTTGAAAATATAAGCCCCAAATCAACTATTCCTCCTCTGCACTATTATTGTCAGGTCTTTTGTTCACAGCAATGAAAAGCAGTAGCCATGTGAGAATTAATTTGCTGCCTTTACCTTTATGGCTCTTAAAGGTGACTAAAAGCTTTGTCAATCATATTCTTAAAGCCTTCCTTAGTATTATTCTAGGAATATTCAAATATTCATGTGTACTTTACTGAGGTTCGATCCAAAATCTAAATTCTAAAATCTAAAATCAGATTCTAAAATCTGCCTGAAGATGAGTATGTGTGTCTTCTCTATCTGAGGCTGCAATTTCTGCTGGCTTGATTTTATTCTTGGATTGTATTAGAGTCACAACTACATCCAACTCTTGGGTTCTGAGGAGAAAGATACTGGTAGTTAATTCTTCATTCTGTTTGAGTTAGTCTTGCATATGTCACAACTTACCTGCATCTTCAGCCAGCCCTCTCAGCTCTGCAGCCACATTTTGATAGAGATCTTATCAAGGAGGCACAGATCTTTGTCTACCTTTGTGAAAACAGAAGAAATGCCTTGCAATTATCTTATTCTGTAGACCAATCATGAACCATTTGACCATGTAAGCTTTAAAGGCCTGCAGCTATTGTGGCTAGGCTATATTTTTAATAATTATGTCAACCAGAAGTCTAAAAGGGTTATCTGATATCACTGTTGGCTAATGAAAACTCTTTTCCTCTTCAGGGCCCTGCAGGGGATAGACCCCATTTCTAGAAGCAGTCTCTGGAGACTGAGTTCTACTTGTACTATATTTAGGGTAAATTCAACTGAAAACACTTATCTCGATCTAGGTCTGTATGAATTTGAGGAACATTTTGTTTTAGTGAGGTTCTTCAGAAAAACAAAAGCAATATGATATAGGAATATGTGTGTATATGTAAGTAGGAAAAATATGTATATAGACTATATGAACATATATGTATATGTATATATTCATATAGATATGTACATATATACATACATGTATATGTATGATATGTATGTGTATACATATAGATATGCATGCATCTATATGTATACAGATAGATAGAAAGATGCAACTGATTGAATGAGGCCCACCCACAACATAGAGGTAATCTGTACAAAATTTACTGGGTAAAAATTTTAATTGTATCTAAAAATTATATTTACTATAGCATCTAAACCAATATCTAGATCAGTTTGACCAAACAACTGAGCACCATACTAAAACCAATTTCAAATGGCACCAACCATCATATTTCTGTTTATTATTTTTATATAAATTAAATCTGAAGCAAGCTTTGAAGAGCATTGACATGTTCTAAAAGCAATCAAAATTAACTGAGACAATAAAAATGACATTCTAAAGTCATCTCATATTTTTACATCATCTCTCAAAACCTACACATTTTCAAACAAAAAAGATTGATAAGAATATAAAGTATCCAAATACAGCTTTAGGACTTTTAAGAAAAAATTATCTTATTTAATACTTGAGGACAAAATTTTGTGGATGAAACCGTTCCTTCAGGAGCCTCTTATAATAGAAATACCACAAATGTAAATATCAAGGATGGCCCCTGGGTTCCCGGCTGAGATACTTTTATGAGCAAGTTTTCATGTTGGTGTTTTTCTACTTTTTATATTATGTCAATTATTTTCAATCTAGTCTAATTTGTACTAGATTTCCCCCAAATTCTATGTTTATGGCTTTCTTTTTGGTTATTAGAATCCTGTATAACATAGTTTTGATTTATTAATTTAAAGAAAAGCTGACAGATTTGTTTTTAGCTACTAAGGAATTGAAAACTAGCTAGAGGTTTTATGAATCACTCCCCCAAAAGGCATTTTCTGAGGTTATAGTTTATAATTTGAAAATACTACAGTTTCTTTTTGGAAATTCATAGTGTCTCTTAATGAATTTTCCACTGATTTAACAGAAAGATAAACACTTTCCTTGTGTGGTATATTTAGAAGAGTCAGGAAAAAGAACCCAGAATCATAAGTAATCCTGATTGTCCCCAAGCTAAATTGTATAAGTGCGACCTTGTAAGATGTATACATGTATATTTTAATTGAAGACATGTATGTTATTAAAGATAATTTACATCTTTGGGTTATTTTTCCCCTTCACATGTAAAATGAGGTTTTTAATGAGGGGGTTAAAATCCCCTTTCACTTTTTGCACTTTTTGCATCTTTTACACATTCGCGAATCACGATAAATTTTTCATTGTTAGTTTACCTAAATTATTTTCCCATATTTGTTTGTTTATATAAATGTATAATACTTTGTGTCAAGTATTAAAGATGTGAAAATAGCACTTATTTGTGATACTATGGAACAAAATTATTCTTAAGATATATTTGGTGGTCCACCATTCAAATATACTAATTAAGAAAATGCTACTTGCTATAACTAAAGAACCCTGCAATTTAAGTGGCTTTATCCAACGCAAGTTTATTTTCTACTCACATGAAACTTAGTTTTTCTCCATGTGAGGATTCTCTGGACCCAGCTTTGCAATCTACAAAGGCTTTGTTGACCTCAGTTCCTAGGTAGTAGAATGAAAAAGAGATCATACAGGAAGAACATTAACTTCAACAACAAGGCACCAGCATGTATCAATTTCTGCCATGTTCCATTGACAACTAGTCACCACACCAAACCTAGATGTCTAAAGGACTGAGAAACATAGGTTTCTGAGAAACTATTACTAATATGAGCTTTGGTGTCTTCCTAACTACCTGAAACACTGTAGATTTATCAGAATCACATATTATCACAATGGATTCCACAGGGCAGGTCCATGCAAATTTTTTTTTAATCTATTATGGGATAAGTAGATCATTAATTAGATTAAAAATATACTCCAATAATATATGACTGTATGTATGTGTGTACATATTTCTTAAGCACTTATCTTAGATAAACTAATTTAGTTTTATGGGCAATAAAAATATTTTAAAAGTGTTGGATCTTTACAATTTTGAAAGAGAAATTAAGATACAAACACCCAGCTGAATTATTTAGAGGAATTACCAGCTGCTTATTTTACAGAATATATACATCCTATATATGAAATGAATATATATGTATATATATTCCATGGTAAAATAAATAATTATAATTTATTGGCAAGTATAATTTTAGGGTACAGGTGTCATTAGAATGTAACCTTTAAAAATATGATTTTCATACACTGAAAATTTCAGGAAAAATATTCCAGAAAAAATGAACACATTAAGCAAACTCTTAATGATATTCAAGGCTGTACTGTGTTTAGGAAAGTTATGAGAAAAATATTTATTACATTTCTAGAATGTATGTGGAAGAGGGTTTAGAGGTAAACGAAATTTAGGATTTAAAAGAATTTGTATACCATGGAGATTAGTTTGTAAATTATTTTTTAGGAGGCCTCAAGCAGCCTTCTTAGTTGAATGAGTCTGATTCAACTTGAATCTTCACAAAATTAAACTGAGAAATATGAAGATTCCTGCACTAATTTAAATTCCTAAAGCTAGTTTTTAAAACATTATAGTCTGACAATCTGAAGCAAACTTTTATAAATTTGTTGACTGAAATTTTTTTGTCTCCTTTTACATTATACAGATCTTCCCCAAGATCTCTTTCCACTATTACGCTTTCTTTGATTCTTCCGGTTGTCCTCTGAATTTTGTCGTTTAAACTCAGAATTGATCTTCCTTCTCTCTCATTCCTATTCCTATCCAGTCCTTTTTTTTCAATTAAACATTTCCCACGTCAGGTTTACATTTTGGGTTTGTTTTATAGTTAATACAAACGGTAAAGCAGTTCTGGGCACACAGTGCAAAACACAACCACTTTGTTGATTGACTGACAAGGAATTTGTGCTGTACGACTGGCTTTGATAATTCAGGTAGTAGGAGCTCTCGGCTACGTGGTTACAGGAAGAAGCTGAAGGCATTCTTTGTAAAGATCCAAGTGGTTCCCTTATGCCAATAAACAGATCTGATAGAAATGTGGTTTCATTATTCCATCAAAGGATTTTCTAAGCACTTTTGAGGTTATTTTTTTTAGTAAATAATGAATAGCTTTATTCAGTGACATATTAATGACTGTGCCCATATTGTGTTGTCTCTTTATATAGACTCAGACCAACTCTGCAGCAGTTGGACATATTCTAATTAATCATTATACATTGAAAAGAAATGTTTCTGAAGTATTGAGATAAGGAAAACTTCATAATACGCTAGTTCTAACAGTGTCTGTTCTTATACCTAACTTGTAGGATTAAAGAATAAAAAAATCCCCAAAACTCTGTCTACAAAGTTTCACTGCATTTCTTCCCTAAAATACAACACAGAAATTTTTTGACCTAAATCTCATAGTAATTTAGTATCAATTTCTTTCATGCTAACCTTAAGGGTAAGCCTGAATCTGAGCAAAACAAATTACCTGTCTTGTCATAGTGTTTCAATCCAGGTCTTAAATAAAACCTTGTTCTTTTATTGCCAATAAAGTGGCATTGTTTCTGCCAGATCTTTCAAGAAGCACCTTTTCTATTATCTACCCTATTGTACAAATGTCTCATAATCCTATCATCAACTTTGCATTAGGGTAAAAGTTCCTGTTTGTTGGAGGGTTTTCTGCATATTTCTCATTTGCTTCCTTGCCCTAGGAGATGCCAATAACTTATATAGTTTTAAATTATAAACCCCAGTATGGAACACACTGATTTTATCTGTATCCAGAGTGCAAGACTCACAATTCATATAATCAAATCCCTAATGGATAACACAAGGCACTTCAAATTCCAGTATGTAACTTAAATTTTTCCCCTATCAAAACAATTATTTTAATTGTTTTTAGAATTTTGTTAAGTTACATCATTTTCTTTCCAATTACTTAAGCCAGACTTCTTATTTTGTGTTATGATCATTTTCTCAATTACCTACACCATGTCTTACAGACCTCCTTAAATCTCCTTGGTCTCATTCTCTCCATTTTCTCTTCAATCATTTAAGTTCAGGTCCTCAACATACCTCTATACATGATAGTAACACGGTCCTCTAACTATTCTTACTACTGCTAGCCTCTCTTCCTG
Organism: Glaucomys volans; assembly: GCA_020662805.1. Taxonomy (NCBI): domain Eukaryota; kingdom Metazoa; phylum Chordata; class Mammalia; order Rodentia; family Sciuridae; genus Glaucomys; species Glaucomys volans. Next base: position 47,379 of record JAJEJO010001629.1, on the reverse strand, counting down.
TCCCTGCCTCCAGTTTATACTTCCCTTCACCCCTTCATATTCTGTATGCATGTTTTCTTCTTCTTATTGTGTCTGAAGTGCCTGTTGGCTGCAAAAGCCATATCCATTTTTCAAAATCTTATTCAACTGACACAGTGATGAAATTTCACTGGACCATTTCCCAAGGCACTTCCTGACATTCCTGCCCTAAAGCAACTCTGTTCTATTTCTGTAGATTTATATAATTTTAGCATATATAACATTGATCTGCAATATTTTTGAAAATTTCATCTCCCAGGTGTGGTTCTTTTATATAGAGATTTTTTATTTTTTGTTGATAATTCTCTAGTATATAGTGCCGTATATAACATATTTGTAAGGTTTTTTGTACTTTGTTAAGCAAATCTTATTCCACTAGATTTCAGTAAGATGTTAGCAGAAATTGTATCCCTTTTACAGATGAAGGCCATTCATTGAGTGTTTGTTCCACACCAAATGGCTATGTAAATAAAGGCTGTAGAGATAAGTTTAAGGTTGAAAATACATGACAATATTCTTGAATCTTATTCAAAAGGAATTATATTACTTTAGATATGTTTAAATATTTATTTCTAATTAAAATTAAAAATTAAAACATTTCTATTTAAGTTTTTTGTTATTTGACTGCCATGAGAGATAAATGTGAGTGGTATCCTTGGAGGTTTAGGTTTATTGGTATCCTTGGACTCAACAGTAAGACTTCTTGATTTAAATCCTGTTTGGGAACTTCCTATTTGCATGGCCTTGGTAAGTAATCCAGTCTCTATGCCTCAGTTAATTCCTCTGTAAAAACCCCCTTATAGAATTGTGGTGAAGATTAAATACATTTAACATAATGAAATTCTAGCACTTGGGCTATATTAGAGTATCTATAAGCATTGTGAGTATTGCAATCTGAAATAAGGAGGTATCACGGAATATATGTACATAGAGGTGTGAAGTTTGTTTTATATATTACTTGGACTGCAGAACTTCTCTGATCAAGACTCAGAAGTCTGTGGGCTTACGTTGACAACATTTTCGGTTGAGAATATAGATTAATTGCTGAACTGACCCTGTGGACCTTCATTCTGGATATCTACTTTGGTTAACTGGGGTGCTTTGCCCAGCCATGACAAACCCATAAAATCCTCAAAGAACCTGGTTTTATGGAGCTGCTTTGAACAAACCTACTGAAGGAATCATTACATTTGACAAGGTGATAAATAAGCAGAAAGGCATTTTTAGTAGGATTCATTGAATGGCAAATGTTTCCCTCATGAGTGAACATTACAGTGTTTGGAAACAAGTTGCTTTTTGATCTGGTTCATTTCATTTGTGGGCCAATCTGAGACAAAATTTTTCTATAATAAGAAAAAAGTATGAAAACTGAATTCAGCATTTACTCCCTGTTATAAAAAGATAGGTAATTATTTTGAGATCCAGTTTCACAGAATCTGGCACATAGTAGGTGTTACACAAATATTTATTCATCACTTTTTTGGTTTATGAAAAGTTACCAATTAGTTTCTTATAAATTTGTCCCATTGTCCTTTCTATGGTTGTTTAATATTAGTAACTTTTCACATAAATCCCTGCATTTAATGTAAAGATCTAGCACTTCTCATCTATTTTTGTAAAATTTTTTAAGTTTTATAATCTCATTATCACACTTGTTTAAATGGCTCTCTTTTATCTAAATGTTCTTCAAAAGGCAGTTTCTATAACTAAACAATGACATAGGAAGTGTTTAACCATAACAGAGGAGAATTATCAAGCTATACATATTTATTTTGAATTAATAGAAAGATGATATTATGAAATTTCCTTTTATTTCCATCTCATAATATTGCGAACTAACATTGAGTGGTTATTAATTGAAATTCTTAAGCTGTTTTATAATATTCTGGCATACCCTTTTCTAATAAGCCACATTTCTTTCTAATCAGTTTTGTGCAATTAGGTTTTGGACATAAGATATCCCTTGAGTAACCTTATAATTATTTTGATTAAATCTGTCTTGTTACATTTGGCCCATCATTTTAACCTGTCAAGATCTTGGAACATGATTCTGTCATCATGTCTCCAAAATTCGTGTAACTCACACATTTTCTGAGCTGCCTTTGAATATTTTAGTGCATGTCATTAATAAAATAGAAGAAAATGAAACGTTGACTTTTTACCACCATCAGATTGGCATATCATATCAACATGGGGGGATGGTCAGTTAAGCAGTGATTGCCTAATTGCATAAATATCAATTGAAATTAAAATCTGAAGGCTTGATAAAATTTCTTTCCATTTATTGAATATTGAGATTTGGAAAAATGGTGAAGTACCTCATATGGATAATTTCATCCAATAATATAAATTGAATATAAGGCCACATTAATATTGACCTTAAATAGTAAGTATAGTTTGGCTTTGGTGAACTAATATGTCATACTGGTCTACACATTAAAGGCACTAAAAAGTCCTACATTAGTATATTAAAGAAGACTCTACAAAAGCTTAATGTTGAGACTTCCATCTTGTAAACTTGTATTTAGAAGCAGTTAAACCACTTCAAAAAAGCTGTTCTCTCCTGAACCTTCCGCATACCTTCAGGTTCCCCTGCTCGCACACACACAGACACTGAAAACATTGTGGAAGTAACTGCCTTGATGAAGAAGGATGATTAAGAAAGCAGTTTCTGATTTAATGGAATGCAGTTTGGAGAGTCACCTTAAATGTCTGAGTCCTAGTAACTGTTAAATGGCTGCTTCTTACCTGAAGTCATTTTCAATGGATGGAAACATGAGATCAGCTTCTGATTCCCCAGTGTGAAGACAGCAAAGAAGCAAGAAGTAAGGGGCCATACAAAAAGATGGTAAGCTAACATCAGCCAACCACAAAGTGAGCCCAGAATGTTAGAGATGAGGGAAAAGGGTGAATGAACAATCAGAAATCTAAATTATAATCAGACATCTGTTTAGTGGGGTTGGCATGTTAGCAAAGCAATACCAGTTGTCAAAATATAATTGGATGACTATCTTATTGATATCTGTGTAAGTTAAATGTATCTCATTTTTCTAATATTCAAGTCTGGTGGTAATGCAAAAGAAAGAACATTGTTTATAATTTATTTAACAATGTTATTCTAGCTTCTCATATTCACTAATTTTCTTTTTACACTCACAAACTCCCCTTTAGTGATGCTTACAACAGTGTATTTCTTGGCATTCATATCTTACATTATTTTAATTGATGTTTGTTTACACCTCTTGCTTCTTTTCATGTTTTTCATGATTTTTCAAAGGTAACTAATAGCCTTCCAAAGATATTGAGAATTTTCTAAAGCACGTTGAGAAATAATTCATTAAACTCGTAAAAGTTGAACTCATTTATAAAACACAGACAGTCTTCCATTCGCTTTTATAAGTGTTTTCTCTAAAGGTTTCCATCTGAAAAATACTTCCCAACAGGAAGAAGATAGCAGGAAAGTGTTGATTTTCTCTTTGTGTATCACGTCACTCCTTTTCCACATGAAATCTTGTCTTCCATTCTCATCCATTTGAAAATCTAGGTTAATTTGGGTCATTTTTATATTTGTATTCTCTAAATTTTCTTGGGTGATTCGTGTCAATTATTTACATCAGTCCTTCAATGTCTGTCCATGGAATTTTAAGGGAGATATATGTTTAGTTTTCAGGATTTCATTAAGAAAACCTAGCTGCTAAGATGTCTCTTGGGTTAGTATCTCTTGCTGCATGTTTTTAAGATCCAGAGTCTAAAACTCACTTGTATTGGTTCATAAAGTTCACTAAGGTATGCATATGTGAACAGTCACACAAACCAAGATCACTGTCAGCATAATGCATGTAAATTCAGTACTTAAAACAGAATATTGATTTGTTAAATACCCAAGGCAAATGATTCTCTTCAGTGACTGGGTTGTTCAGTGTGCATGGTATCCGCCTTTCCAGCATTATGGTTTGGGAAACTGAATAAGTAAGCAGGATGTGGGCATTGATTTTAATAAAAAAAAAAAAGATGAATTGACAGAATGGAAAGTTATATTTCCTACATCAGGGTAAAATTTAATCAATCTTTTCTGCTTTTTAAGAGAGAATAACTGACCAAATACTTTGGGTTCCACAGCTTTAGTATGTATTTCATCTCTATTTTTTTTACATATTCTACTTGCTTGTACAAACTTGTGAGCTGTCAGACATTTTATCTCTTATTCCTGGCCATTTCCTTTTTCGCTATGACTTCCCCTTACATGTGCTAATATTAATAATTACAGCCAAATTGTTTTGGTGGACTAAGTAAGTCCTTTTGTCCATCCTTTTGGTGTCACCAATGACATTTTTAATTGCTTAGTTGGAACATTATTATCAAATGAAAAGCATTCATTCCATGTTTCCTTCAGGCACTTTTTTCTTATTTGATTTATTTACTTTTTATCTTTGTCTTTATTTTTTATTTTTATTGATTCTTTTTAGTTATACATAACATTACGATTCATTTTCACATAATTATAAAAGCATGGAATATAATTTGTTCTAATTCAGTCCCCAATACTTACCCAACTCTCCCCGTTTCCTTCTCTCTACTCTTATTTACAGTGCATAGTATATATTTAAAAGCAGTGTGCAATGATCAAATCAGAGTAATTATCATTCTATCTTCTCAAATATTATAATTTCTGTATTTTGTGAAACTTTAAGCTCTTCTTCTCTAGTTGTTTTGAATGTATAATTTTTGCAGTAGTTACCCTCTTGTGATATAGATCACAAGAAATACTTTCACCCTCCTGACTATAAATTAAACCCACTCTCTCTGTTCTCCCTCCCTTTAACTTCTAGTGACCTCTATTCTACTCTTTACGTCTATATGATACCCTTTACTCATTTCACAAATGAGTGAAAGCAAATAGGATTTATTTTTCTGTGCCTGCATTATTTCACTTAATATATTTTCCTCCAGTTCTCTCCACGTTACTGCAAATGGCAGGATTTCATGCCTTCGATAGCTGAATACATTCTCTTGAGCATACATTATATATTTTCTTGATTCATTTATCCACTGAAGTACATCTCAGTTGATTACATATCTTGACTATTGTAAACAGTGTTGCAATTATCACAGGTGGACATACTGATTTCATTTCCTTTGGATATATACCAAGTGGTAGGAATGCTATATCATATGTTTATTTGAAGAATCTCCATACTACTTTTTTAATAATGGTCCTATATATTTCCATTCCCACCAATAGCGCGTAAGGATTTTTCTCTTTTCTATGCATCTTCACCAACATTTGTTATTGACTATTTAATAATAGCCATTCTATCTGGATTGAGGTATATCATTGTAGCTTTTATTATAGTTTATTTCATGTAAACATTTTAATTAAATTTACTTTTTATGTGATACATATAAATGAAATTGGGGCTGGGGTTGTGGCTCAGTGGTAGTGCGTTTGCCTAGCAAGCATGAGGCCCTGGGTTTGATCCTTAGTACTACATAAAAATAAAATAAAGGTATTGTGTCCACCTACAACAAAAAAATTAGAAAAAAAGAAAGAGTGATAGGGGTGGGGTACTGTTTAAAAATAAATAAATAAAATTGCAAATTCACACTAATGTGGTACAATCAGATGTTTCAATACATGTATATAATGTGTAATGTTTAAACCAGGGTGAACACATCTATCTCAAACATCATTTCTTTTATGATTCAAAATGCCTTTTTCTAGGATTTTGAAATACATAGTACATTGTCATTATTTATAGTCACTCTATCGTATAATGACACATAAAAGATTTTATTCCTAACTGTAAGTTAGTACCCATTGATCAACCTTTTCCCTTACCCCCAGCTCTACTCTCACTCTCTCACCAGCCTCTGGTGGCTCCCATTATACTACCAACATCTACAGGATTAACTGTTTTGCTGTTCTTTAGGGTAAGATCATGTGGTATTTTTCTTTCTATTCCCATGATCTCCAGTTCCATCCTTATCATCACATATTACATTATTTCAACATTTTCATAGTTAAGTAAATTCCATGGTTGATATATATCACATTTTCTTTAACTGTCCATCAGTTGATTATTAATTTGGTTGCTTTTATTCCTTAGTTATTGTGCATTGTGCTGTAATACAAACATGGGAATGTGGAGGTCTCTTTCATTTTCTTTGGTTATATACCTAAGAGTGGACTTGCTGTGTCATATGGCAGTTCTATTTTAATATTTTGAAGAAATATCATACTCTTTTCTGTAATGGCTTTAGTAACTGCATTCCCATCAACAGTGTGCTTGGATCCCTGGCACTTTTTTGTTTTGTTTTGTTTTTTTGGCTTTTTTTACAATAGCCATTCCCACTCATGTGAAATGGTATCTCATTGTGGTTTTGGTCAGGATTTCCCTGATGATTAGTGATGTTGAGTATTCTGTCCTATGTCAGTTATGAATATGTATGTCTTCTTTTGAGAAATGCTTTTTTAAATTGGGTCTATTGATAAGTGTTTATCATGTTATTTATTTTTGTTATTAAGATTTTTGAGTTCCTTATATATTCTGAATATTAACCCCTCGCCCGATATATAGCTTACAAATGCTTTCTTCCACTATGTAGGTTGTCTCTTTACTCCATGATTTGTTGGGAGATCAGACATATCTATAAATTCACATTAGCATACTTTTAAAGAGAGATCTGTTTTGCTCAATAATGCTCATGCTCTTACCATGAATCTGGTAGATAGTGTCCAATATATATTTTTTGAATGAATACACAGTGAATGAACATTCATAAACATTTCAATATTAATTAGTAATAAACAAAATAAATTGGGATATCATTTAAAATTTTTCCAGTGAAAACTCACAGCTCCCATATGCTTGTCTCTTGTTCTCTTCTCTCTTAAATAGAGGCAGAATTTTGTTTTATTCAGTGCTGAAATAATTAAACAATTTAAATTATAGTAATTACACCAGTTGAAGCATTTTCTGAAACCTATACCCTGATATATTTTGTAATCATTTCTTTAGAATAAAGCTACAGTATTGTTATTCTCTTCAGGTTATGCTATTTGCACAGTAAATGTCAATTTAGAAACTTTTTTCAATGATGACCTTTTCCCCTTAGTTCTTGTCACTCAACATCACAATTCTAAAAGTTCAATCCTTTCTGTAAGATATATGATTTGATCAATGTGCCACTTCCTCTATGCATCTTAGGTGATTAATGTCTAAGTCTGAGTCAGAGATAATTTAGTTAGAAATTATGATATTTAACTTGCTTGAAATTGTTGTTCATTCTTTCTTTAGAGAAGTGTATGCAGGGAAGGAAAGGCTTGTGATGCAGTGAACAGGGTGAGGAAAGGAATATACTTTTCTATGTCCATGTGTGTGTCTGTGTGCATGTCTAATCATCAATGAACAGTCCCAGTGTACAAAATCAGAAGAAAGTAATGTTAACCACATGAGTCAATTCATGGGGTGTTTTTTGTTTGTTTGTTTGTTTGCTTGGTACCAAGTATTGAAATCATCCACAGCTCTTTTTATTTTTTATTGTCATTTTGAGAGAGGGTCTCACTAACTTACTTAAGGCCTCAGCCTCCCTAGCCCCTCGCATTGCAGGCATGCTCCACCATGTTCATCTCATGTATTCTTCTTAGCTCATTCTTGGCACTAAAGAATAACTGGCTAAATATTAATGCTGATATTATTTCTATGATAACTGATTTATCTTTTAAATATTACCTCATACTTCTGTTTATAAATATTAAATATTGTGATAAAATGACTAACAGCCCAGGCATTAGCAACAGAACTTTATAAATAACAATATTTTTATTACTGATGTAATCCATCATGTTAAAACTTTTGAAGTCAAGATATCTTTAATCAAGAAGAAAGAAAATTGAGACATGATTGATTGAATGACATACATTTAAGGCAATATTAGCTGGTAAAATGTGTCAAAGATTATATTGCCAATTTATTCTGAACTAAATTGCTGTTTGCTTGAATTCTACTTTACTTGCACTATAAACAAAAATATTTTAATAAGTTATAACATGATGTATATCATATAACAAATAAAGGTAATGACAAATATTTATCCAATAAATGAATATTATCCCAAACCATTGTGTGTAAAATGAAGATTTCTTTTCGATTTTATGATGCAATAATATAAATTTGATTGCTAATATTTTACAGTGTATATATTTAATGTGTCTTGCATTAGCATTATTTTAATACCAGCATTGGTTTATTGTGCCCAAGACACAAATTTAAAATTTGGGGGACTACTTAGCACTTACCACTGAAAAATTGTTACTTTGATAGTTAACGTTCTGTAAGATGAAAATAGTGCTATTTAAATAGCATACTAAAGCTAAATTTTGATAAAGAATATAGCATTAATCTTATTTCAGTTATGATGCACATATCCTTCTTGTTTATTTAATTTTTTAATTGTTTAACTACTAGTATTATTAATTTATCATGTTTTCCTACTCCTAAGAAATGGGTTTTGGGGAGATGATTGTGCCAATTCAAATCTTAAACAAAGAATAGGATATAGACTAGCCATTGACGGTTGGAACAGGAAAAACTAAAGAAGATAGAGGGGGTTGACTACCAGCAAAAGTAGTTACCAAATCCTCAAATGCATCTAAATAACATGACATTTAATAGGTCAAATATATTACCTGTTCCTTGAATATGTTTCAGTGTCTTTATCCATGGAATGAAGTCCATAACCAAAAATATCTAAACATACTGGAATTTTCTTTTCTTTTTGTCCAATCTTATGATTCTGAAATTCCTTAATGGCCTTCTATTTTTATTTCTGTTTTTAGTCCTTTTTCTCCCCTGCAGTACTAGGTATTGAATCTTGAATCCAGAACCTTGCACATGATAGGTAAGTGATCTATTGTTGAGCTACATCCCCAGCACACTTTTCCTCCTCTCTTCCTCTTCCTCCTCTCTTTCTCGTCCTCCTCTTCCTCCTCCTCTTCCTCCTCCTTCTTCTTCTTCATATTAGTATTATCAAAGATTCCTAAACCAGGCGTGGTAGCCCACACCTGTAATCCCAGTGACTTGGGAGGCTGAGGCAAGAAGATCACGGGATCAAAGCCAGCCTCTGCACGGGCAAGGAACTAAGCAACTCAGTGAGATCCTGCCTCTAAATAAAATACAAAATAGGGCTGGAGATGTGGCTCAGTGACTGACTGCTCCTCAGTTCAATCCCTGGTTCCAAAAAAAAAAAAAAAAAGATTCCTAAATAAATATAAGCCTTAAATATGAGCTCTAACTCACAGGTCTTATATTCAAGAGGGGGAAAATTTACATTAGACCAAGATTTCTATGGCTTTGTTTTCATTCCTCTTGAGGCTAACCATTCCAGTTTTGGATGTGGTGGAACTAGAAAAATGTTCTGAATCTGTGACTAGAACTTTATGCTGTTCTTTTAGCATTACAACTGACATACCCCTGATCCTGGTTTATTTCAGAAGTGGGAAAATATTTGGGCCATTTTTGCTTTTTGAGATACTTGCTGCATTCAGAAGTATTGAATTGCCATAAAATCATGGAGGCCTATGCATTATTAATGATGCTTAACAAACACAAAGACAAAGATTTATGCATAATCCCATTCATATATAATATTAAGAATTTAAGTGTGAGCCTCCAGAGAAATTTAAACCTTTGAAACTCCTCGTATGTCCACCCTCCCTTTAATCAGTCCTTTCCATTACTTAATATACTTGAAATGCCTATTCCTGACAATGAAAAATAGGTTAACTAATATGCTGTAGTGACCAAGTTGGCATAATTTTGATATAATGCATTTTCAATCTGCTTGTTATTTTCATTTTTAAAAGTAGATATGTATATATATATTTTTCTTGACATTGTTCTAAAAGTGTACAAAAATGAAAAATTAATGATCTATGCTTTTGATTACCCTACAAATTCTACCAATGAATCACATACCTACTGAAATTGAAAATTATAATATAAGGACACATGATTTAAAATTTTGCAATCACTTTATACATTAAAAGATATTTAAGAATGATTAACATTCTGTTTATTAATTATTTTTAGGATTATAACTTAGGTTAGATTTTTAATAGTGGGAGAAAATTGAAAAGTCAATTCTATCTCTATAAAATTGTACATATATTTATATATCAATTACACAAGAATGCAGTATATATCTCAAAAATTTAGAATTTTAATGTTTTTCACCATAAAAATTTATGTTTGACAAAATAGATATTTTACCTGAATATAAACATTATACTATATATACATGTATCAAAATTCCACATACAAAAATCTGTACAATATTTTTATGTATCTGTTAAAAATAAATTTATATTAAAAAGAAGATCTTGTTTCAAAAATAATTGGTTATGATCCAAGAGATTCACATGTCATGTGGACAGGTGAATACTATGAAAGTTGAAAGCAAAATTAAGTCCTGAGAAAGAGAAAAGTTAAAATAAAGAATGTAATTTTACTGTGAGGAATTAAGCTATGTTTTTTTTCTAATTTTTACAGACTTCATTTTGATTCCTTGTACACAAATGGGGTACAAATTTTCATTTCTATGGTTGTGCATGATGTACATTCATACCATTCATGTTAATCATACATGTACATAGGGTGACAATGTTTTGTCATTATCTAACTGTTACAGGATGAATTGCATCCCCTCAAAATCAGTATGTTGAATTCTTAATCTCTAGTATATCAGAATGTGACTATATTGAGAGATAGGGTCTTTAAGGAGGTAATTAAATAGAAAGCAAGGTTTTTAGAGTTGTTCATAATCCAATATAAAGAGAAAGTTTGATGCAGACAGTGACAGAGGAAATATCACACGAGGGCAAAGGGAAGAGACTGCTTTCTACAAGCTAACAAGAGAAGAAATGAACACTACTGTCATCTTGCTCTTGTGCTTCTAGTCTCTAGAACTATGAGAAAATAAATTTCAGTTGTTTAAGCCACCCAATCTACAGGACTTTATTATGATAAGTGTAAAAAGCTAATACTTTAAGAAATTAAAAATATAATTAGTATTCTGTAATTAGTTATATTGTAGGTGTTAGGAGAAATCCCCCAAACTAACAGTTACTTTACTAACAAGGGTTTTAATAAAATTACATCATTAGTATGCTAAAATTCTGCTTAACTAGCTCCATGGCAAATCACCAGAGCAAAAATATAGAGCTCAAAATGAACAAAATTTGTAGGAATTGAAACAGAATGAAGCATTAATCTTTAATAAGCAGCAAACTGAAGATTTCATCATTTTTATCTAACTAATGTTCATTGAGTAAATTACGGGAGTTTAATGATATACCATGCCTACCTTCAGAGAACTTAGAGAGATGATGATGATGAATGATAACATCTTTTGAATATCTATCATGTGTTAGACAGTGTGCCAAGCTCTTTATTATATCATGTAAAGGGAAAGGCAGTATTTTCTCTTTATGAATGAAGAGCAAAAGAGTGATTTTTTTCTCACATTAAGCCATTAGCAACTTATGAGTTGTCTCTAGACTTTTTACTCTTAATTACCGGTATTTGCTTACTTAATAAGAGTTATTCTATGAAAAATTTACCAAGAACAATATAGACATATAAGATACAAATGCACAAACTGCATACTCAGGTATATATGTTGTGCTAAGTTCAGACTTTAATTATTTGTGGCAATATTGAATAAAATTGAAAAAAACCTCAAATATACATGTGTGTATATGTTTACACACATACACATACACACACCTGTATGTGGTCTGTCAACTTGATGGAATTAGAGATGTTTATGATTAACAAACTTCTGTATTTATGAAGATGCTTCCAGAGATGATTGGCATTTGGGACAGCAAACTGAGGGAAGGAAACTCATCTTGAATTTGCACAGCTCTGTCCAATAGGCTAGGTGGTCTGATTGGAACAAAAAAAACAGAAGAAGTAGAAAGTCACAATCGTGAAAGTCACTTCTTATGCGGGTGTATCCACTGTTGCTGGATTGCCCAGAGACATAAGACTCCAGCTCTTTCACTCTTTCAACAAGGGTACTCACCAGTGATTCTCCAGAAAGTTTCTAGGCTTTTAATTTTGAATTTTGTATGCAACATTGCTTTTTCTTGTTTTGAAGTGCCAGGTTCTTGGACTGATCAACTACTGGTCCCTGCAGCTCTTCAGAAAGCAGATGGCCAAGGAGGGACAATCCAGTTTCTATTCATGTAAACCAAACTAATAAATCCTCCCTATAATCATATATTCTCCTATCCTGTTGGTTATGTTCCTCCAGAGAAGCCTGACTAATGTAGATTTTGTGTCAGAGGTTGGTTGTTACTACTTCCTAACATTCAAGGAATTTTTCCTCGTCTTTCCACTTTTCCTATTGTCTTGGTTTCTCTTTAATGGTCGGTATTTCTTCAGAACCACGATTTCCTTTGCCCCAATTTGTACCACTTCAAGATTTTAAAATATTTCTGCTTTTCTTTTTGATGCTGGTTCTCACAGTAAATCTGACTAAAGACTGCCAGCAATACCCAGGCCATTGCAGAAACCATTACAGCTTTGGCATTTCTTCCACCAGATTAATTAGTCTGTCACCTTTAAATTCAGCTTCACAGAAAGTCTCAGGACATGGTCAAAATATAAATAAGTTCTTTGCCAGAATATAACACAAATGGCCTCTAGTCCAATTCCCAGTAGTTTTCCCCATTTCCATCTGAAATCTTATGAACACTGTCTGCATTCCTGTTGGCATTCTGGTCTTCTGAGGTCCAATGAGAATAACCCATTAATCTGTGCTTAAAAAGAATTCTATCATTTTTCCATTCCACATCTCCAAACTTTTCTAAATTCCTGCAAGCCACTTTCAAAGGCTTGTGAAACATATGGGCAGGTATGTCAGAGCCATGACCCCCCTTTTCAGTACCAATGTGCATCACTCATCAAAAGACCTGATGAGAACAACTTAAAGGAGAAAAAAATTATATAGATTGTATATATACATATATATGCACACACACATGTATATGTGTGTGTATATATATATATATATATATACATAAATATATTTGGTTATGGTTTCACAAGTTCAGTCCATAGTAAACTGGCTTCAAGTCAGAATATCATGGTGGAAGAAAGCTGCTCAGCTCATGGCAGCTGGAAAGCAGAGAAGGAGAATGATGGGGTTGGGGGAGGCAAGCACACTGAAAAAGAGACAGACACACCTGAGAGAACATATCTCACAGGGCATACCTCCAGTGATGTTCTTGCAGCAGGTACCACCTTCCAGTAGTCCATTGAGCTATCAGTGGATTAGTCCATCAAGTCAGGACAGAGCTCTCAAGATCCAGTCATTCCCTAAAAATCCCATTTCTGAAACTTGTCACATTGGGGATGAAGCTATTAACACATGAATTGTTGAGTGATATTCCAAATCCAAACCATAATGATATAATTTTATAGCTTTTAGTAGTAAAATATATTATTATTCATTTATATGAGTACATAATTTCATATATCTTATGATCTGTATGATTATTAGCATCATCAACAACTAAAAAAATAATATTTGGTCAGATTTTTTTAGTGGCAAATATGCAGACCTATGTATAAGATTGTCAATGTTTCCATACAGGTATTGGCATACTTATAGTCACATTTCAGATTTTAGGGAAAAAAAAGTCTTTTAGAAAAAAAAATTCATCCTTGAATAATGAGAACAGTATTGCCTTTGTGTCCAAGTGATTTTTATCTGCAAGAATAGTACTAATAAAAAATGAGAGATCTTATTATTACAATAAAATATGTATTAAATGGGGTCTTGACTAAGAACCTTCTTTGCAATACAAGGAGCAAAAACAATCATATTGAAAAATTTAAGTATCAATTTCAATAAGCAAAGAAATAAAAGTCTTAATTTTTCTTGATGTTTAAACTCAGTGTTGGGAGATGGGAATGAATTGTGGGCTTATCTGAACCAGCTCTAATAGGAGGTGGCCCCTTGGAGAACTCTTGGTGTCATCCTACCCATCTGAGATGCTCTGTTTCCTTGGCAACCTCCTGCTCAAAGAGAACTCCATGATACCTTGATATTTATTGGTCTAGACATCCTTAGGTTCAAAAGCAACTCCTGATACCAGGGCACCCAAATAGCCTTGAGGTGCCAGCTGGCTGGAGGTGGAAGAATTACTGTGCAAGTGACAAGGCTCCAATCAGGCCACCTTCCCAGTCTCAGCCCTCTCCTTTATCTTAAAGGACCCTTGCTAACAAATTCCTTTGATGTGGTCCCCTATAAAATAAAGGTTGGAGGGCTTTGTCTCTTTGTTAGGATCAGACCCATTAGGTCTTTTCCACCTGTAAAACCTCCGCTTTATATTTCTTTTGTTCTTTGTTATCATTTCTTAATGCTATTTTATTTCCAGCCTCCCCGTGCCTCCATCTGGTTTATGGATTCCCTGGCCAAATAGGTTGAGATGAGAACTCAGGATTAAGTATTTCTTCTAAAGTTAAGTCATACTGATTCTCTATTATTACATAGAGAACAAAGACATGTTCTTCTACCTCTCTCACATTTTTCCTTTTTTTCTCAGTTCTAATACTTTTTATATTCCGTTCTCTGCTTCCTTTCCTGTCTAGTCATACAGTTTCCAGGTTTATTTCAACATCTTTTATGCCAAACTCCAATTTGCACTTCATGACTACCAAGGGAAAATAGTCTGAGAAATGAATCTCCCTACATTTACAATAGACAAATTTTTCCAGAGATGGACTCTATTAAGTAAATTTTCTCTAATAAGAATTAGAGAAAAAATGCAATACTTTATAAACTTGAGAGACAGGGATAATTATATTTCTTATCTGTGTGTTTATGGAAATATTTTGAAATTTTCATAATGCTCAACTGTAGACATGATAAGAGTCTAAGGAAATATTGAGGAATTGAGCATTCACCACATGCCTTACTCTGCAGTAAGCACAGCACATACATTTTCTCAATCTTCATAATAGCTTGAGATATATTTTGTCACTGTGTATATCCTATGAATCAAAAAACTGTGGCATAGCAAGTCCCAGTGGTGCTCACCCGTAATCCCAACTACTCAGGAAACTGAGGGAACAGGATTGAAAATTCAAGACCAGACTCAACAACTTAGCCATGGTCTCAAAAATTAAAAATGAATAAAAAGGACTAGCTTGGTGATAAAGCATTCCTAGATTCAACCCCCAGTATAAAAACAAACAAACAAAAACAAAGACAAAAAAACGATCTGCGGTATAACAAACATGTGATTATGTAATAGTCAATGAAAGTCACCTGGGAATTCTACCATACCCAGTTTGTTCCAATTTCAGAAACAAAGTTTATAAGCACTCTTCTGAACTGTCTATGTAGTGTTTTCCTACTCACTGTGTGTGCATACTTTTAAAATGAATATGTTTAAAATATTCTGTAGGTAAATTCACAACATTGTGTGACAGCATTCAAAATCTAAATTTAGTACAATTTTGTCACCCCGAAAAGAAACCTCTATACATTTGCACTGCTCTCTATTCTCAAGTCTTTAGTGATATGCAACCACTAATTTATTTCATTTCCTTATAAAGTTGCCACTTTGTATAATCATGTAAGTGGAATTATGTGATACATGGCTGTTTGTGACTGATGTCGCAGACTTAGCATGATGTGTTCAAGGTTTATCCATGTCTTAACACATAAAAGTACTTCGTTCTTTTATGATCAAATAATCTACCAACTATTTATTCATTCATCAATTGATGGGATTTGGGTTGGTTCCACTCTTTTATCAATTATAAAGAAAGTTGCTATTAACATCCCTGTAGAAGGTTTTGTGTTGACATGTTTTCATTTTTTTTTGATATACACCTTGAAATGGGTTTACTAGTCATAAGATCACTTGAGATTAATGATATAAGAAATTGCCAACACAAATTATTTATCACATACATAGCTTGCAAAGATTTTCTTATACTCTGTAAGCCTCCTTTCACTTTTAGGATGACATTATTTATAGGACAGTTGGTTTTACTTTTGATGAAGTTCAGTTTATTTGACTTTTCTTTTCTCACTTGTGATTCTGGCTTTATATCTAAGAAACCATTGCCTTGACTAAGACAAGATTGATTCACATGTATGATATTTTTTGCTAGAAGTTGTTTTTCTTTTAAATTCCTACCCTTTAAAATTATGGCTTTCTTCCTACCCTTTAAAATTATGGCTTTCTGACCTTTTTGTTTGTTGTTGTTAAATCTTATATACAATGTAGAGGCCCAACATTATCCTTTTATATGTAAATATTTATTTGCCCCAGAATTATTTGTTAATAGATGCCCTTCAACAGATGAATGGATAAAGAAGCTATGGTGTATATATACAATGGAATACTACTCAGCCATAAAGAATAATAATATCATGGCATTTGCAGACAAATGGATGGAATTGGAGATTATCATGCTAAGTGAAATAAGCCAATCCCCAAAAAACAAAGGCCGAATGTTTTCCCTGAAAAGTGGATGACAATATAAAATCTGGTTGGGGGGAGTGTGAGTGTGAGAGAAGAATGGAGGAACTTTAGATTATGTAGAGGGAAACTAGAGGGGGAGTGGGTGGGGGTATGAAAACTGATGGAATGAGACAGACATCAATACCTTATGTACATGTATGATTAATAATAATGATATGAATGTACATCATGCACAATCATAGAAATGAAAATTTGTACCCCATATGTGTACAATGAATCAAAATGAAGTCTGCAAAAATAAAAATAATAATAAAAATAAATAAAAAAGAACTGTTTTTGCCCCATTGTATTGAATTGACATCTTTATGAAGAATTAATTGACTATAAATGTAAAAGCATACTACTAGATTCCTGGTTATATTTTATCAATAAAACTGGTATTATGCCAATACCACAATGTCTTTATTATGGTTGTAATGTAGCAAATATTTCTTAAAATTTATTTTTAATTGACAATTAAAATTGTATTTACATATGGTGCAAAATATAATGATTTGAAATAGGAACATATTTTGTAATGGCTCAATCAAGCTAATTAACACATACTTAAATCAAACATTTTTGTGGTAAGAACAATTAAAATTTACTCCTTTAGAAATTTTCAAGTGAACAATGCATTGTTATTACTTGTGGTTAACATATTATACAATAGTCTCCTGGTATGTCCCGGGTGGGCAAGGGAAAACCTTCCTGTAGAAGGGATGGGCTGGCTTTGAAGCTAAGAAATTTATTTATGGTGAAAAAAAGACAGAAGACAGAATTATCTTTAATTCTGGAGGAGGGGGATGATTGAGCCATTCAGGGACTGGCTGTAACAAAGGAAGGAGCTTGAGCTTGGTTTATTTATACTGGTACAGATCAAAGGGTGACCTGGAGGAGCTTCTTCCTTGAAAAACAGGATGGGGTGGAGTTAAGTAAGCCACCTGGTGCTAGCAGGTCACTCCCACATCCAGGGACTGCATTTAAACTTCAATGAACCAACGCAGGATAACCACTTGCTTCAGGAGGTCTCCAACAGTTTTCCATAATTGTGAGTTCCTGAAGCCAGATTTCCCTAATAGTTCAACCAAGCTTGGTTCTTTTGCAGACCATGAATGGTGCCCTGTACAATAAATTTCTTGAATTCATTCCTATTCAATTGGAATTCTGTATCTCTTTGATGTATATCTCCTAACAGCCCTCCCTCCTGCCAGCCCCTGGCAACTTTTCTATTCTCTCTTTCTCTGAGTTCAACTGTTTAGATTCCTTGAGTAACTGAGATCATCTGGTGTTTGTCTTCTTATGTCTTGTTTGCTTCACTTAGCGAAAAGAGTTCAGGTTCATGCAGAATTTCCTTATTCTTAGGTGCAAAATAAACAGTATTGTACTGCTTGTGTGTCTCTGTGTGTGTATAAATGCCATTTTCCTTATCCTTTTATTTATTGAGTTGATTCAGTGTCTCAAATCACAAATACCGCTGCAATGACACTGACAGTATGGCTATCTCTTCAGTATACTGAATTCATTTCCTCTGTACATACACCCCGTTGTGGGGCTGAAGCATCTTGTGGTGGTCTCACTTTCAGTTTCTTGTTTGTTTTGCTTTGTTTTGCGGGAGATCCCCCTTCTGTTTTCCATAATGGCTAAACTATTTTACATTTCTTGCTATGATGTACACACCCTTGCGAACAGTTATCTTGTCTTTTCCATAATAGCTATTCTAGCCAGTACGGTGAACTGTGGGCCATTACGCTTGATGTTTCCTTCAGTAACCCAGGGAGAGACAGGAATGGCTAGGAGGCATCATCCTTTTGGCAACAGACAGAATGAAAGAGAGGTGGCTTTCTTACATTCTCCAGCTTTTCCAGAAAGCAGAGTTGGGGGCTGTTAGCCTTGTTGAAATTCCTTTGCTGAGATTGACATCATATTATTATAAAACCTGACAACTCTCCTGTGGTAATTCTTTAAAATCAGCCTTTTCAGGTTAGGGGTATATAACGTGATTGTGGAGTTCAATGGATTGCATGGCAGGCAGATGATTAGAGAAGCTGTATAGGAGATATTATGTCTTCCAAATTTTTCTTGCTTTGTACCTTGACTAAAATTTTAGAAATAAAAAAAATGAAACCCACAAATGCAAAATGATTTTTAGGTCCTAAGGAAACATTTAATTCTTTTATACCTAAGTTTTAAAATTCTGCTTACTACTTTGTTGAATCTGGTTGTGGGTGACAAGTGAGAAGGGCTTTCAATAAGTCAGAAGAAGGTAATTTAGATAAATTTTAGAACAAAATAAAATGAATTCACTTTTGACTTTTAAGTGGAGTCAGGATGTTTCTCTTCCTTCCATATTACAGACAAAATTTTAACTAATTTTCTTATAAATGAAATGTATTCTGGTTTCAAAACACATGCAAACTTTTGTGGGGAAAAATATAAATGTCCCTGATATCGCAAGGCTTTACATTAAATCTTCATTGTCATTTTCCTTGATCTGAGTGCAGGAATATACAATCCTGAGGGGAATTTCATTTGCATGTTGCTGAACAGCTAGATGTCCTCAAATGAACACAGCAAAGTGCACAACAGGCCACCTGATTTTTCATTGCAGAGGCTGAAATGGGGACTTGAAAAGAAGGAAGAATTTCATTCCACTCCAGTTATTTGGTTGAAGTTCACTTTGAGAAATAGAATATATCTCATTCAGTTTAATGTATGCAAATGAAGCCTATAGAAGATGACAGAAATCCAAAGGCAAAGACTTCCCCAGATGCTGAAATGGAGAATTGGTTTTTTAGCCAGGTCTGAGAGGATGCCACAGAATATTGTTTAAAACGTGGCTGGAGATTGTAACAAAGTAATACCAAGGAGATTAACAAATTGTGATTCAAATTAAGAGAAAAGCAAATAATTTAGCAAACCCCTAAAGACTCATTTCTTCAGAATTAATTTTACTTTATAAATGCGTTTATGTTTCTGTTTTACAGTGTTTTATTTTGCTGTGTTAATGATTTACCTCTTTTGCATTTGCTTAATTTTTTATGGACATTCTGTTTTATTTGTCCAACGAATCCAATGTAGCTTTTAATATTAGGGGTATAATTTGAATATGTCCAAATGCATCAGATGTTTTATCCATTGGATTTTTTTTTTCTTCCTGGCTGGAATATCTCACAGCCTTGTTTCTCTTCCTCTCAAAAGGAATGCTTGCTCTGTCAGCCAGAAATCTCATCTTGGGTATTGCTTTTCTCCTTCTCCAGTGGTGGAGTCTAAGCAATTATTAATTGGAGACAGGACCAGCTTCACAGGTATGCAATGCATTGAGGGTCATAGGTCTTTTTTCTGTTTCAAACAACTTCATTTTGCTAAATCATATTTTCTCGGTACTTCCTATTAAATGACATATACGAAATAAAATGCAGTTTGTTTATAAAACGTAAGATTGAAAATCTTTTGTCTTTAGAATTGTGAAGGAATTTCTGTACTTCCTGGTCTTCAGTATTATTATTGATAAGATGATGGTGATCTCATTCTCAGTCTTAACATTTGTGAACATTTTCTATCCTGAGAACTTTTAAAATGTTCTCTTTATATTTGATATTATATAAAGTTTTTCTTTCATTATTCTAGATTCAATGAATTTTTTATAGTAGCTTGGAGTATTTTCTTGTTTTACAATTTTGAAATTATCTTCTTGGTCCTTTCTTCCTTCCATCTAGTTATCAGACCTGTTAGCTGTTGAATTTGTTGTAGCAACATTCTAATTTTTTCATCTTCCCTTCTTATATTCACTGTTTTGTAACTCTTTTTAACTTCTTACATATTTTCCCAATTTTATTTTCACTGCTTTTAGTGAATTTATAATGCCAGTTATAGCATTGTAGTTTCTATGAGTTCTTTGTTTTGCTGAATTTATATTTTTGTACTATTATGTTCTTGCTTTATTTATTCAGCATCATAACTTTTAGTTGTTAGTTACAATTTCTTTGCATGGAAGTATCATCCTTTTTTCTCTGTATTATTTTTTCCTTTGGTTTCCTTTTTATGTTTCACTTTATTTCCCTTTCTTCCACAAAATAATCTTTCTTAAATGGTTGCTGATTTCTGGATTATTTGTTCACATTTAAAAATGAGACATGAAAGAGCTGATTAGATGTTCAATGTTTATCGTCAATCTTGCCAATATTCTGGCATCATTTTTTTACTGATTATTATTTTTTTTCTCTAGAAAATAAATCTCTGATCAGAGCTCTGTAATCTGTGGAACTCAATGCAAACTGCAAATGTTAAAATTTAACAAGATTCTGTTAAGATTCTCAAGACAAGCAACAGTAAACAGTAAAGCATTAATTAAGAATGTAACCCTTCTGAACCTATAACCCTGTGAGACACATCTATTGCATGCCCCATGAATCTAGATCTACCTGCAGTGAATATTTACCCAGGTGTCAAAATTCTGGGAACTACAGTCCTCTGCAGGAAATAGATCTTGACCATTTAGACTTTGAATTAATTACCAACTTTCCAGTACTGTGTTTCATTCCTAATTTCTGTTCTGTCCTTTTGCCCTCTATAGTGAAATCCCTCTGCAGTTTTTCCTGAGAATAGACTGTGCTGGGAGTGAGGGTTTTCTCTAAAGAGTGGTACCAGTCTGGTACCATGGTGCTCATCCTCTCTACTAAGACTTTTAATCCATCACATCCACATCTTTATTCTGGGAAACTTTAAGTCTGTGGTCCTGTGAATACTTTGTCCCTTTTTCAAATTCTCCAGCTAACTGATATAACTTCCAAATTTTCATTAGTCACAAAAGATTTATTGATGTTGTGAGGAGTGAGAAAATGAAGTGCAACCAAAACCTTAACCAAAATTATGCATGTCAGAGAATAAGAATCAGAAAAAATGGCATTATTTAAAATGGAAACTATTCTTGTTTTTGGTATTTGCTTCTTTAATGTCTCATTAAGCTCAACTTCACTCTTTTATTTTATGTAGCAGAAATGGCATTGTGTCTTGATATTTTAAAATAGACATTTGTGAAAAAGGAAATTGTTCTTTTTAAAATATCTACCTTGGAATCTAATAGGAACATAGTTGGTTTTTAAAATATTTAAATATTTTTAAAATATCCACCTTGGAATCTAATAGGAACTATGTTCCTATTAGATTGCTATAATATGTTCCAGTGAAGTAATCTCTTGAATCACTTGGAAAATTATTATTTAGAACTTTTAACTGAATATCCATAAATGAAAGAGGACATCCAATGCATGAAGTAAGGCTATGCCATTATATGGAAAAAGGGGTGTTGAACATGAAGTAAAGTGCTATCTGTGGTCCTTTAAGTCAGGTTTCCTTGGCAAGAAGGAGGAAGGTTATTAAGTAGTAATGTTAATCTCAATTTGCTTCCAGCCTCTTAAATAGAAACCATGAGAAATGCTTTATCCTTATGTCTGGCATGCCCTTCTTTCAATATTATTCTCCTTTTTTTTTTTGTATAAGAAATTGAACCCAGGGGTGCTTAACCACTGAACCACATTACAACCCCTTTTAATTTTTATGTTAGGGTCTCACTAAGTTGCTTAGGACCTTGCTAAATTTCTGCAGCTGGCTTTGAACTTGCAATCCTCCTGTCTCAGCCTCCTGAGTTGTCTGGATTACAGGCATGCTCCACCACGCCTGGCATCCTACATTTTTAAACAAATATATTATTGTGAAATTTTAGATCAACAACAGACATGCATTCAATGAAAAATCTATAGCTGTTCCTTTCTTAAGGTCTTTTGATGTGAGAATAATAGCATAGTCAGACAGTAAGCATTCCAGCCAGCACTGTCATCTGAAAGATCTGGATCTCGAGTCTGGGTTTACAAATCATCAGTAAAGGAACACTGGTCAATTATACTCTCAGTACAGTCCAATATTTTCAAAATTGCTTGCATATCAGAATTACTAGAATTTAAAAAATACATTTAGATCTAGTCCTTACTCCAAATAAACCAAATCATAGCCTCTCTAGCTGGGCTGCAGACTTCATCAAGCTTGCTTGGTGATCTCAACATGTTGGAAAGGGTTGAAAATCTCTGCCTCCAGGTCTCATAATTTTTTTAATCTTTAAAATGGTACCAACTTTAAATAAGACCATCATTGCAAGGTTATTTCAAAAATCAAAAGGAGAAAATGCATGTAAAAAATATAGCATGATGCCTGGAATTATAAATAATTCATATCTCTCACTCCTTGGCTGAACTATAAATACAATTAAAGGAGAGATCATATCCTTGTTCACTGTTTCCTGTATGGCACATAGAAGGTACTTAAAAGTATTAGTTGGTTCAATGAATCACTGGCCCTGTCTCTTAGAAAGGAAGATATACTATTGCTGAATTTTGTTCACTCTCCAAGCTCTTTCTTTAAAAGGGATATTGAGAGTTTCTGCTGTAGGATAAGCATTTTCCTAAAAGATTAGTCCTAGTTATTGTTTGTTTGTTTTTTTCAGTCTGACACAGTGTGGCATTCTAAGATACACCTGCCTCTGATCCACTGCAACACTCTTTTTGGTCCTTCCTTCCCACATCCCTTTCTTTCTTTCTCTGTTTTCCTTCCTTGTTTTCTTTCTCTCCTTCCTCTCATCTTTCCTGCCTTCTTTCTTCTTCACTCTCACTCTCCAATCTCCCTCACCTTTCTGTCACTCTCTCTCATGAACAACCTCTCTTAACCTTCTTCTGCAGGAGGGAGTGCCCTTCTCTCAACTTTTCCTGGTTGTCCAATCTGTGCACTTACAATGGGGCAGTAGTGCTGAACTTGTCTTTTCAAGCAATGCCTTCCTCCCATGTACTTCAGTATTTCTATTAATAATTGACTATCCTTGCAAACGACAAAAAGTGAAACTGTTACTTCATCATTGATGTTGTTTATTTTTCCATATGGTCCATTTTAATGATTTTGGTTAAATGATTTTATGTTTTTATTCCCCAAATGTATCTGGGTTCCTTAGCATATGTCAAGCCTTTTATTGACACTAAAAAAGGCATATACTTGGCCTCAGAAAGTCAAAATCTGGAACAAATCTCAAGAAACACACATGCGCGCGCACACACACACACACACACACAAGCAGATTATTAGAATACAGTGTGCTGTGCACTGCAGGGAGCTACAGAGAAACCTCCCACCCACAGCGGAGGACACCTGCAAGGGCTCTTTTTTTTTTTTTCTTTTTTTGAACCAGGGATTGAACTCAGGGGCACTCGGCCACTGAAACACATCCCCAGCCCTATTTTGTATTTTATTTAGAGACAGGGTCTCACTCAGTTGCTTAGGGCCTCGCTAAGTTGCTGAGGCTGGCTTTGAACTCACGATTCTCCTGGCTCAGCCTCCCGAGTCACTTGGATTACAGGCGTGCGTGGGCCACCACGCCCGGCTTGCAAGGGCTCTTTGCTTGGTCCCAGCTCTATTGCAGGCGGTCCCATAAATTATGCCATCTGAGCTGTGGCTCAAAGGGAGATAGAAGTCAATTTGATGAGCAGTAAAGGGCAAGAGAGGTGAGGACAGGCCCTGTATTGCTGAATGGTGAGGGGATCAGTGGGAAGTGAGCCTGAGAAGGTAAGGTGAAGTTGGGTGTTAGGGAGCTAGGACTGTATCTCTGGTGGACAGAGCAATGACTAAAAGCTACTTAACTTAATTTTGGTAATGATGTAATGGAATTTCCTTGAGAAAACAGATTTCCAGGTCAGTGAGAATGAGTAAGAAGGACAGCTGACAGTCAAGCAAGAAAACGTAGAGAATAGGTCTAGTAATGGCACTTCTAAAAACTAATCAGAAAAATCTCACCTACAGTAAAAGTTCTAAAAGCCATGATTTATTGAGTCTCAACTATATATTAGCCATTTTTATGAGACTCATGCTTATAGTAACCACCAAGTAAGGTAAATTCTATTATTATGAAATTATTATTATTATCATTATTCTTATACTATAAGAGATGGTAACTAGTAGTAGTTACCTGCACAAATGTGGAAGCCATGGCACAGGATGCCATGGCATATCAAAGTTTCATTCTACCATTTATTTTCTATATCCCCTTGGATAAATAATTTATACACAAAAGTACGTGTATACATATTCAATACATTTTTGTGGCAGTTCAGGTTTTTTTCAACCCACACCTTTTCCAGCTTGCACATTGGATTTTAGTAAGACAGTGAAAAGAGGTTATAAATAATAGCAAGAGGAATGGATATTCAAATTTTAATGGAAAAAAAACACCATACCCTCATTAAATAAAAAACAAGCATACATTAAAAAAAGAGCAGAAAAAAAAGGATTACCAGCAGAGAGTTTGGGTCATGCCATGTTAAGCAAAAGAATGGCAGAGGAGGGAGGGGGCATGAGTAGGCACCCACTTTTGGTGAGTAGGAAGTGTTTATTAGGATTACTAAAGGAAATCCACAGAAAATGAATGGGATTTTGGAAATCTGTCTTTGATTGTTCCCAAATGTGTAACATCAGGTATGTGTCTCAGCCTCTCTTTGCCTTAGTGTTCTGTTAAGACCTAGATAAATAATAGTATTGAATTCTTAAGACACTGTGAAGATGAATTAATAAATATAAAATGTGCAGTTTTGAAATCATACTACCATATGTGTTACCAATGATTATCATTAAAATATCCTCTGGATTTCATGTTTTTGCATGTTTATGTATTACTGAGTTTCAATAATTCTAATCACAAATTCCTAAAGCTTTAAGGCTCTAGGCAAGGGTTTGTTAATCTTGGTCAGTAAATTGCTCATGGTATGTGCTTTGTTTAATTAAAAGTGTGCCTTTTATGTCAGTCAAGAAGAGCTCCTGAACCATTCACAAATAAAGTTCGGGAGTAGGTGCTAGCCAGAGCAAGTGCAGGCTGCAGGGCATAGGAGATGCAGCAAACCTTAGGAGGTTCATGTGGAGAGAATTGTCAAAGAAGGTGCAGGAAATTAGACTTTATAACCTGGAAATTAAATTTAATGCAAGACTATTGAAGGAAGAGTGCTCATGGAGGGTGGCTTACACTCCCTTTTAAGCCAACATGAAATGTCAAGTAAATGTTGGTTCCCTCCTAAAAGAAGAAAGATCTGTAAAGGATATGATTGGGATATGAAAAAAGTCCAGATATTTCTCAAGTAATTGAGAAAAAAGTAATTGAGAAATATTCCTAGAAAGAAGAATTTGGGCTCCACAAGGAAATTCTCATAGAAAGAAGAAAGAATGAAATATCTTAGAGACTGATGCACAGCTGGATAATGCAGAGATAAATTATTTAAGTTGGAATATGGAGTGAAAGCTGGGAGAGCTTTTTGCACCTGTGCTTGACTGTTGCTGAATTTAGAACAAGTTTCTAAAGAGTAGAAATATCTGTGGAAGTATCAGTTTTTCACTATTCAGCACAGAAAGGATAGAAGAATTTGCTGTTTTATGAGATTTACTCTTTTTTTTCCCAGTATTATGGCCTGTACTGGAAATAAGCTACACGAAGATCAATCTTATGCTTTCATGAGTAGCTTAGGGCCAACTTGAACACAGTAAAAGGCTTCATCTCATTCAACTTTAAATGTAAGGGGAGCAAGTTGAGGAAAAATAGCATTAAACAAAACAAAACAAGAAGTACCCTTGGAGTGAGGTCTCTTACCCACAATTATACCTCCAAGCATAGAGAGTTAGACATTGAGACATGATTTGACACCACTGCAGCTCTGGTGGACAGTGTAAAGCAGAACACTCTTACCTTCAAATTGGGGCAGAGTTGGGTGAAATGCTGTAGGAGTAAGGGGGTGCTCCTGGTGTTGGCCATTCTTCACTGATATAGGATGAGCAAGTGTTCTGGGCTCCACCTAGTCAACACTCCACTCACCCCCATAATTTTAAAACTGCAAACATTCACAGCAAAATCGTGCTGCAATTTGGCAAAGGTTCCAGACTATGCCAATAGAACTCCTGGCAAAGATGCTTGATGCCGAATTTGAGCTGAGTTCTTTTTTTTATTCCTTGTACCAGGGATTGAACCTAGGGAAGCTGAACCACTGAGTCACACTCTCAGTCCAAGTTTTATATTATTTTTTAAATTTTGAGACAGGGTCTCTCTAAGTTGTTAGGACTTCACTTAGTTGTTGATGTTGGCTTTGAACTTGTGATCCTCCTGCCTCAGCCTCCTGGGCTGCTGGGATTACAGGCATGTGCCATCATGCCCCGTTTAAGCTGAGTTTAACTCAGCAAAAAGTGAGTAGGATCTGGAAGAGATTAATGCCCAGTGACACTGGACAGCAAGTAGCAAGTTATTATTCTTTTAGCCATTAGAGTGGCCCTTGATCTATGTTATTGTACAAGAACTTACAGTTACTATTGTCTAAACTGATTAAAAATTCCAATATTTGGGGAATAGTTTGTTGAAACAGTATTTTTTTGTTTTTATTTTTGAAGAAACTCTGGAGGCTCCACAATAATGGCACTTCTGCAATTGTATGTTCAGAATGCAAAGGTCTGATTGGGAACATATTCTTCTTGGGATCAATTAAAACTTCTTTTCCAAGCTGCTCCTCTATAGGCAGCTCCTAGCTGCCTAGAGGGTAGTAACAGTGTTTGGGAAAACACACAAAGCCCTATGAAAAATACCAGGAAGTACTGACACAGCTTCCAAGTCATAGCACATTTGGTTCTGATAATTTCTGAGCCCCTGTATATTTAAAATGATGGTTAGAAAGTAGGAGTACTTTTCTAAGTGTGACATAATTTATTTAGAAAAAAAATAGTGCTAAATAAAGTAAAAACCAAGAACTTTTGATGAGTGATATGGAATGCTTGCTTTCTCTAAGATCAATTTTTCTAAAGAGAGCACAATAAGGAACTTTTAATTAATGCCATTAGCCTGAAGCCTTGCAGGTTATGGGTCACTGAATATAAGAATGCATAATAAATTTTGCAAAATTTGAATACATGTAGATAACAAAGCACTGAAAAAACAGATTGAGAGTGATCAACCTAAGTCCAAAATGCCTGAATTATCTTGTGTAATGTGTACAGTTTTAGATTTATAGAATAAGTATAACCAAAGAGCCATGAAGGAAGTGCCTCGTCTTCAGAAATTCAGATGCATATGAAGAACTAATTAAATAGTATGCACTGCAAAATAAGCATGTAAAAAAAGCTGAACATTCTTTGTATTGCTTCCCAAAATGACCCTTTCCATGTCTTAGAATCTGTTAAGGGGAAACTCTACCCTATTTTCTCAAGTCAGAACTTAAGATTGATTAACTCCTTAATTTTCTATCTGACATCCCATTTGCTCAGCCAATTTTGCTGGATCACTTTTCAAAACTTGTCCATACTTGAATGACTTTTTCCTCCACATCTTTGTCCCTATCCATCCACAACCATCTCACCCTCCTCTATGTGATGTCCCTTATTTCATTGATTTCTATTAAGGTATTAATTGGGGCATTTAGCTGAAGTTAATTCTCATGCCCTGACTGTGTGGTAGGAATCTTCTTCTTTATCTACTTAGACAAAAGTGTGACCCTGAGGTCAGTGAAATGTACAAGAATCAATTTGTATCTTTCTGGGATGCAGCTTTAAAAATGAGTGTTAGTGATGGAGCTGACATAAAACATTCACTAAGGTTCTTATTATGAGGTCAGATCCCCTGGAAAAGCTGACTAGATTTGTAGGATAGGAGAAAAATTAATGATGTTGCCTAAAATGACTAAAACTTTCAGGTTGGCAATTAGCTTAACTTAACCTATCATAACCAATATACTCTGAATGAATTGACAGTACACACAGAAAATCTTTTCATTGAACAAGAAGGCCTAGAGAGACATGAAGTTCAGAGAGAGGGGCATGTCTCCAAAAGAATTGTGAGATTGTTGGCTCATAGGGCTGGCTAGAAACAAATAGGAAATAAGTGACTCTAGCTTTGAAAGAACTGTACTGTCAAAAAATCCATTAGCCTCTAAAGCTGAGACCATTAGATACTTAAATTATTTCTTAGACCTCAGATCTTCAGGGGATAAAGAAAACTCAGAAAGTTGTTCCAGTCTAAATGAGACCACCTTTCCCATATTCTTTTCAGAAGTATCTATAAGAATAATCTTAAAAGGGAGGTCAACATCAAGAACTCTTGGGAACTGCCTGTTGGAGAGCTACTCTCAGGGAGGAACTTTAAAATTCCTACTCAGAGTGATGTACAAGTTCTGTGGTTCAGTGGCTTTCAGGTGCCCCCAAATCCTTTATTTCTCTTCCTGAACAGGAACGTTTGTTCCAGTTTTGTCTTTCTTCCTTGAGTGCGAGTGGGAAAATAAGTGAGGGGATGATTAGACAAATTGATTTTTTTTTCTCATGTCGTAAGAACAAGAAGTGCTTCAAAACCAGACTCAACAAGATAGAGTGTTTAATTTTGTACTTGTAAACCTGATAATATTCTTGCATGTGACTTTAGACTTTTGCTCTTCTGGAGGAATTTTTCATATATATCCTCCACATTTTGGACCCTAAGGAAAGAACATTGACCAGTTCAAGAAAATCTGTTCTCAATATTTGGGCAGCTTTTAGTACTGAATTTTTCTAACAAGTTGGATTCAGGTAGGTTCATGCCACTGCATGGCCCAGTGAAATGTGATCAGAAGTGATGGTGACACCTAGAGGCAGAAGCTTTAGGAGTCAGCTCATGGTTTGTGCTATTTTCTTTGCACTTTGATTGAGAGGCAGCAAATCCATTTGGGTTCTTGAATAACTACATTAAACAGAATCCTCTTCCTGATGAACAATGTAGAGGTAGAATAAATAAGAAATAGCTTTATGTTTGCAATCTACTAAGAAGTTTGGGATATTACTCACTGCAGCATGACTTAGTCTATCCTAATTACTTTAAAACCCAATTCTACTTTCAACACAGAATCCAGAATAGTCATTTTAAAATGTGTCTTTTCACTCTTCATAAATCTGTCCAATGGCTCAGAGTAAAAAACCAAGCCATAATATAAATGTTTTTCCTGCTGACATTCTGAGCTAGTTTACCTGGACTTGTTTGGTTTTACATTTTTTGCCATGCTGGGGATTGAACCCTGTCTTGCACAAGCCAGGAAGGCACTCTAACCACTGAGCTACATCCCCAGCTCTTCCTTCACTATCTCTTTCATTCTTTCTATGGCAGCTACCTGGATGTGCCCTCATTCTTTCTAGAGCATGGTATGCATAGATACATTTTTCTGTTGCTGCTCCTTTTGTGTAGGACACTTACTCCAGTTATGAGCATAGGTTTCTCTCTTATCACCTTTATGTGAACTAAAATTCATCCTTAAAACTTTCCTAACCACATTTCATAAAATAGCAATGGTTCCTGGTTTTTCCTAGCCACTTTACTTCCTTAACTCCGTAACTCTTTCCACCCACTGGAATATTGCATATTTACTGGTTTACTATTTTCCTTCACCTCTGTATGCCCTCACAGAACACTAGAATCTAAGCACCACGAGAAAAAGAAAAAGAAGTATTGCCTTGCTTATTGTTCTGTACTCAGGCCCTGTAGCACCACCTGATTTACAGAAGTCAGTTAATATATATTGAATGAACAAAAGCTAGAAGAAAGAGATATATATTGGACATATAACTTTACTGAAGTTGTGGCGAACTTAGATAAAATAATGTTCAGAAGGATCAAGAGACTTTGAAGGAGCACAAAACCAGGAATGACAGATACTTAATATGATATAATTGACTATCCTCTTGTTAAATATGTTTAAAAAATCACTGTTTTCCAAATTGGGATAAACTGTGAAGCAACTTTCTGCCTTCATCTACTGTACCTGGAGAGAGAGGAAAGGGCAAGGGTGCTCCACGTGATATTAGATATTTAACAGGTCTTTGCATCTTGCTGTGGATCTACCAGAAGCTTTGACACAATGAGATGCCAAGTTTGGAGGCTTTAATGAGGTGCAAACTAATCATTTAGGAAAAAATAAGAATGTGACATTTGTTGATTTACAGGATAATGAGTAATCTATCCCTAATGGAATACTATGGTTTGGATAGGAGGTGTCCCCCAAAAGCTCCTGTTAATTCACAGGTGAAATGATTGGATTATGAGAGCCATAACTTAATCAGTAGATTGATCTTCTTGATTGAATTAACTATGGTACCTGTAGGCAGGTAGGTAGGGTATGGTTGGAGGAAGTAAGTCACTGAGGGTATGCCTTTAGGGTTTACATTTTGTCCTGGTAAATGAGACCCTCTGCTTCCTGGTTGTCATAGAACCCAGCGTAGTGGAATTGGCCCCCCCATAGACTGAACCTCTGGAACCATGAACAAAATAAACTTTTCCTTTTCTGAGTTATTCTTGTAAAATATGGGTCACAGCAATGTAAAGCTGACTTAACCAGTTTGTGCTTTTATCACAGGATGTTCATAAAACATAGTAAGTGTATGCATGAGGTTACTTTTCTAAGTGGATGGATTGAGACAGACATCATTACCCTATGGACATGTATGATTAGATGAATGGTATGAATCTACATCATGCACAACCATAGAAATGAAAAGTTGTACCCCATTTGTGTACAATGAATCAAAATGAAGTCTGTAAAAATTTTTAAAAATGTAATTTATAATACTAAATTAGATCCTAACGGAAAACAATGTCTTGTACCCTGCATGAACTAAAATTTTATAGGTGTTACTTGTCAAAGTTGAGGTATATGAGTTCTGGTTTTCTATTTCCCAAGTTCTTCGGATTGCTAACTCTTGTTCTGGTGGTTACATTGCATCACTGCGGATGGCAGAATTAGAATCTCTCATAAGAGATAAATGTGAACTCAAGTCCATTTCTAACTTCTTTTAGTCTCAGGGCAAGAGAGCAAAGGCCCAAAATACTATGTCATGATATTAAAAATGTGTAAATGAAGCAAATATGCTGTTCAATAAGATATGCTCTAGATCTTGATTCTGATTTATCCCTAAATCTGAAACAAGTATTTTATTAATGATTTGAAAGGTAAAAGTGAATTTAGAATTCTTAAGACTCCTCTGAGTTCTGTGCCAGAATGCATTCCTGATCCACATCTTATCTTCCTCTCTTGTCACCTCTATTTCCATCGTGTGCAGTGAGGGCCTCTCCTGTTGATATGGATGCTTCACCTCAACTGGTCAAATTTTATATACAATCCTGGTAAACCTCTCATTCCCCTGGTCATCCCTCAGGTACAGCCTGATGCAGCCTTATAAGCAAAGATTCAGGGAAGAGTCCAGAAGAGATAGTAGAAACAAGGAAACAACCTAGAAGGTTCATTGTGCTATAATTTCCTTTCCTTTTCTTACTCCACCCTTCTTTTTTTTTTTCTATTTACCTTTCTTCCCTCTCCCTTAACGGAGGTTCCTAGCATTTGAATTTTGTCTTAGTCTACTGGGCTTGCTAGAACAGAATACTATGAACTGGTTGGCTTATAAGCAACAGAAATAACATCAAAAATGTATTTATCACAGGTCTGGACAATGAGAGTTGGAAAGTCTAAGGTCAAGGTGAAGAATATGTTTTATGGTGAAGGCTTATTTCTTGGTTAATAGACATTTGACTTGTGTGCATGAGTGTGTGTATAAGCTAGAAGGGGCAAGAGAGCTCTTTGGGTCTTCTGTGTCAGGTAACAAATCCCATTGATAAAGGCTCCATTCCCATGATCCAATCTTATACCTAAGTCCCCACCCACAAATACTATGATGTCGGGGGTTACCAGCACCCCCATAGAGCAGATTCCTGGAGGTGTGAGCCACCCAGGAAAATAAAGAGTCTGAAAATATTCAATAAAGTATAAAAGGCAAAGATAGAAGTTAGATTAGAAAGTGGAGGATGCCTGGTGGGTATTCCAGCCCTGATAGGAACTGGAACTGAACCATTGAAAAAAATCCCCTTATTTAAAGGGAAGTACCTCAAAGGTTTCAGTGTGGCAGGGTTCTTGAGGCAAGCATGTTGCTTGGTGCTTGGCAGGTTAAGCCCATCTCCAGGCAGCTGTGTTTGATCCTAGGGCTGTGAGTTAAGGCAGGTGCCAGCATGATTTGGGCTTTCGCAAATGGGAATTTCACCCAGGAGTCCCCAGAAAAGCAGCTTCTCTGCCTTATGTTGGCTCGAACAAACCCATAATGTATACATGGCTTCCAACACTATGATATTGAGTATTACCTTACAACATATGGATTCAAAAGAACTCAATTATTCAATCCAGAAAAATTGTTCTCATTTTGAAGTAAACAAGTCTGCAGGTATGAAGTTCTTATTGTGCCCTACCCTGGGAAACTTCCCTCTGAACAGATAATCTGCAGGGCAGTATGTTCTGCATGGCAGGAAATAAAACTGAAACTGCACAGTGTTGGTAACTCACCATACTCATAGATCTAAATTACCAGGCACCCATATTTAGTGGTGGTGAATTTTCTAGATCCATCTTGTAGTTTCTATAGATTAAAAAGTTTAATATGTGGCATGTTTGGAAAAATGATTGTGAGATTGACACCTCTTATTTTGAGGGAAAACCAGATATCGGTTATTTTATTGGACAGGGCTTGAAACATGAAAGAATTTCTTCTAATGTGAGCTATTTGGTAGTGTTTCCCTTTCTTTAGGCATCTTGTTTTTGATGCTCTGATAATTTGGTTTGTACAAACATAAATCCCCTTACTTTTTCTTAAACTTTTAAAAAATAATTAATATATGAAAAATATTTCTTTTATTTTTCTAGTAAATTTCTTTACTATGTGGTAGTAAGTGTCTTTACCATGCAGTAGTTCTATTTACTATTGTAGTTAGAAATATCTCTGAAGCCTCTGTCTCTCTGTTGAACTATAAACTTTGAAGGGCAGGACCTAGAATGGAGTTTGGACACAGTGTGCTCTTGTTCTTTACTTGATGAATACATCTAGTCCTCTTAACCATTGTTTATTTTTATTTATTTATTTTTATGTGGTGCTGAGGATCGAACCCAGTGCATCACACATGCTAGGCTAGCACTACACTGCTGAGCCACAACCACAGCCCAACTTTTGTTTATTATTCAGTCTGGTTTTCCCTTTCCTGACCCTCCTCTCTATCTGCTCACTCACTTCAGTGCCTCTTCCTGTTCTCCCCTTCTCAGCATAAACCTTGGATACCTTTGAGGAACAGTGATTTGTCATGTTTCAAGCCCAGATGCTGCCAGCCTCCGGTGTTTATGAACACTCGGGCAAGTTATGTATACTAAACAGGTATAATTTCCTCATCTTAATAAATTTTGAACCTAGTTATAATGTTTTATGCACTTCTAAATTCTTTTGCATGATTGTGTTTAATATACCACAGAATAATTCCTAATATTATCATTTGCTATTTTATAAGGAAAAATTAGTAGATCTGCTTCTGATTTATTAATTGAGATTATATATGTACTATGCATCTTCATAATTCAAATGGCCCCTTTGAACATTGTAGTAGAGAAGTTCAGCTGAGTGTGGTGGTGAACAACTGTGATCTTACCTACTCTGGAGGCTGATGCAAGAGGATCTCAAATTTGAAGCCAGTTTGGGCAACTTGGCAAGACCCTACTTTAAAATAAAAAGGGCTTGGGATATAGTTCAGTAAAAGAATGCTTTTCTAGCATATTCAAGGCTCTGAGTTTAATCCCTACTGCTAAATAATAAAAGAAGAAAAAAGGAAAAGGAAAAAAAAATAGAGAAGTTACATCACATGATGACCATGTATTTTATTGTCATATTCCCATTATCAAAACAAGAAGTAATGATCAAAAAAGAAATTGTTTATCAACACGTTAGATGTAGAAGGATTTGAATCACATTTTTGAAAATAATATTTGCACGAAGAGAAGAGGGTAAAGTGCCTTTTGACCAGGTGAAATAAAAAGGCATAACATTACTGAGAGCTTTCCCATGGAGGGTATTTTTCAGATACACCTGTGTAGGTGTACAGAGTAGGTATATACTAGCATTTTGAGGAGGTTGGAATTCAAGTCCATTAGCTGCTGGAACTACCAGAATGGTCTTCCTAAAAGCCCAGCTTAGCTATCTCTTCTTATTTACCTTTCAGCTTGAGAATATCCTAGAATAACCCTTTTCAACACCTCCCTTTGGCTGTCAGGAACACTTAAAATGATTCTAGCACTTACCACTTGGAGATGAAACATTTGAAGTGCTCTGTCTGGTTTAGGTAATACATTGGCAGCCACTATTTTATCTCTGAGAAAAATCCATCAATTAATAAGTGAACATGACAGATAAAGTGACAGTATTTCTCTGTGCTCAAAAGCGGCAGCTGAAGAAAAGGGAACCCTGGATATCCAAAGAAGAAAAATCACCCCTGGGGAAGAAAAGAGTCCCCTGAGAATGAAAAAGGTACGCTAAATAGATCTGTCAGATCCTTTTAGACTTTGATGAAAGACACAGGGCTTGATATTAGGAATACTCTAATTCAAAATAATTCTTTACCTTAGATGAATTCTAAACCCAGCTAAGGAAAGAGGTTAACATGAAAGAAAAAATAAACCAAGATTGGGTGATCAATGCAAGAAAGAATAATTTTGTTAGCTTCATAATTTTTAAGGGATATAATTTTTCTACCTCCAAATCAGATTTGGAGAAACAAATGTGAGGTATTGAGAATTTTTGTGTTATGTACTTACATATGCACACTGTGAATGCTAATGCATTTTACCTACACTAGCGAGAATATTATTGTATTTGTTCTAAGAAGGTTTGCCCAACATTTTCATATGATTTTATGAACTTGGTATTTTATATACTTTGTATTTTTGTATTACAACATTATATAACATTGCAGTGGGAAGTCACAAAGAACTTATCTTCAAAAAGGTATGGTTGAGCTGTGCAGTGGTGCAAGTCTCTAATCCCAGTGGCTCTGAAGGCTGAGGCAGGAGTATTACAAGTTCAAGGCCAGCCTCAGCAACGTAGTGAGACCATGTCTTAAAATAAAAAATAAAAACAGGTGTGGAATGTGGCTCAGTGGTAAACTGCCCCTGGATCAAATCCCTAGTAACTGCGTTCCCCCCCCCCCCCGAAAATAAAGATATAGTGAAGTGGAATGGATACTGAGAAAATATTCTATATTTAATGGACAAATTATTGTTCCTACATCCATATATAATTGCAATTAGCAGAATCCTAAAGGTAAAATCAATTAAAATAGGAACCTTGCAAATTACTTTATTTCAATCTAACACCATCTCAATGTTTCCATGGATAGAACATATCATTAAGCAACTACTCTATGTTTACCTACTTTTAATTAAAACAATAATTAAAAATATTAACTCTTGTTTGACATTTTTTCATATTTTATTTATGAGGAATAGAATAATTTACAGTAATCTTGCCCAACCTGTGCTAGATAAGTATCAAGATGCCCATTGATTCTTTTCTCCTAGTGTTGACCTTTTGTCTAGTTCCCACCTGGTTGAATAATTGTGGCCTACACAACTAATGGAATCATCAACAAATGAGAATGTGACTTCTGAGACAAGTACAAAATAACTGTCATAGTTTCTGCCCTGATGTCTCACTGGTTTTAGAGGAAGTCAGCTGTTACATTGTGAAAATACTGAAGTAGCTAGCAGAAAAGTCCACATGGCAGAAACTAATGTCCCTAGACAACAGTGGGCACCAGCTCACAGCCACTGTGTTGAGCCATCTCAGAGTGAGTGGATCTACCTCCAACTGAGCCTTCATAGGACTGTAATCCTGACCGACAGCTAGACTACAACCTAAAAGTTATCCTGCATGAGAAACACCCTGCTAAGTTGTTCTGGAATTCCTGTCTAGGGAAACTACAATGAATATGTGTATTATTGTTTTATGTACTAAATTTTGGGGGTAGTTTTTATGAAAAAATAATTAACTAATATCCCGATTTAAGTAGCTTTTTAAAAAATATATAAATATTTTTAGTTGTAGGTAGACACAATACCTTTATTTTTATGTGATGTGGAGGATCGAACCCAGGGCCTCACACATGCTAGATGAGTGCTCTACCATTGAGCCACAACCCCAGCCTGTAAGAAGCTTTTTAAGTGTTTTTATTATTGTGTTATAATTATACATAATGGGGGGGTCATTTCAACATAATCACATATGTCTGGCATGTAATTTGTTATATTTCAGTGCTTTCTCTTTCCCTTCCTTACTCCTTCTCCCTATTCCCCTTCCCCTACTCTACGGGTCTTTCTTCTATTTATCTACTGTTTTTTTAAGCTGGTGTTTTATAGATATACACACAGGTGGCATTAACTGTGCCGTATTCAAATATATTCAGCATAACTTTGTCAATT
Organism: Glaucomys volans; assembly: GCA_020662805.1. NCBI lineage: Eukaryota > Metazoa > Chordata > Mammalia > Rodentia > Sciuridae > Glaucomys > Glaucomys volans. Next base: position 10,464 of record JAJEJO010001629.1, on the reverse strand, counting down.
TCATCCTTCAATTCCTCCCCCTTCCTCTTCTTCTTCCCTCTCCCTGAATCCTCTTCCTCTAATCCACTGATCTCCCCTCTACTTTCGTGGGATCTGTCTTCCCCATTTTTTCCCTTACTTTGTTCTAGCTTCTGTATATGACAAAAAAAAAAATTGACCCTTGGCTTTCTGAGTCTGGCTTATTTCTCTTAAGATGATGTTCTCTAGTTCCATCCATTTACTTGAAAATGCCATAATTTTATTCTTTTTTAATGTTTTTAGATGTAGATGGACACAATACCTTTATTTATTTATTTTTATGTGGTACTGAGGATCAAATCCAGTGCCTCATACATGCAAGGCAAGCATTCTACCACCCTGCCCCAATTTTATTCTTTTTTATGGCTGAAGGTAGAAATTCTTTGGGTATATATACTACATTTTCTTTATACATTTATCAGTTGATGAGCACCTGGATTAGATACATAACTTGGTTATTGTGATTTGTGGTGCTGTGAACATTGACATGGCTGTGTCATTGTAGTATGCTGATTTTAGTTCTTTCGGATAATACCAAGGACCAGGATAGCTAGGCCCCTGCCTTTCATCCTGCACAGAAGTCAAATCAAAGTGAATTAAAAACCTAGGAATTAAACCAGAAATTTTGCAACTGCTAGAATAAAACATAGGGTCAACACACCCAATGTTTTGTCACAGGCACCAACTTTCTTAACAAAACCTCTAATGTTCAAAAATAAAAACAAGAATCAATAAATGGAGTGGTATCAAATTTTAAAGGTTATGCACAGCAAAGGAAATGATGAAGAGTGTGAAGAGAGAACCTACAGAATGGGAGAAAATCCTTGCCAGCTACTTCTCTGACGGAGTATATAAAGAACTGAAAAACTTAACACCATAAAACACAAAACCAAATCAATAAATGGACATAAAAACTAAACAAGCATTTCTTAAAAGAAGAAACATGAATGGCCAAAAGATATACAAATACAAAAAAATGTTCAACATTTCTAGCTGTCAGGGAAATGCATATCAAAACTACATTGAGATTTCATCTCATTCAGTTAGAGCAGCAGCCATGAAGAATACAAAGGATTCTTTGGATGTGGGGGAAAGGATACACTCAAGTATTGCTGGTGGAATTTCAAATTAAGTTTTGAAGTTCATTTTCTTTACATCAGAACAAATGCAGTTCCATTCATTTCTACCTCAAATGAAATACTATGGTTATATTGGCCTGTTTGTCTACTTATTCAAGTTTGTTCCCTCTAATCAGATGGAAGTATGATGCTGCATATACTCAGTTTTATCTTTTGGTTCAGCAGTAGCAAGTAAGACCTTCTCAGCAAATATCGCAACCTTTTACTAGCTGGCAAAAGTGATACTTTCCACTGTGACCACTTTCCCAGATATTACTTTCTAAGGGCAGTTGTTTATGCTATTACTTTTTTATAATAAAAACAATTATTTATTTCACTTAGCATGATATTCTCCAGTTCTATCCATTTACCTGCAAATGCCACAAGTTCATTCTTCTTTATGGCTGAGTAATATTTCATTGTGTATATATACCACATTTTCTTTACCCATTCATCTGTGGAAGGGCATCTAGGTTGGTTTCATAGTTTCACTATTGTGAATTGATCTACTATAAACGTTGATATGGCCAAGTCACTGCAGTATGCTGATTTTAAGTCCTTTAGGTATACACCGAGGAGTGGGATAGTTGAGTCAAATGGTGGTCCCATTCCAAGTTTTCTGAAGAACCTCCATACCACTCTCTGTAGTGGTTGCACCAATTTGCAGTCCACCAGCAATGTATGAGTATAGCTTTCCCCAACATCCTCGGAAACATTTATTATTGCTTGTAATTTTGATTTCCATTCTGACTGGAGTGAGATGGAATTTCAATGTAATTTTGATTTGCATTTCTCTAGTTGCTAGAGACATTAATATTTTTTCATATATTTGTTGATCAATTGTATTTCTTCTTCTGTGAAGTATCTGTAAACCAAATCCCCAAAAAACAAAGCCAAATGTTTTCTCTGATAAGTAGATGGTGATCCATTATGGCAGAGAAGGGGGGTGGTAAGGAAGAATGGAGGTACTTTGGATTGGACAGATGGGAGTAAGGGGAGGGGAGGGGTGTGGGGGGTGGAATAAGATGGACATTATGACCCTTTATACAGGTATGATTACATGGCCAGTGTGACTCTGCACCACATACAACCAAAGGAATGAGAAATTGTGCTCCATTTGTGTACGATGTGTCAAAATACATTCTACTGCAATGTATAATTTATTTGAACAAATTAGACAAAAAGGAAATACTGGAGAATGATATTAGCCAACTTATATTGTCATCTTGTATGGTTGTACAAATATGTAACAAATTCCACCATTATGTACACTGTAATGCCCCCAAATATGGAAAAATAAAAATGTGATGAATGAAAAAGAAACACATGAAATTAAAACAAAACAAAAAAATTATTCCTTAATAAGTTAGCTTCTCAAAGTCAGTAGAATATATTTTCCTATTTTCCATTCTTTATTTTAAATATAACACCTGATAAAATTGTACATATCCATGATTATTAAAAAATTAAAGGGGCAGAAAAACATATCTGACCACAATGAACAGGTTGGGTTTAGTTACACAGGCATGTAATTTGAACAAAGTAAAAAATGTGTTATATTTAGAGAAAATACATAAGCGTACTTTATAGTCAAATGATCAGTGTCATAACTTTTTAAGAAATTTTTTCTACATTTGAAATGTAATAATAAAATTAACAACAACTTTTACATATTTAAATCTCCCAATTTTTTTTAGAAGCCTAAGCACAACCAATCTACATTAACTTCTGAATTCATATAACATTATTATAAGACAAAATATAAATTTGTAAATTCAGTAATTCCTTCAAAATCATTTACTGGTCACACCTTATATGTAAACTAATTACTACTTTATAATAATTGAAAAAAGTTCTTTGTGTTTAGCTTTTATGTCACATATCTGGGTTGCATGTTCCCAAAGGCAGAGGAGATTTTGAAATTGCACATAACCTTAGGCTCAAAGAGTGCTTGAAAATCATAGTATTTTTAAAATTTATATTATTATATAAATATGCTATATGACTCCATCATTTTAAAACTTTTCTCCCATGAATATACACTTGTAAAACTCATTTATTTTGGTTAGTGTAACCAAAAGAAACCATTCCATTAATAAAAATGAAAATATAAGGCAGCATTAAATATTTAACATATAAAGATTAATTCACAAACATATTCTAATTCAAGGTTGTAAGTGCTAAATTGAATAGAAAATTAAGGCAATTGCCTCTATATTTTTGCCAAGAAGCTTTCTCAAAATATTCAATAACTCCTTTTCTGTTTGAATTATCAAAATGTTTGCATGATTCCTTCATTTTGCATGTGTCCATGTGCCCTTAATCCCTAATGTTGGGTCACAAAAACATAATGCAGTCCCACTGAAGCTAATGAAGTGAGAGCGTTATGCTCTATTATTCTCTGAAAGGTCCATTTATGTACACTGTGCTTCAGTCCAAAAAATAAATCTTGTAGTTCAAATTGCCATATGTTTAGAATTTTAGCACAGGTGAGCACAGTAAGACCAGCTGCCATTGCTCTAAATAATGTTATCCTGTGAATAATGGAAAATAGCAACTGAAAGTGAATACAAATCACTGTTTCAAATTAGAAACAGAAAGTCATTAAGAAAAAAAATACTAGTAAAAGTCCATTGTTAACATAATACTACACTGTTTTAACATATGCTTATGTAAATTTAGGGAAATGCTTGTCCTCTGGATTTTTTTGACTTGGTTTCTGTTTCAAAATCACTTAGTTTATTTTATATCTTTGTATTTTAATTTTCAATTATAGACATTTTTATTAGTTTATTATATACATAATAATGAGGGAGTTCATGTTGACTTTCATTTTTAATGAAATATGTAATATAATAGGTGTATCCATATGTTTGTCATGAAAAGTAATAATATTGATGACACTGAAGTGACCAATATATCAACAAAGTAAAATGAAAAAGGAAAACAGAAGAATTGTTCTATACATGTGGAATTTTATGTATAATGAAGTCAGCAAATCAGAAACTCAGAATCTGAACTTTGTAATAAATAGTGCTGGAATATAATAAGATAGCCTTTTGAGGGGAAAAACACCCCACACATATAAAAATAGATCTGTTTCTTTCACTGTACACCAGAACAAATTTCAAATTTATTACCTACCTAAGTGTTTTTCGCAGTATTCATGTAGGTAGCAGAAGAAAACCTGGGTCATATCTCTGTGAGTCTGACTCAAATTAAAATACTTTGAGAAAAATTGATAAACCTGATGACATAAAATTATTTTCTATAAGAGTAATAAGTATTGGTGTGCTATTATAAAGTAGGGTGACTAAAGATAATAATGAACTGTATATTTTAAGAAGATGGGAGCAAAAATTTTGAATTCTTTAACCACAAAAACTTGATAAATGTTTGAAGAGATAGATTTGTCTCCTGAATTAAATATTATACAATATATACATATACTGAAAACTCACGGAGTACCCAATACACAGGCACAATTTTATATTTAAGTCAAAAATAAATTTAAAACTTCTGCAGTCTGGTTATTAAATTGATTGTGTAGGTATATGATCTAGCCATTCTAAACTAATTTGTATGTATATTAAGGATTGAACAGGTAAACTTAACCTTTTATGGATCATGAGAACCATGTCTCTCATAGTCATGGAAAGAGGTAACAGAGGAATGGAGAATGCTGGAGTAACTCTGCTGTTGGATTGTATTTTGGAGTATTCAAAGAAATTCACGTTTTCATTTCTATATACAAACATGTGAGTTGAGAGCTAAATGTAATGCCGTCTATGTATGTGTTAATGTACTGTACATAAATATTTTCCTAGTTGTATCCAGTGAGAGGACCTAGACAGAATGAAATGCCAAGTAGCAATGTATACACTTAGCAACCAATGTCATTATAAAAAAAGGCGAAGAGGTTGGAAGAAATAATTGACTCCAGAGCTGGGTCAGAGAAGCATGGGCTGATATTAAAATATACCATGGTGCAGGAAGTAATATATAGTCTTTTTGTCTTCTATTTTGTACCACTGGTCTTCATGTCTGTTTTGGTACCAATACCATGCTGTTTTTGTTACATAGCTCTGTAGTATAATTTAAGGCCTGGTATTGTGATGCCTCCTGTACTACTTTTCTCACTGAGGATTGCTTTGTATATACTAGGTCTTTTATTTTTCCAAATGAATTTCACAACTGCTTTTTCTATTTCTATAAAGAACATCATTGGAACTTTAGTAGGAATTGCATTAAATCTTTAAAGCATTTTTGATAGTTTGCCTATGTAAGAATAGGCAGATTCTTAGATGGGAGATTTTCCATCTTCTAAGGTCTTCTTTGTCAAGAACATTTTTAATTGAAACTGGCATTTAGTATTTAAAGTATGTGGAGATGAAGATACAACGTCTTTGAGAAGAATTTGGTATCTAAGCCTTGATTTGTGTCAAGGCACTAGCAGTTTCTCTAACAATTGCTTTAGCATCATTAATGCACATGGCAACAGAAGAAGAAAGTCACTAAAGTGAAACCACCTTGAGAATGTTTCCTGGCCTGATCTCAGGAACTCCCCCATTCTCAGGTCCCACTTTAAGAAACCTGTTCCAAAGATAAACTTTTAGAGAAATGTAAATACTGAAATCAGTTTTAGAGTGGCTACTCCAAAAAGGAAGGAAATTAAGAAGGAAAAAGATTTGACATGTATGAATGAGTAATGAGAAAAATATCATGATAGCAATGTAAGTTAATCTGAATAATTTTCAAAGGGATAAACAAGTAAGAATTCAATTCTTTTTCCTTTACAAAGACTCCATAGTCAATCTATTCTCCATCCTCATATGCTTAGCTAAGACCTAGAATGTCACCCCAACTCCTCTGGAAAATTACAGAGACAGTCCCTTTTTTTGTTTTCCTTCCTGACTTTCTTTGGTTATTCATTTCCAGACTATGTGTAGCAATGATTTAGGTTCCTAGTCCTGTCCTCTCACTTTTTCATTCATGAATCTGTCTTTTCTGATTTTCCTAAGTTGCAGAATAGTCTTTGCCTTCATTTTTCTATTCAAAGAATTTGAACTAAATGTTAAGAATCCATAGTTCCTAATTCATGGAATGAGGCTAAGCAGTAGTTAAGAAAATGTATGAAATCTAACATAAATGAAATGAGAAATACAATTAAATTATTTAAACATTAACCTTAAGAACAACAACAAAAACTGAAGTCAAACTCAAAATATATTAAAAGAAAGAAATAAGATTATAAGAGAAGAATTTAATAAAAGGAACAATGTAAAAAGTAATAACAAATAGTGAAGATAAAATCGTTTCTTTTAAGAGGCATTGACATTTAAAGAGTTCTTGCGTGTCCAATTGAGAAAAAAAATCAAAATTAACATCCAGAGAAATGAAAGAAGGAACTTCATATAGTAATAGAATAAAAGAATTCTTGGAACATCATTATGGTGAATAAATCACAGTATTAACAGAATAATGAAGAAAACTATGTACAAAGTTCTGTACAGGTAGGAAAGAACACAATACTGTCAATGATTTTTCATGATAAAAAATCTAATAGGTAATTGGAAGTGGAATGTGATAAAGGACATCTACAAAACCCTATACTTAACCCAATACTTAGGTGTAAAAAAGTTAACTAGTTCTCCATAAGTTAGGAAACTGTCAAGCCATCATTTGAGGTGTATGGTAGCTTCTCAAAAGTTTTTGTGAATATCAATTACTAATTACAATGATTTTAAAGTTATTTTCCTGTTTTCTTTTTTTTAACTCTGAGTGTTAAGTTTTGTTTTTCATCACATGCTTTTAATCTTTGATCAGATTTAGGAGGAAAAGGAGAACACAGAACTTTCTTAATTCAACAGGGAAAGTCTGGGTTTACAGGTTTCAAAGGCATGGTCCCTACCTCCAGGGTACTGGCAAGTAAAGGAAGAGCAGGGGCTGAAGGTGCTTTACTTTACTTGATCAGGATCAGCTTATTTTCTGGATGAAAATTCACTCGTTTTGGTTAATGACATTTGTTGTGCTTCCTAGTATTGCAATTAAATTGCTTCCATTTTTAGAATTATTGTGTATATTCAAACATATTGTTGGTAGAAACATTGAACATGTTTATCTATTCATCTTGAACCAGAAATACTACTGGTTAACCACCATTCCATGAACAAAGTATTTTTACCTCAGTAAATATCTTATCTGCATTACCTAAGTGGCTATATACCATTGCATTTTATAAACTTATCCATATTTCCTTTTCTTTGGCAAAAAATACCAGATATAATATATTTGAACAGGCAATATCTAAATTAGAATCAAAACAATTAAAACAAACAAGGCCAATAAAATTTTAAAAAATTACACTGACTTTAAAACATCTGCTTTGAGCTTTTACTTCACATGATGCTAATTTTCACTAATACCATTCTTCTCTGCACTGATAATGATAACGGTAGGGTCCAGGAATATTATAATAATGCTTACTTGGAAAATCATTAAGATGAGAAATTATATAAAAGTCAATTTTAATATTATAAACAAAATGAAAATGCAAGGAAAAGGTGAAAGAAACTTTCTTAATTAATCCAACAGTTACAACCTTTACACGCCTTCATAAAGAGATACTAAAAACCTTATCATCATACACAAATATATTAAACTGATCTTGACAAAAACGATGTCAGTACAAAAAAAAAAAAAAAGAATTTTTGGTAACCAGTGCCAGAACAAGCTGACATCCACATGCAGAAGCATGAATCCAGACATAGACTTTAAGACCTTCAAAAAAATAAGTTAACATTGACTACAGTCCTAAATGCAAAACACAAAATTACAAAACACCTAGAAGATAACATAGGATAAGGTAACATAAGAGATGACCTTGGGTTTGGAAATGACTTTTTAAATATAACACCAAAGTCACGAATCATAAAGGAAAGAAAAGGTAAGCTTGATTTCATTAAACTTAAATTGTCTGTTCTGCCATTGTCACTGGTAAGAGGATGAGAAAGTAAGCTGCAAACTCGGAAAATATTTTTTAAATGTGATATGATTCATATGATAAATGACTGCTATCAAAAAAAAAATACAGAGAACCCTTAAAACTCAACAATGAGGAAACAGAGTCCATTTAAAAATTTGGCCAAAGATTTTCAACAGATACCTCACTAAGGAAGAAATACAGAGGACATATACACATACAAAAAGATGCTCCACATCATATATCATAATGAAAAAGCAAATTAAAATGATATACTACTACAAACCCACTAGGAATTGGCATCAATCTAGACCACTGACAACGCAAATGCTGGTGAGGATATGAACCAACAGGATCTGTCACTCATTGCTGATGGGAATGGAAAATGATGCAGCCACTCTGCAAAATAGTTGGTCATTTTCTTACAAAACTAAAAAAGCTCTTAACCATATAATCCAGAAATCATATTTTTTAATATTTACCTAAAGGAGTTGCAAATGTATGTCCACACAAAAATCTGCAATCATTTTTACTGGCTTTATACATAATTGTCAAAACATGAAGGTGACCAAGATGTTTCTCAGTGGGCTAATGGATAAATAAATAATGGGGCATTCACACAGTGAATATTATTTAGCATGAAATGAAAAAAAACTGTCAAGCCATGAAAAGACATGGAGGAAACTTACATGCATATCACTAAGTGAAAGAAGCCCATTTGAAAAGCCAACTGCATAGTTCTAACTATAAGATATTTGGGGAAATGCAAACCAACGAGGATAGTGAAAGTATCAGTGGTTGCCATGATAAATAGGGGGAGCACAGTGTATTTTGGAGGACTAAGAAAATACTTTGTATGATATTATTGTAGTAGATACGTGGGATGAAAAAAATTTCCAAACCCATAGACTGTACTGGAGTTTAACAAGAGTGAACCCTAATGCTAACTATGGATTCTGGGGCAAAATGATGTGTACAGGTTCATCAGTTGTAACCAATGTATGTCTCTGGTGAGGACTGTTAATAATGAGGGAGGTTATACATGTGTGGACACAAGGTTCATGAGAAATCAATGTACCTTCTTCCCAATTTTGTTGTGAACCTAAAACTGCTCAAAAACCAATGAAGTCTTATATATTAAAAAAAAAAAAACTTGCCACTTATGAATCACATGAGAAATTTTGAGTATTTTCATTTTGGGGGAGTGGTTTCCTCGAGTCATAGAAAACAAGATCTGAGATCTGATTTTATTTGCCAATTTTATTTTAATTTGAGTTACTTCTGATTAATTTTGTTATAATCCAAATGCAATACTACACTTAGTTAAAAATTCAATATGATGGCATTCCAATATCAGTCTTCTGAGGTGTAATAAGACATCTGATTCACAAATAATAATGTTTAAAATGTGTTTGCAATGTTATTTGGGAAAATTTAGAAACAACTTCACAAGAAAATACCTCTGGCAGATATATTAAGAACTAAAACATTTGTGGAGCCAAAAATGGGTTGATGTCCAAATTAATCAACATTAGGGAAACCTAAAGAACTTCAAAGACTCCACTGAAAGTAGAAACTGAAAGTTAGACTAGCCCTTGTTTTATCTCCAGGCTGTTGTCTTTTTTTTCTTTACTTTGCCCATGTGTGATTTTTATCTAGTCTCATGACTTTTAACTGTCACCTCTTTACTGATGACTTTCATCTCGAAGTCCCTAGGTAGGAGCTTTGGGCCTATTTCCAGTTACAAAACTTGACAGCAACATACTTTTTTCAAATAGTATTTCAGATACAACAAACTTTTTTTTCCCAGGTGTCCCCCACATCCATCTACGATACTCCCATTCTTTTAATCATCTGGAATATCAAACACACTTTATTTGTAATTTCTAGTTTTTCTTCACATGCACTCAAAAATCTTTGTTTTCTGGCACAATAAATCCTATATTCACATCGAGGATATATTGTAATATTCTTTCTTTTCTTTCATCATCTTTCTCATTTTCCCCTCCATTTCTGTATTTTGCCTTTTGTTTATCACGACTCACCTGAAATACTTATATATCTTCAAAAAAACTTAAGTGTTTTCTAAATAATGGTTATATCTATTTTCCAGAAATTTCTACATATGCGTATCTGCCATCAGACATGCTATTCTTCAATACTGATGTTTACCACCAGGAATTAATCTTCTTTGTCCACTTAAATCTGTCATGTACAACACATTTGTCCCACTGAAAAAGATGGACTTTTTGAAGCAAAACAAATGGCTGTATAAAGACACTAAATTTGGGGAGTAGTTTTGTTTTGCAGCAACAACTAGACAAACTGGCAAAAATAATAAAAAAA
>JAJEJO010001628.1:290132-320047 GCA_020662805.1 Glaucomys volans | reverse complement strand
TTTTTTTGTAGCAGGGATTGAACCCAGGGGCATTTAATCACTGAGCCACAACCCCAGCCCTTTTTATTTTTCATTTAGAGACCATCTCCCTGAGTTGCTTAGGGCCTCCCTAAGTTGCTGAGGCTGGTTTTGAACTCATGATCCTCCTGCCTCAGCCTCCTAAGCTGCTGGCACCCACCATGCCTGTCCCTGTCTTCCATTTTTTAATTCTCTATAAAAGAATGATGTCAGAAGAAAAAAATGCTTAGAAAACTGTCAGTTTCTGTAATGAATAAGGAGAAAATGAACAATAATGACAATGGCCCTCAGACCCATTTTGTTATCCAGACCCTCCCCATCTTCTGCCCTCACCAAGCCATCTTGATCCCTACAGAGCACGCACTGAAGTATGGGTGCACTGACAGTGTGAATTCCTGCCTCTCATCCCTAATGGGCAATACCTCAAAAAGAGTTTGGAAAGCTCAGCTCATCCAAGGAACAACGAGAACTGGATAATAAGGTTTTGGAGCCATGGATGACAGCCACTTTGGCAAGGGAATCTCTGGATAGAGAACCATAGGAGCAGAGAGCATAGAAGCTAGCTTTTTACAAGAAAGAAAGGTTATTTTACTTTGGATTATATCACTGGGCTGTTTATTTTTGTTCTTTAAAGAATGACAAGAGAGCCGGGCAGGGAGGCCCAGGCCTGGAATCCCAGCTACTCAGGAGGCTGAGACCGGAGGATCACAAGTTCGAGACTGGTCTCATCAACTTATTAAGACCCTCATCTCAAAGTCAAAAATAGTCCAAATTAGAGGTGAGTGCAAATCCAACCTGTTACTTGGGTGATTATGAGCAAATTAATTTCAACTCTCTGAACCTTGCAATGTTCAGGATAATGAAGACCATTATCCTTATAATCTCTGATAACCTATCAACACTTTCTAGAGAGCACTCCAAAATTAAGCAAATGAATGATAAATAAGCTCCGTACTATTTATTCTTTGTATCCCCAAAGCAGTCTTTAGTAGAGAGAAAGAGAGAGAATTTTGCCAGCACTTTCAATTGGATAACCTCAACACTCAGCTCTGTTTTTCTTCACTTGTAAAGATGAAGAATCTGAGGGTCAGAGAAGTTGGGCAATTAGGTCAAGATCACAGAGCTACTAAGCCGAGGTTTTACTGATTAAAAAACTAAGGCTTTCTAAGTCATTGCCCAACTAGTGCTAACCAAGGTACAGACAGAGTAGGGCTCAGCTCCCCATCAGAAATGCTTTTCCTGCTGAGACTCCTGGATTGGATCTTGGCAAAGGTCCTCAGATAAGGGGATCTGGCCTGGCTGTGGGGTGTCTGGCAGGCACCCTGGGGAGCTGTGTTCAGTCCGGCCTCATGCACGGTCTGCACCAATGAGCAGGAAGAGGGTGTAACTCTGGCGCTAATGAAGTCTGCAGATGCTGGGGACAAATTGTAAACACCAGTGGGTGTGGGTGACCAGGAGGGTGGAGGAGCGACAATGAGGCTGTAGCTCAGAGCTGGTAAAAAATATGGGCAAGAGGTAATGAAAGGAAACCCCCTGCACTGGGGCTTGTGGGCAAACAGCACAACCAGATGCTCTGAAACAAGAGGCGAGGGTTCCTGGAGGCCAGGGTGGCCCTGACGTCAGAGGGAAGCTCCCAGAAGAGATGAGGCAGTGACCCAGGGTTCCAGACTGCTGGCCTCATCCCCTAGAGAGTGTTTACACACCCAGCAGTTCACAAGTCTGCAGTGAAAGTCCCAATCCAAAACGTCCCTGCTCATCCAACCACAGTGTGATTGACATTCATTAGAATCCTGGCTCCCCACTCCTGGCTGGGTGACTTGGCCAATCACTGGAAACTTTAAGCTCTACTTTCCTCATCTGTAAACTGGGTATATTAATTAGTACCTTCCACATAGGGTCATTATGAGGATTAAATGATACAATACATCTTAAAAAAAAAAAAAAAAAAACACCTGGCACAATGCTCAGCCCAATCTAAGCCCTTAATAAAGGGTGTCTGCTAAGGGTATTATCAAGCCTCTCTCATGGACCCAGGCACCAGGCTCAATATTGTCCAGGTAGTAGCAGGAAGAAAATGATATACTCACCCTGGGTACCTAAAATAAATGTTATTAAATAGACTATTGTGTGTGTGTGTGTGTGTGTGTGTGTGTGTGTGTTGCTGGGGAATTAAATAGACTATTTTTGTTGTTGCTGTTGCTTCTGGGTATTAAACTCAGGGGTGCATAACTATTGAGCTGCATCCCCAGCCCTTTTTTGTATTTACAGACAAGATCTCACTGAGTGGCTTAAGGCCTCAACAAGTTGCTGAAGCTGGCTTTGAACTAACCATCCTCCTGCCTCAGCCTCATGAGACACTGGGATTACAGGCATGCACCACCACACCTGGGTAGGATTAAGTAGAGTAACAGTAGATTTCCAGATACCCTGAACTAACCCTTGATTCCTCCTCCACCACCCTGTCCAAGAGCCCAAGGAGACCAGCCACCACCACTGGGACCTGGAGCTAGAGAGGAATTTAGTCATTGACCAGAACCAAGCTGGGCAGCGAGGAGAACCTCTCTCTCTTCCCACATGTTCCTCAATCTTCTGCCATGACCTCCCATTGGCAGAATTCCAGGAGAGGCAGAGGACAAGGGGTGCTATTATTGTCAGCCTCCCGGGCACCAATGGAGAAGGGTGGAGCCCAGGTTCAGGGGCGAAGAACAAACAGAACCACCAGCCTAGGCTCTAAAACTCATTTATTAGTCTCATTAACCCTGTGAAGGTTGGTGTCATTATCTTCCTTTTTCAGATGAGGGAGCTAGGATCAGAGAGGAACAGCACTCTCTCAGACACTCAGCTAAAAAAAAAAAAAAATGGCGGAGCCTCCATCAGTAGCCAAATCTGACTCACCAGACTCAGTCAGTCCAGTCGCTGAGAAAATAGATTTGGAGGTCCCTTGATGTCCATAGGGTTTTGGAAGGAAGATTTTCTAGATGAAACCAAAAGGTTGCAAGGAATTCCAAATTATTTTGAGCTAAGGTACCATCTTACAAAACAAGCAGACTAAGTGGGGCCCAGGTACCCCATTGGGTTAAGAGTCCGTTCACCCCAAGAACTCTCCCGGAGTTATTAGCATGGCTTCCACTTGTATAGCACTACCCAGTACTTTCCCTGCATTCCCACATTTTGATAAGAGATTTAATTCACTTATGGTCATTAAAGCCTTTAATCAAACATGGGTGCTGCCTTTGAAGACTCCCACAGTCCTTGGTGTAAGAGCCTTATGCACTAATGATTTCAGCAGCAGGAGGGCAGCCTGATGTTTAAAAGCAGCACTGGAGACCCAGTGGGGTGCTGGAGGCACCAGTGGCTGCTTTCCAAAGCCAGTGGCATGTATCCCTTCCTAACTGGGCTTCAGTGACTTCCCATTGCTAACTAAAAACTGGTGAGAGTAATCAGCAAATCTTATAAACAAAGGCTTCCGTTGCCTGGAGGGCTTCTTGGAGGAGGAAATATTTGAGGTGGATGTTCCTGACTGCACCCCTCCAGCTTGGTTGAGCTAATCAAGAGGCCTTAGCCTCCCCATCCCCTAACATCTTCATGCTGCCCTTCCCTCCACTCAGATGACCTCTCTCCTCTTACCCACCACGGAAGCTCTTCTTTCTGGTGAGTCTCTGTGAAGAACTCTATGCAAACTCCTACCCGGATCCCAAAGCCCGCTGAATACCAGCTTAAAATGCCTTGGGCCATCCTGCCCATCACCAAGCCTAGGCTGTAAAATGCGGGAAATATGAGCTGGCCCTTCTACACCATAGACTTGTGGGAATGAAATAAGATGGTCCCCGGGCCACACAGGAGAGGCGAGCAGCAACAAAGGCTCACAATGACACACAGGACACAGAGTTGGAAGTCAGCTCAGAAATCATCGAAACCAATCTTCTCAGCTTACAAAGGAGAAAACCAAGGCGCTTGTAGCAGGCGTGTTCCTTGGCTAGATGACCGAGGGCAGTGGAAAAACATGATCCCCTGAGTGTCCCAAAAGACATCTCTTGTTTGCCCACCAAGGACATGTGGGCACCACCAGGCCAGACCTCCCAGGAACGAGAGGCTGGAACCAGGGCAGAAGCAACACTGCCCAGAACTAGTCGGCAGTGGGCCAGCCAAGGAAGGGGTGCGTCCTGAGGGAAATGGCAGGGAGGTGGGCTGCTGGGGCGCAGAGATCCCAGTGGCTGGGCCCTTCAGTGTTACCTTGAGTGGCAGCTGTGTCAAGGCATGCACTGTTAGACAGCTCTGTACCCCGCAGAAGGGAGGAAGGAGGCGAGGCAGAGAGGGAGGCCCAGAGAAAAACGGGGTGGTGGAAAACTGAAAAAGCCAGTCTAAGAGAAGAGCTGGAACATGCAGGCTGTCCAGGACAGAGCTCGGCAGGCAGCTCTGCCCAGATTCAGGTGGGACAGAGCATCTGCCCATCACAGTGGCACTGAGTGCAGGGCAAGGTCAAGGTCAAGGTCAGGTTAAATCTTGCAGAGAAGCCAATAGGGGAGGAGATCCTAGAGCAGGTGGCAACACTAGGAACCAAAGACAGAGGTAGATATCAAGGGCCTGAGAGTGGGGGACAAGGCCAAGGTCCTGGAGAAAGGTAGGGAAGGCAGAGGCTGCAGCTTGCAGCATTCTTTGCACAGAAACTCAGAGGAAGATTCAGTTGTGTTTTTAACCATTTTCAAAAATTATACAAGAAAAGCATCAATACATTCTCAATGCAAACATCACAAGCAAAGAAGACACCTCCCTCGAGATCAACCCATCCCACCACTCTCCCCAGAGGTCCACTGACCTGCATCAGCCCAAGTCTTTGTCCCCGGGCTCATATCTGTAGATGCTCATGGAGGAAATACATAAAGTTTTATATTAAAGGGATCAAGCATGCACACTTATCTGATGTTTACTGTGTACACCCAAGGTCACTGCAGTATTGACAAAGAGCTACCATTTTCCTTGTAAGGTGTCCATACAATTCCCTAGCCTGGGTTGACCAGACATGGTAGTACACCCCTGTGATCCCAGCAGCTTGGGAGGCTGAGGCAGGAGAATCAAAAGTTCCAACCAGCCTCAGCAACTTAGTGAGGTTCTAAGCAACTTGGCAAGAACTTGTCTCAAAATAATTTCAAAAAAAGCGGGGCTGGGGATGTGGCTCAGTGGTTGAAAGTCCCTGGGTTCAATCTCAAATAAAATAAAAATTCATAGCCTTGGGAAGTGATTGATTATCTCACCATCTTCATAGTGAAAGACACTTAAGGTTATTTCCTGTGTTTCTTCTCCACACAACACACCAGTGAGCATCCTTTCACAACCCTGTTAGCCAGGCAGCCAAATAAAATTATATTTCACATATTTTGATGCACATATATTTCATGAAATACGTTCTATTTCACTCTGTGTTTTTATGGCATAGATGTGAAAAGCTCCACTCTCCAGGATTGAGAGTCTCCTAGGATAAGCAAGTACCTCGAGCCCTAACACATCCCCTGATCTAAACTCCATCTGGACTAAGACCTCAAAGGAATATTGTCAGGAACTGTGACTGCATGATTCCGATGAGCCCGAAAAGCCTAATAAGTCATTTCCATCTCCACTTGCAAGAATTCTGTGTATTTCATGCCCCTTAGTCATCATTTGGGTGAGTTCTACATATTTATGCTTGTTCTTTTCTCATCTGTCCTCATAAATCAATTCCTGCAGCCTCCTAATCAAAGCCAGCTTTTCAAACGAAACTGTAGCTGGGTGTTTAACTAACTAAATATTGTTTTTCCCCCAGCACTGACACAGAGAGAGGGTGGGATGCCGCCCTGACAATTGTCCGCCCTTGCCGGCGACCCCAGGAAATCACATGTGGCCACAGCAGTTGCTAGCAGAGACCCAGGTGGGTGACAGGCCCTGGAGTGACAGCTGGGAGGACTCCTTCACTCTCTGGATTTCAGCCATCTATTCCTGGGATCCCCAGGAAGTAGGTCACCCTTCCTGTTGTTACTCTTAATAAAGCAGGAAAACAAAGTGTGAAGATGCCCAGCAGAGCACCCAGCTGCCACACCGCCCTCAAAGCAGACCTACTGAAGTTTCCCCATGGCCTGCCAACACTGGGCTGTGGCTGCTTTGGGAGAGCAGAGTGAACCAGTGCCTGTTGCTCCTCCTCCAAACAGTCTCCCACCCTGGTCTCAGGGGGCTGCTCAATTAGTCTCAGGAGTAGAGACGGAGGGCATTTTCCCCTGGAACCCATCCTGGTACCTCACCTTGAACCTCACCTTGAACCTCACCTTGAACCTCACTGTGAACCTGTCCTTGGTCATGCAATCACCTACATCATCTGGAGCAGTGGTTCTCAAAGCATTTCCCCAGACCAGCATCAGCAATATCACCTGGAAACTTGATAGAAATGGAGATTCTCAAGCCCCACCCAGACCTACTAGATCAGCATTTCTGGGATGCGACCCAGTGGTGTCAACCTGCCCTTCAGGTCATTCTGACACATGCTACATTAAAGAAGTGCTCACCTCCAGGACAACATCCAAGCTCCAAACTCAGACACCTAGTGCTCCAGGCTGGCCCTATGTACAGCACCCATCCCACTGCCTTCCCTTCAGAGCTCTGCCCTACGCACATCCAGGTCCAGCTCTCCCCAGTTCTTGCTTGCCATCTCTCCTGCCAGGCCTGGCCTTGCCTTGTCCATCAAATACCTGCCATGTCTAGCTTTTAAATCCTTATTCAAGGCCGGGCATGGTGATGCACACCTGTAATCCCAGCACTTGGGAGGCTGAGGCAGGAGGATCATGAGTTCAAAGCCAGCCTCAGCAAGTTAGTGAGGCCCTAAGCAACTCCGTGAGACCCTGTCTCTAAATAAAACACAAAATGGGGCTGGGGATGTGGCTCAATGGTGGAGTGCCCCTGGGTTCAATCCCCAGTACCCCCCCCCAAAAAAAAATCCTTATTCAGAGTCCTCTAAATAAGGATTTAGAGACCTTTGGAAAAGAAATAAAAATAGCTGCCATCTACAGAGTATTCTTATATACACACATAAACATACACACACAGGTAGAGAGAAACAGTGTTGAAATATGGAGTATATAAATATAAAGAAATTGTGCAGATTACATTTTATATATATACACATACATATATATGTATATTCAATCCTTTCAACAAGTCTATGAGGAAGGCATTCCTATAAAGCATGTGTGTATGTGTAAATTGGTAAATCCTCTTTGCTTTTGCCAGCTGGGTTTAGTTGTTTTCTATTTCAATGAGATGGTAATGAGAATGTAGTTTTTTCCTAAACAGCTGTGTGATCTTGAGCAAGTACCTAACCTCTCTGAGCCTCAGTTTTGCCATACATCCCTCATTTTGCAGATGAAGAAACAGAAGCTCAGAGAGCTTAAGCATCATGTCCACATTAGTAGGTGATGCATCAGGTTTGATCCCCTCACTCTGGACCCTTTAATGGTGGTCTCGCTCCCTTTGATGTTTCCAGCACACCTGCTCCCACTTCCCATGACAGCCCTTAGGTTCACGTCCTGCCCAAGGCTGCTCTTCTCCAGGCCAACAGCCCCTGCTTCCTCAACCCAACTGCATGTGACTTGGCCAGGACCTGAAGCAGCCAGCCCTAGTGCCACAGTTGGCTTGGAAAGGAGGGGGCCTCCATGTGCTCCCCCAGTGAGTGGCCTTTGCCTTCTCTTGTTTCCTGTTTCAGTTTGAAGGGCCGGCGCTCCATCCACATCAAGAATGATAACATGACACACTTTCCAAAAAATCTCGTTTTCTAAAGGCATTTCCTATTGATTTCCTTCCTTACCGAGGCCCCTCCCAGCCTGCCATGTGTCAGAAAAAGAGAGAAAGGATTAAAAGAGAAAAAGAAATATGTGTTTTTCCAAGCTCAACCTGGTCTGTGCACTCTTGCTCAGCTGGCTGGCAGAATTGCTCCCTGGGGGACCCGGAGGACGAGCTGCACAACCAGTGTCCCCAAAACCAAGAGCCTTGGAACCCCCTCCATAAATCTGACCACCAAACTTCCTCTTCAGGTCCCCACTTCACCACCTGGGGGATTTGTAGAAAAAGTGTTTCTCTGCAGGAAATTGACCAAAAAGATGTGACTCCACATGGAAAGGCAGTGGCCCCCCTTTCTTCATTTGGTGAGTGTGGGTCTCCTCCTGAAGGCCTCCTGCCTCTTCAGCTCTCCCACTTCTTACCAAGCAGGGTTCGAGGACCCACTATGGTGTCACATGAACCTGACCTTGAACTGCAGTGCCCTATGAGCTGGCCCTTAACCTCTCTGGTGCAGTGTTCTCATTTAGGAAATGAAGATAAGCAGGGCCCAGTGGGGCACGCCTGCAATTCCAGTGGCTTGGGAGGCTGAGGCAGTTGGATCTCAAGTTCAAAGCCAGTCTCAGCAACTCGGGGAGGTCCTAAGCAACTCAGTGAGACCCGGTCTAGTTCAGTAGTTGAGTGTCCCCCAGGGTTAAATAAATCCCCAGTGTCAAAAAAAAAGAAAGAAAGAAAGTGAAGATAATCTGTATGAGTTTCCTGTGGCTGCCTTAACAATGAACCACAAACCTCATGACTTCAAACAAAGGAAATTTATTCTCCCACAGTGCTGGAGGCCCAAAGTCCTAAATCAAAGTCTCCCCTGGAGTACATACAGATGCTCCTCTACTCATGATGGAGCAATAAATTCATTGTAAATTGAAAATATTGTTGAATCAAAAATACATTTAAGGGCTGGGGATATAGCTGAGTTGGTAGAGTGCCTGCCTTGCAAGCACAAGGCCCTGGGTTCAGTCCCCAGCATCACAAAAAAAAAAAAAAAAAAAAAAAAAAAAAAATACATTTAGGCTGGGTGTGGTGGTGCATGCCTGTAATCCCAGAGACTCCAAAGGCTGAGGCAGGAGGATCACAAGTTTGAGGCCAGTCGTAGCAATTTAGCAAAGCTCTGAGTAACATAATAAGACCCTGCTTCAAAATAAAAAAGACTGAGGATGTGACTCAGTAAAGCACCCCTGGATTCAATACCCACTATCAAAAAAAAAAATGTCTTCAATACACAAAACTTACCAAACGTCATAGCTTATACATAACCAGAACACTTACTTTAGTCTTGAGTTGGGCAAAAATCATCAAACACAAAGCCTATTTTATAATAAAGTATTAAATATCTCATCAAATTTATTGAATACTGTGCTGAAAATAAAAAAAAACAGAGTAGCTGGAGAAGAGTGTTTTCTTTTCTCCTTTTCTTTTTGCAGTACTAGAGACTGAACCCACGGACTCATGCACACTAGGCAAGTGTTCTAATGTTGAACTACATTCCCAACCCTTTTTATTTTATCTTGAGACAGAGTCATGATAAGTTTCCAAGGCTGGCCTCCACTTTGTGATCCTCCCACCTCAGCCTCCCAAGTCACTGAGATTACAGGTGTGTGCCACAGTGCCCTACAACCTGTATGGGTATGCTTTTGTACTATCATAAAGAATTCATAAGTTGAACTATCTTAAGACAGAGACCAGCTGTAGAGGAAGATATCCTTCACTGCCTTTTCCAGCTTCCAGTAACTCCAAGTGTCCCTTGGCCAGGAGTTGCATCACTCCCTTCTCTGCCTCCATCTTCATGTGACTGGCTCCTCTTCCTTCTGAGTGGTTCTCCTCTGTAACTCTTACAACAACACTTGTCATAGATTTATACCCCACCAGATAATCTGGGATAATCTCATCCTAAGACCTTTAATCTAATTATATCTATAAAGACTCTTTTCCCAAATAAGATCATGTTCGAAGACTGCAAGGATTAGGACATGGACGTATATCTGCGGAGGCCCCCATTCAACATGTACAAACACTTCCTTCACACGTTCAGGGTGTAACTGAGAGGAGACATGAGAAGAAGGTGCCCGGCCCAGTGTCAGGCTCAGAGTGAACCTGACAGGTGGACAGCGGCACCCGCTCCCTCTCCTCTGCCTTTACCTCCACCCGCCCACATCCTTGCAAGCTGGCTCTTTTGCTGGCTGTTTAGGGCTTGCCGAAGGCCAGCAATAGTCATGTTAACAACTTGCATATGACCATGGCTCTATAAAGCCCTCCTCACACACAGATCTGTGGGGTTCACATCAATAGCTGCTGAAGCAGGCATGGCAGGTGCTTCAGGTAACCCCACCTTGCAGGTAAGCAAGTGGAGGCTCAGTGAGTTTGCATTACCTACTAGGCCCACTCAACGAGTAAGTGGTGGACCAAATAAGTCTCAGTTTCCCCTGGGTTCTCAGGTATGGGCAGGGGGTGACCCTGATAGTAGGCTCAGCTACCTATGGGTCATCTAGAGAATGTGAGGAGGTGACTGCCCAAGAAATGTCATTCCTGCCAAAAATCAAAACCTGCTTCCATCTTTGCTGTGAGCTGGACTGTGCAGATAATACAGTATTCTCCTGGGCTGGTCTCAAGGCACCTGTCCACCTCACTGCTCCACTGATATTCAAGGCTTTTTATTTATTCTGCTTTCAAATGCTGGATTAGATTGCTTGCTATGTCAGTGAGATGACATTGAGAATGTATATTTTCTACTGAGCTGTGTGACCTTAAGCAACTATTCAACCTCTCTGAGTCTCCGCTTCCTCATCTATACAATGGGAATAATAATATCTGCATTATTGGATTAGTGTGAAGGCTAAATAGAGAACGTGACACATGCAAAGTCCATGACACAGTAGCAAGTTCATGGAAGGCACCTGCTTGTTTTATCACTATTAGTATTATCTTAACTACAGATTTATGCCACATGGTTTGTGACCCAAATGTGGTTCAGTCCCAAAATCTTCCTTCAGGATGTGCTGCCCTCTCTCATCTCCCCCTAGTCCCCAGAGCTGGCCAAGAAGCAGCCCTCTTGCTGCTTTTCTGAGCTTCAGAGGACAGGAAGATGCCCTGGAAACCAACCCCGTGGGAACTGCAGCGTGGTGGGGAAAGAGGCCCTGGACAGGAACCAAACCAACTCCAGCTGCCATAAGGAATGTTCCAGCCAAGCCCTGCTAGCACTGGCTGCTGGCAAGCCCTCCCCAGAGAGACGGGCTCTAGATGGATGCCCACGTGTGCAGGCAGGTGCCGGCACGAGAGTGCCTGTGTTCCGTGGGGTGGAGGTGGAGATCTTTGCATCCCAGATGGCCTGAACTAGGTTCTCCCACTTCTGGACTTCCTTTCTCCAGCCCCAATCACTCTCTTGAGGGTGGGGACAATAATGCTAGGCTACCTAATGATGCAGAGGGAGATGGCCCGATTGGCTGCACAAATAACCACATTCTCTCAATGTGAAGCCCTGGAGGCTAGGGAGCATGCACAAGGCCCCAGAGCACTCCCCCACCCCAATCCTACCAGATAGACTGAGATTTTCCTAGAGAGTAGGCTGTGGGTTCATTCATTCTTTTATTCATTCAACAAGCATTCACGAACCCTCCTAGGAGTGTTGGAACTGTGTATATCCTTGGGATACAGACTCAAACAAGACCCAGCCCCTGCATGGAGAGGCCGGAAGGAGACAGGTATGCTGAAGGACCACTGGAATCCAACAAATACCACGAGGGAAATTGAAGCAGTCATGAGAATATGGAGCAGGGAGGCTGGGGCTGGGCGGAGAAGCCACAAAAGCTTCAGGGAAAAGGAAGCACTCCATCTGGGTCCTGAGGAGGGAGAGGCTCGAGGAGGCAGTGAAGAGAGGGAAAAGGATATTCCCAGCAGAAAGGTAGGCAGGTCTAAAAGCCTGGGGGAATGGAAGGACTCTGGGTATCCACATCTCTGGGGAGATGTATGAGATGAGCAGGTGGCGGGGCTAGAGAGGTAAGCTGCACCAGGAGAAAAAGAGGGCCACTGACCAAGTCAAGTGGTGTAGACAGAAAGCCAGAAGCTCAGTCAGTTCTGACTGGTTGGCAGCATCGTCTCTAGGAGCAGGTTGGAAATGCAGATCCTAGGTCCCACAATGGACCTACTAATCAGGAGCCCTGAGGGTGGTGTCTAGGAATCTGTTTCATAAAGCTCTCCAGAGGATCCAGCAGCACAGAAGGGAGTTGGTCAGCAGGGGAATGGAGCATAGCAATGATCTGCTCCCATCTCAGGAGCACCTACTCTAAGGCAGGCAGGCATCAGACCAAGTCCTTCATATGTCTTGCCTTATTTAATCCTTGAAGGTGGCTCTGTCATTATCCCCACTTTATAGATGAGAAAACTGAGGCTCACAGAGGCAAAGCTTTCTGGGGGCACGAAGCTACTAAGGAGCAAGTCTGAGATTACAACTGGAGGCCCTCACACGCAAAGACATCTCCCTGAGGGCAGCTGCGATTTTTCACAGCTGGGGATGGAAAGGAACAACAGAGAACTTGGAACTTTTTTCTAGAAATAAGCAACAGAATCTGTTGACCTTGATATGTATGGGAACACAGCAAGGACAGCGGAGACCCCAAAATTCCAAGGTGAAGTAATGAAGGGAACAGAGACACCATTACCTAACAAGAGGACATCAGGAGGAGACTAGGAGGAGATGAGGCCTCCTATTGGGATTTGCAGAGTGTATGAGAACATCTTAAAGGAAAACGTGCCCAGGAGACCAGGAAAACAAGCCCGTTATCCACCACTTAGAAGGTGGTATAACCACAGACAGGTATACTGGATAAGACCAAAAGTATACTCAGTTCCAATTGCTGCAGAGTAGGATTGTCAACCATCAGGGGGACTTATCACAAGATTTATGAGTGTTCAGAGAAGGGGATTCAGGTTGGGAACATTGTTCTTGCCATGAGCAGCAGCAAGGGAGCCCAAGTCTTTGGAACTGGTCTCATTCCTCTGAGGTTGCACAAAGTTGGCCCTGATGTGACCTTTTCCTGGATCTCAGAAAGAAAGGGGTGGGTGGGGGGTGGGGGAATCTATCCTGGTGGTAAAGAGGTGGGAATCCACCCTGGTGGTAAAGAGGTGACAGATCCATTAATAAAGCAGAGTTTCAGGCTCCTGAACTTCCCAAAGCCAGGTGCTGAGTTCACCTGCTCTAAAGAGCAGAAAATGCTCTTTTGGTTCCTATTTGAGTAAAGCTGGACATAAATCATTCTTTGAAAAGGTGCGAAGGGTGGTTTCCTCGTAGGACTCAAACCCTTTCCAAACACAGCCTCATTAATCCTGGCAAACATGGGGAGAGACAGTGGGGACAGGTAGCACTTTCTGTGCTGCTGGACAATTGAGGCCTGGCCTCCAGCTTAAAAACACAGGAGGGCTCCTGATGGACCGGTCACAACACCCTCCCTGCCCACTGGCTTCTAGCGAGGGGCACTGCCGGCTAAGGGAGATCCGGAGGCGAGGAAGGGACACATTTGAACGCACAAAAGTGCAAATTATTGTAATGTGCAATTCTAACCCCACAAGGCATGGGGACGGGGTTAAGGAAAAAAAGTTGGACAAAGTCAAACAATAAGCCCCCAAGTTTCCCTTGTCCCCTTGAGATTATTTGGGAGTTGAGTTTGCTTTGGTGTTTTAAAGGAAGGACAAGACTTAAAAAAAAAAAAAAAAGGTACGAGGTGCCTTTGAAATGGAATTCATCTGATGTGGTCTCTCCCTTTCGTTTTAATGAAGGGAAAGGAAATAAGAGAAGAGCGAAAAGAAAGAGGGAGACGAACAAGAAAGAAAGGAAAAGGAGAGAAAGAGGAATTGCAGAGCCGCGAGCCGAGCCGGAGGAGCCCGCGGAGCCCGGCTTCCTACCCCGGAGCCCAGCAACTTTCCGCCGCGGCTGCGGGCTCGGAGCTTTTAAGGGTTTCTAATCCTGGAAGGCTGTCTGACATCACCCCGTTTCTTGTCGGCTGATGTTTCGTACAAGCCTCTCATTTCCTCAGTGTTTTCGGAGCCACCAATTACTGCTGCAATCTCTAGTGCTGTTTTCTCTCCGGCCCGCTGGCCCCGCGCCGGGAGCCTCGCTTCCCTGGCCGCTCGGCCCCAGCGGCGGGGGCGGGGAGCGGGGAGGGGGACCTGGACCCGGCGCTGAAGAAAAAGGGAGGGGTCCCCCTTAATTTTTTTTCATTGACTTCAGCACCATGTGATCAGGAAGTCTGGCCTCCCTCCATTTCCCCTCCCGACTAAAGGGAAACATTGTGTAGCAGCCGCCGCGGCCACTGGTGGGATGGCCTTCGCTGCCTGACGTAGGGAGATAAAAATAACCGGCATATTTAAGGCAGGAGCAGGAATCCCGGCGCTCACAGGCGGCCTGGTCAGTTCCCGGGGCGGCCCAGCGGCGCGGCCTGCGGGGAGGCCCTGCGCTCAGCTGTGCGCACCCGGCTGGGCCAAGACGCTGACCCTGACAGCGACCTTGACCTTGGGACCTACACAGGCCCAGGCGGGCCAGAGCCTCGCAGAACCCCTGGGTCCGCGGCAGCCTGGCGCAAGCGCGCTGGGCTGAGCCTGGGTTTTGTGCCCTGCCTCCCTAGAGATGTGAAGGGAGGCTGCAGGGACAAGATAGAGGGTGGCCTGATGTCTGAGGAGGAGGATTTCCTTAGAGAATCTGTCTCTGGGGAAGGGGACAACAAGCTGCCGCTAAAAATGCCACCCCCTTCCAGTCATGCCCCCAATTCCATCAGGCGACTGTCTGCACACATTCTGAAACCAAGTACCCCTTCGCCATCCCTTTTTCCAGTTGGAGCTGCATATTGCAAAGATTTGCGAACATGTGGTGCGGCTGGAAACAAACAAGAAGCACTTACCAAGGCCAGACTTACCAAAGAAAATGGAGAAAATCCAAGCAAAAATCTGGTCGTTTCAGAAAATGTAGATTTTCCAGTAACATATTGTCCAGCCACCCCAGCCAATGACCCTCAGGGCTCCTTCCAGCCACTTACCACCCCTACCACCTCTGACCTATCCAGGGACACAGAAAATAGAAAAGGAGGAAGTGTTCCTTGTGTCCTAGATGAGCTCATATCCCTCATATCCTAGATCTCTGGAGCAAGAATCATTGTGAGCCATACTATACCCTGTCTGGCCCTGATATACTGCTGTGTTCTTGCCCTCATTCAAACCTCCGCTTGTGCTCCATGGAGGGTCTGCTATTCCTGTTTTGCATAAAGAGAAACTGAGGCTCAGGAACATGAAGCCATGCTCACAATGCTTTCCCCAACACCTGTGGCCTCCCTCAGCTGCACTTACAGTGTCACATTGGTTTCTCATTCTGGAAGCCTCCTCTCTTCTGTTCTTCCTCCTCCCTAAGGTAATGCCAAGCAAAAATGATGGTGAGCTTTCCACTGACCTGTGCAATTGCAGTTTTGCCCTTGCTCTGGACCACAAAGAAGTGTTTACTTCTAATCCATAGTGGGAAATCTCCCTGCCTTCCTATGTCTAAAGCAACAAGATGTTTCAAAATTTCTGGCAGAGCTTTTCACCTAAAAGCCAGATGTGCTGATGAAAAAGGAATGCATACTCACCCCTCATTTATTTTGGTATTACAAAGATGACAAAGAGCTAGCTCTCTGGGTAGAAGGGGCAGAGAACTTTCAATTAAAGGGAGTTAGGAAATCAGCCACCTCTAAGGAAGGAGACTCCAGGATTTGGCATGATTGGTTTTGCTGAATCCCCAGCACCCAGCACAATGCCTGATGATTAAAGCAGTCAATCCATAATGGTTGGACCAAAGGGCAGGTGGGGGGGGGAGGGCGGGAAGGGAGGCACAGCATTTGCAGGCACCTCAGGAGAATTTGTGCTGGCCATATCTTTATGCCTGTAGAAGCATGATCGCCTTTGGTCTTTACAGCAGCCCTGGGAGGTAGGTGTCAGAATTAACCCTCACAGGGAAATACAGAAATTGTAGAACAGAGAGTAACTTGCCCAAAATAACACAGCTAGGAAACATAAGCACAGAACTTGAACCTAGGTACTCTGTTGCCAGAGTTAAGTTCTTAAGCACCAGCTAATCCCCAAAGGAGACCCATAAGAAAGGGATCCACCATTTACTAAACCCGTCTTTGACTCAAATTCCAACTGGTTCCTGGAGAAGTGGAACAGGCACCCCAGGCTCCAGGGCCTCAAAGAGGTCATCTAGGAAGCAAGACTGGGCAGCCCCAGTCCTTCTCCATCTTTGTCTTTGTGTTCCCAGCATCAGCTCACACTAACATCTTGAATCACCCCTCCCCACTCCCAGAAGCCTTCTTGGAGCACTACCAACCCCAGCACCATTGGCTTCCTCCCTGCTCTCCTAATGGACATGGCTCAGACTTCAATAAAGCACCTATCACACAGTATCAGAGCTCCTTGTTACCTGTCTGATCTCCCATTGGTCTGGAAGCACATGGAGGACAGAAATGGCGCCTGACTCGGTAGAGGTTCCTGGGAATGGAGGCCACTTGCTCTTTGCTGAATAATACAGTGCACTAGACCTTCACTAACTTCCCTATCAATATGATAGGGAAGTGATCACTCTTTTGGGGAATTGGCCGGACACCAGGGATTGAACTTGGAGGTACTTAACCACTGAGCCACATTCCCAGCCCTTTTTATTTTTTATGTTGAGACAGGGTCTCACTAAGTTGCTTAGAACCTTGCTAGGTTGCTGAGGCTGACCTGAAACTCTCAATCCTCCTGCCTCAGCCTCCTGAGCCACTGGGAATACACGTCTGTGCCACTGTGCCCACCCCACCATCCCTCTTGATTTTCTCTCTCAGCACCCCATTCCGTTGCCCACGGAACTTTTCACAGCTTGCAAATTAATCTGTCTTCTCCTTCTCCCCTCATGAACCCATAAACGCAGGAATCGCCTCTGTTACCCCTCTATAGTATTCGCCACATCTCCTAAAGTGCCACACACGTTGCAGACGCTCAATAAACACTTGTGAAATAAATGAGTGAACAAATGAATGAGTGAATCAACACTCCCTGGAGCAAGTCCTACCTTTGTATTTACAAGTTTATTCCAGAGTCAGTCATAACTGTGCAAAGACACTTGAAATAATGCCATCCCCAGATTGTATTCATAAAGTAAGCGCTTTCTATTTGGTGGCCACTTCAAATCCAAGACTCATCCATATTGATGATAGAAAGGACTTGAAAGGGGGGCTATTGAATGAGGCCCTTCTTCTCGCACAATGTGGGCTCTAGTGACCACTATCGTTAGCGCTGCACACAGACTCCCTTTATGCCCCTGTTTTCATTAGCTCGGGTAACTTGCCAAAGAGTGATCCTTTTGGGCTGAAATTTTCCATGCTGGGTCTTGGCAAAAGGTGAATTTTGGGGAAAAGTTTGAATAAAATCCCTTCAGCCATATTTTAGTTTGATGAGGATGAAAAAAAAATTACATTTTTTCTTGCTTTTAATTGAAGACATTTTTAGGATACAGGAAACGCCAATTCAGTTGAACTTTGAAAAATTGAAACTCAGATCTAACCCCTTCTAAGGAAACTGTGGAGACCATTTTGAACTCAAAAATAAAAAAGGAAATCTTTTTTTAAATAATGAAAAATGTACTTGAAAAATCTCTATGCAATCTTAGCAATTAGGACAACCCACCCCACCCCCAACTTGGGCTATGTCAGTCTTTCTGTGATTCTAACAAATCACGAAAGTTCAGAGCTGTTTATAAAGGATTATGAAACTTGGATTTCAGCTCCTATGCCATGACATATGATATTATTTCCCTCTTTCTTTTGTCTCAAGAATCTTTCTTCAACATTGTACCAGGAATATATGATTTGAATGACAGCCTCAGAAAATAACAAAGCTGAGGTTCCTGGAATGAGGGACCACTCCTTTAAAGACAGTTACACAACTTGCTTTCCAAAGTTTTCTTAGACAAATGCTAACCAAAATATTTTATCTTACATTGGATTTTCTCAATACTCTGGTCAGTATCAGATTCTTGCTTTCTTATTCACTGGAAACTACCTTAGACTAGTCATATGATTGCTCTCGCCACAAAACGATTTTCAAAAAGCGATGCTAGGTTGAAATGTTAGGAAGACCTGGGTTTGACTCTCTGCTCTGATATTTACCAAGTGAATATCTCAACCTCTCTGTGGCTCAGTTTGTTTGTCTTTGAAATGGGGATGACATTGACTCAGTGATGGTTGTAATGATTATTCTAGGGCAGGTGCATGACCCCGCACCCTCCAACAGTGATTGGCACAAATCAGTGCTCAATAAGTGGCAGGGACCTCTTTCCCCTCTTCCATCTGCTGCTTATTCACATTTAGCCTGTCTTCACACTCCCTGGTGGCACCTCATGTCTTCACGTCTCAGTCCCATGTGGTGTCCAGTCTAATAATCTGAGGCCCAAGGTAGAGATGTGCAGAGTAAAACTGAAGGGGAGTTGGTCTCTACAGACCATCTATGCTGGCTCACCAGCAAGTGTTGTCTTTAAGTGTTTACTTGTCTCTCTCTCCTACTAGAAGGATCTCATCCACATTTATAACTCCAGGACTTGACTGGGTCAATAAGTGAATGGATGAATGAACCCATAGGCCCCCTTGCTTTAGGATTTGAGATGTGAATCTTGGCTATTATGGTCAAACAAGTTTCATTTTAGGTTGGGCATTGTTTGAAGGTCAGTATGTGTTGGGAATGCACATTCACCTTAATGGTTATAGATTCAAAATCCAGCACCTCTCAAATGATCTCATTTTCATGCAATTTTGTTTTGTTTTGTTTTGTTTTGTTTTGTTTAGCAGCGAATAGGCAGAGGACCTTCAACCAAGTCCTTCATTAGGCCAAAAACTGCCCCTATTCAAATTTTCCCCTGCACAAAAAGGAAACCACTTTAGGAATCAAAAATAAAGAAGTTGGGCACCGTGGTGCACACCTGTAATCCCAGCCACTCAGGAGGCTGAGGCAGGAGGATGGCAAGTTCAAAGCCAGCCTCAGCAACTTAGAGAGGCCCTAAGCAACTCAGTGAAACCCTGTTTCTAAATAAAATATAAAAAGGGCTGAGGAGGTAGCTCAGTAGTTAAGTGCCCCTGGGTTCAATCCCCCGTACCAAAAAAAGAAGAAGGGAAGGGAAGAATGGAAGGAGAAAAGGAGGAAGGAAGGACCCTGAATAAGGTTCATCTGACTTGTCTGTTTTCCCTCTGCAAGTCTGACTAAGATTCTTGCCTCCTCTTTAATAGTTAAATTTTTTTTTAAAGTTTCACGATGATTGAGATCCAAGTATGTGCCATTTCTTTTGGCGCATCTTATATCACTTGATCCTCCTCTCATTTTCCAGATGAGAAACAGGCTCAGAGAGGTTACAAAGTTGCCTTCTGTGACACATGGAGAAGATGCCACCTCATTTTAAGAGCATTTCCAATTCACAAGTTTTCTCCAGTCTTCCCCACCCCCTCACAGCCACCCAACACCTATGCTTGTGCACACGCAAGCACACACACATGCTTACACACTCACTCACACATGTTTGATTGATTATGTTTTGCAGAAAGGTCCAAGACTGGGAGAAACCTATCTGGTGCAGCAAACAGGGTGCAAGAGTCATTTGGGAAGTATAAACACTAAATTCACCGCAAGGCTAACTGGGGGGACAGGAGGGGACAGTCAGGAAAGGGTGCACAGAAAGTTTCCACTGCATTTGGTGAAGTTTCATCTCTCGAGCCGGATGGCATTTACATGGGTGGTTTTATGTTGGAGTTAATAAGTGTCCATTTCTCATAAATGTGTCATGATACATTTTTTTAAGATTTAGCAGCCTTGCCTGGTGCTCACTGCCAGTTCTTGCCATTCACACACACCCGTCCTTAAACACACACACATGAACTCAGAATCACACTCAGCACACACTCCATTCCTGACCAGCACACACGAGCCCTGACACCCACCCTCACGCACGTCGCTTCCACATGTTGAATCAGAAGAACCAGCACACTCGCTTGTGTTACTAGGGCGCACACACACACTGCCAGCCTCTGACCACCACTCTTCTCCTTCTGTCAGGGGCAACGGGGTCAGACAAGGGACCCCAAAACCTGGGATGAAGACGTGAGCGATGGGATTGTTGGAAGTGGGCAGAGTGAGGAGGGACAGGACCTGCTTTCAGGAGCTGCCACAGAGAGGTGCCACCAGTGGCCCGGCTGTGGCCCAGACCCAGGCAGATGCCCTCCACCACGGGCTCGTCTGGGAAGGGACAGAGTTAAGGAGCAGAGGGAAGTCTCTGGTCTTTCACAGTTCGGGGTGGGAAGCAGTAACTTGTGTGGGAAACAACCTCCTCGGAAACCATAGCAACACCCATTTGGCGGCTCTGGATTGGACCCCGACCAGACATTTATTAAGCAGCCTCATAAGCTGTGGTCTCCAGAAGAACAATACCAAACTGATCAAATGTTAATGGCTTCAATCTGTTCCTCCTCACAGAACTCCCAGCCCATCCCCCTCCCCAACAGGCCGCATTTCTACTTCCCAGCCTGGCTGAAAAAGCCTGTGCTGCTGCTCCAGAGCCCAAGTGCAAGGCCGAGACCGTGAAGCACGTGCGGGTGGCCTGGGGCATGGAGATGGAAGACGGATCGAACAGGGAACCCTTGGGGCCTGAACGATGCCATTCTTAGGGAAGACTACCCAAGCGGATGAGTCTCCAAAACATCTGATTGGACCGGACTCGATCTGACTGCATTTAAGAATTACCTGGTGAGCTTTTTAAAAAGGCCAGCGTCTGGGTTCTTCCCTCGTCCAATTGAATCTGAAGC
Source organism: Glaucomys volans (assembly GCA_020662805.1). Lineage (NCBI taxonomy): Eukaryota > Metazoa > Chordata > Mammalia > Rodentia > Sciuridae > Glaucomys > Glaucomys volans. Next base: position 299,345 of record JAJEJO010001628.1, on the reverse strand, counting down.
TTTACAGGGTGGAGCCTGATCATTTGTCATTTTAAAGCTCCCTAGACAATTCCAATATGCAGCCGTGGTTGAGAACCACTGACGAATTCCAACCCTCTGTCGGATGAGGGAGCCCAGGGAGGGACAGGGACTTGGGTTGGTCACAGAGCTGGTGAAGCACCATCCTTAGAACAGGGCCAGACACCCGATGCTCCAGCCCAGAGGTCCGTCCTCTTTCCTGGGAGGACGGCACTCCAGACAAGTCTCAAAACCTCTCCCCACTCCTCATCTCACCATGAGTCTTGACCTTTCCTACCCAGGGGTGGGGGTGAGGGTGGGGGAGTAAAATGGACCCAAGGAGGGTGTGAGAAAATGTACTTGTAACCAAAACATGAGGACCAGACATACAAGAAATCACACCCAGGGATTCACAGTGTTCACCACGGCCAAGAGAATTTGTCATGGCTGACCATGTGGCTCTTCACCCAGGTTCCCAGGCCTCCAAGCAAACCTGAGAGACATCTCAACCCTTTCAGCTTCAGCACTGGCCACATGCAGACTGTCTCCAAGCTGCAAGGAGTCTTCCTCAAAAGGATATAGCGACACCCTAGGAAACACTGGCAGATCCTCCAGCTCATACCACCGTCCTCTCCCACTTAAAATGCCGCAAGGACCTGCTCCTACCCGGTCTCCCAAGGGGGCACATGTTCTCCATCCATCCTTCACTCAGCTACCCAAATAGTCTCTCTAGAACATGCAGCCGCCTATGTTGCCCCTCAGCCAAAGCCCCACAAACAAGCTACTGCCTGGGGCTCAGGTGCTCTCAAACACACTGACCACATCCTGCGCACGGTGCTGGGGTGGGGACATGTCCCTGATGGAGTGCAAGTGACATGCTTTCTTTTTTATGTATTTATTGGGGATTGAACCCAGGGGTGCTTTACCACTGAGCCACACCTCCAACCCTTTTTTATTTTTTATTTCAACACAAGCTCTTGCTAAATTGCACAGGCTGGCCTCAAACTTGCGATCCTCCTACCTCAGCCTCCCAGGCAGCTGGAATTGCAGGCGAGCACCACCACACCCAGATGCAAGTTAGAGTCTTGAAAACAAGACACACCCCAATCAATCAGGTGACTACTACCATGAAGGAGCTAAAAGAAAGGTCTTGAGAGAACCTGTAGTGGGGGGACAGAGTAATTTCTTCTGGCAGATGTCAAGAATGGCTTCTTCTGAGCAAAGGATGGACATTTAACTGGATAGGGGAAGAGTGGAAGGGAATTAAGAAAATGGGGAGGAAGAATGTTTCAGATACAGGGAGCACTGGTCTGCACAGGCGCTCAGTGAGGGAGCAGTCTGGGACCAGAGAGTGAAGGAAGAAGGAAGCAAGATGAGGCAGGGGTCAGATCATGCAGGGCTTTTTAAATCATGGAAGAGTTTTTAGGATTCACCTTCAGATTTTAATAGAGTGACCAACCAACACATGTGCCCAGGCTGAGGGATTCCCCAGGACGTGGGACTTATAGTGCTAAGATATGGAGGAATGATGGGAGAGGTGACCAAGGATGAACCAGGTCTCTGAGCTGCAATGCAGGCTGAGATGGTGCCACTCCTGGAGGGTACCAAGGCCGGCAGAGGGTACCAGGGTGACAGACTCAGTGTTGAGTTTAGGAAGTTAGGGTGATAGCCAAAGGAAAATGGTAGCTAGTCTCTTGCTTCTGCTGCTCTGAGGCTAGAAACCTTTGCAGAATTTGGAAACTATTAAGACAGAGACAGGAATTGAATGAAAGGAAAGAAAGAAAAAGAAAAAAGAAAGCTGACAGGAGGACCAATATCCCAGCCATGAGAAATTCCAGTGTATAAAGATCTGGTGTTAGGGCTGGGGATGTAGCTCAATTGGTAGAGTGCCTGCCTTGCAAGCACAGGGCCCTGGGTTCGATCCCCAGCACTGCAAAAAATAATCTGGTGTTCAAGGGCAAAAACCAATATGGGAAACTGAGAGAGAGCAGCCCAGGCTGTAGGAGGAAAACCATCAACCTGTGGGGTCTGGAAGCATGTAAAGCAAGTGTCTTCCAGGATGGAATGGCCTGCCGTGACCAATAGCATTGGAAAATCAAATTGAGGGACTGGTAAATGCCAGCTTACTTGGGATGTGGAGGTCATGATGACTTTGCAAAGAAGCAGTGGGGGTAGAAGGTGGACAGAGGAGGCATGGAGGTGAGGAAATGGAGACCATGCACAACACAGAAAAGGTATTTGAGAAATTTGATTGGAAAGGAAATTGGTGGGCAGGAGCTAGAGAGAACCATGAGGCAGGGGGCGAGGGGGGGCGGGCGGGGAGGCGTGCTCTAAGACCAGAGTCCTGAGAGTATGCTTCATCCTGAGGAGAGGATCTCCAGACACAGAGAAGGGCTGCTCACCTCTCCCACCTTGCTCCGGCCACGCCCACACCTCCACCAAACACCCTGCATTCTTTGCCTGATAGGTGCTTTCCCTCCAACCAAGATAACTCTTCCTGGGATCAAAGGGTGACCCTGGGAAACCTTCCCTCCCCTGTATTCATACAGCCCAGCACAAACACCTCCACCTCCGCAGTGCCCAGACCTGGCTGTTTCTATGTTCTCTTCCCCACTAGCTGGTGAGCTCTTCAATGGCAAGAGACTCACTTCAACTCTTAGCCCCCCACGGCACTGGCTGGCCAGGGTTATGCTCGGGAAACATTGATGGAAGGAAGAAATGAATGAACGACATTACTAATGAATGAGGAGGAACCAGAAGACCCATGTGGGCAGCCAAGAGGACAGACAGCCTGGGTTGACATGAGGGGTGATCTCTGTTCCCAAGAGGCAGGGCCTTCAAAGAACTCGGTTCCTGTGGTCCCCAGGAAGGGGCAGGGGGACGAGGCAGGGTGGAGTGGACTCCTGCCTGAGATGGCATCCTTCCTTTCCCTGTTCCTGGGGCTGTACAGGGAAGAACAACATCCCTGAGGCCCCTGTGTTCCCCTCCTCAGCAGGGAGGGAGCAGATGGGCGTAATTTATGCCCACACCCTTCCCTTGCAGCCCTGGCACCGGGGTGAGGGGCTGCAGGGGCTGAGACCCACCCAGGTTCCACAAACTTCTCTCAGTATCTCGGCAAGAGAGCCACAGCAGGGCGCGGCAGCCAGTTGGGAGCAGGAGAGGACAGGGAGAAGGGGAGGAGGGGGAGAGCAAAATGGGAACTGCCACTTGGGAGTGTCCACAGCATTCCAGCCATGGGTCAGCTGGGTGCGCACTTTATGATCTCAGCATGAAGCTGCGAGGAGCAGGCTCTTGTACCTGCTTCAAAGACTAAGGCTCCGGGGCCCAGAGAGGCCAAGGAACTGTGCCAAGGTCACCCAGCTGGCTCCAAAAACTGTTCTGTCCACCAGATCCCCCTGCAAGGAAGTCACCTCTTCAGATCTCCCCCCATCCTCTCCATCATGGGGGTCATTTAGGGAGAGGGATCCTCAAAGCCCAGGGTCCCCTGCTAAGGGGGGCTGGACACTGATGCCAAGAAGATGGCGCTGGAGGGAAGCAGGAAGAGGAGCATGGGCAGGGCCTGCCTGGCGGGTGTTCCTTTGATGGCCTTCTACAGTCAGTCCTCTGCAGGTGGCTGGAGAAGTGGTCAGGGCAGTGTTCCGAGGAAGGCTGAGCTCTGAGTCACTGCAGCAAGCCTCCCCAGCCCCTCTGCCCCTTCTTGCAAGAGCAGCTGGGGTAACAGGCACAGGGGTCACATGTTTGGGAATAGGTGAACCTGGGCTCCAACCTCAGAGCTTCAACATGCCAGCTGTGTGCCTGTGGGTATGTCCCTTGACTTCCCTGAGCTCCAGTTTCTTCATCCATAAGGGGGTTATGAGAAGGAGGTGGGTGACTCCCATCTACTGCTGTGTCTCCTGGGCCCACTCAGTGTCAATTTGATTTGGTTTCTTTTTGCTCCATTAGATCAGACTGCCCTTAGAAGTCCAGATTTCCAGCTTTTTTGAATAATCAGGTCTGCAACTTAGTCCTCCATTGAGCCATGGCTACAATTTGGTGAGGACATACATGCTTGTTTCCCACTGTTTCAGCACTGTATCTCTGCCTCAATGTCACCTGCCCATGGGATGTGACATCTGCTCCTGCTATAAAAATCTTTTGGGGGGGGCATGGGGGTACCAGGGATTGGACCCAGGGGCACTTAACCAATGATCCACATCCCCAGCCTTTAATAATATTCTATTTTGAGATAGGGGCTAGGTAAGTTGCTGAGGGCCTCACTAAATTGCTGAGGCTGACTTTGAACTCGCGATCCTTCTGCCTAAGCCTCCCAGATGCTGGGAGGTGTGCACCACTGTGTCTGGCTATAAAAATCATTTGGACCATTGCCCTGAAACTCTGATTACTTTGAGAGCAGTGATCACGTCTACCCAGAGCCCTGCACAAGTCCTGGCACCCAGAAGGTGCTTAGCCACTCAATTGTTCAACAAATACATATGCTGCAGCCCTACTGTGTGCAGGCACCACGTGAGATACTAGAGATTCAGCAATGAAGAAGTCAGAAATGTCTTCTTATGCTCTGTCATTGTTGAGACCAACTCTCATAGTATCTACAATGTGCAGATGAGAAATGGAACTGACTCTTGCCTGCCACCTGTTTTTATAAATAAAGTTTTATTGAAGCATAGCCACAGCCATTTATTGACACTGTCGGGGGCTGCTTTCCCGCAGTGGCAGAGCTGAGGGGTCACAGCAGAGACAATAGCCCCTCTAGGCGTTGACTCTCCAGCCCTCACAGAAGTTTGCTGCCCTGCTCCTCACCACAGTCCTAGGCTTCCTACCTTAACAAGTTCCTTGCTTTCATAAAATTTACAGTGGGACCTGGGAAACACAAATTTTTAAAATATATTAAAAAGACACACACTATGATAGAGAGGACCTTGGTACCTCCTATACGGGGCGCCCAGGGAAAAGACCATCAAGCTGAGTCTGAGTGACAAAGAGCCCATCATACAGAGATGCAGGAAGAGCCTTCCAGATAGAGGACCAGCTGAGGCAAAGGCCCTGGGAAACCCAGGAGAGGCTGGGGGACAGAGGCGTGGAGGAGGGTGCATGGGTAGAAAAGGGCCTGGCATGACCGACTTCCTGAAACCGTGTGAACAGATGAGCTAAGCAGGGCCTGGAAGAGGCCTGAAGCCTCCTCCTTTAAGCTGGCAGGGCCTCCTCTCCCTGGGCTGTGAAATGAGCTCTCACCATGAGCCGCCCTTCTGGGACAGCTGTGGGTCAGAGACAATAAAAGTCATGACGGAAAAGTCCTTTGCAAGACGCAAGGCAGCCCCAGCACTTGACGGCTGCCCCTGACGTGGAAGCTGAAGTGAGCAAAGTGAGCCGGGAGGCTCCCAGCCCCGGAGGGCTGGAGGCCCAGTGAGCCAGCCTCATCCTGACTGGGCCAGGGAGGCCTGACGCTCCCTTCCCACCCAGGCTGACTCACACATAGCCTCACACGTGCGCCTTGGCCTGGGGCGCCCGCTTCACACAGCCCAGAGGAAAGAAAGGTGGCTGGTGTCGGGACTGCTGAGGGCAGGGGTGGGGGGGAGAGCCACAGGCACTTCGCTGCAGAGTGACCTAATTCACTGGGGAAATGCAAGCAGCCAAGAAGAAAGCGTGTATGTGTGCGTGTGTGTCTGTGTGCATGCGTGTGTGGGCACATACACACGTAAGGGTGTGTTGGCACTGGGGGCGGGGGTCAAAGAGGGGCACCTGGGTAATACGTGACCCGAAGAAACCAGGCTTCTGTCACTCACCCAGATGCTGGCCCTGTTCACAGAGGGGTAATGGTAAGCAGCTGTTCTCAGCACCGGCCTCTCCAATCTGGAAGGATTGGAAAAGTGAATAAAAGAACAAGCCACAGATGAAAGATCTGGAGTCCGGCAGGTCAAGACCACAGCTGGCTTCCTGGTCCCACCACCTCTCAGCCGCATCACCTTGGACAAGTCACGTTCCACGCTGAGTCTCCGTTTTCTCACCTGCGCAGCAGGAATACCACCTCCCACAAAATTTGTTTTGAGGATGAAATGGAACTGGAATAATTATGTGAAGCACTTAGCAGAGAGTGGGGTCCACAGTAGCTCTCAAAAATGTTAAGGGCCCTTCCCTCTTGGAGTCCCAGGGTCCAGCAAGGGACCAGCACAGTCAGACCAGGGAAGACTCTGTAGACGTGCAGAATCTCTGTGTGTTGGATCCTCGTAGAAAGATCTGGCTCTTCAGGACACGCAGGGGAGTCCTGAGCATATCCAGTGTACCAACCAATCCTGTGTTTTGGCCTCATTCATTCATTTACTCAACAAAAACTTATGGAGCATGTGCCTGTGCAGGACAGAGGAAGATGAGTAAGAGAAGAGGCCCGGGAACCACCCGAAGCCAAGACGGAGAAGGAGGAACAGACCCTAGCAGACACAGGGGAATGCTGGCTGAATGAGCATATGCTCAGGGTCCATTTTCTCCTGATCTTTGGACACAAACATCAATGACACACAGGTCGAGCTTAGCTGATCTCCCTGCTCAGAGGGAAGTATCACCTCAATCAAAAAGCAGGTCATGTGAACAACTCAGTTTTTATATTCTAGACAGAACTAGATTCGAATCCTAGGTCCTCCAACATCCCACTCTCCCATCTCAGGTAAGTCATTCATCTTTCTGAGCCTCAAATTTCTTAAAATTAAATTGGAAATAATACTCACCCATTTTAAGCTCACATGTATAGTATAATTGTCTCCGATTTTGGCTCTCCCCTTCTCTCTCAATAACAGAACTTCCTGATATTTGCTGAGTATTTGGCCACCCAGAATAAATTGCAGCCTTTCTTGTTTCTATGTTTGGCCAAAGCACTAAGTTCTGACCAATGGGATATAATCAGAAAAGGTGTATTCAACTTCTAGTAAGTGTTCTTGCTCTTATCTCCACATAGCCTGCTTTCTGGAATGTAGATACAATGGCTAGAACTCTAGCAGGCGCCTTGGACCATGAGGTGACCTCAAAAATAGCAATGAGACACAAGAATCCTGAGCCCTTGGCACTGTATCTATTATATGCCAGCCTGGGACTAGACCACTTCTGACTTCTTACATTAAAAGAAGGAGGAGGCAGAAAAGAAGAAGATTTCTCTCTTGCTGATATGACACTTGATACTGAATCCAGTTCTTCTGACCAATTTTTATTAGTATCAGCACAGCCCATTCAGGGGAGGCGCATTCTGAGTCCTCCGGCTTTGCAAGCAGTGTGGTGAGCTCTCCATTTCCTCCTGACTAAGGAACCGTCTGTCCCGGCACTGAAGCCCCTCCCACACCCCAGCCCCTCCTTTGGTTCCAGTTCTCGGTCTGCGAAGTCCTATAGCCTATAGGATGCTCTCAGAACCCTGAATTCATTCATAGATAACAATGAGTCTGCTGCAGAGGGCAGGTGACTGCAAAGTCAGAAATACAGGAACATCTACCATTATAAATGCAGGAAGATGAGAATGTTCTCGAAATCAGGACCCAATTTTATTCACAAAGTCCGACTGGATGATTCAGAACCAGCAGCCTAAAAAGAAATCCGTGTGTGCACTTGTCCCGTATGTCCTCATGAAGTGCCTTCTGCAGCCAGGGCACTGTGCCAAGGTCTGCAGGCCAGAGAGAAGCAAAGGGCCCCATCCCCAAGACCCGGAAGCCAGTGTCCAAATGAGGAACTATCATGTTCACATAGAGCAACACATAATGCTGCTCATTCATTCACTTAGCTAATGTTTATTGAGCACCTACTATGTACCAGGAAAAGGGCCCAGTGCAGAGGACCGGCAGCAATTCCATATGGAAGGAAATTAGGAATTGAGCCTGGATTGGCCAGAGGAAGCTGAAAGCATGCATTCTCACCCTCCTTAGTCCCATGGAGGCTGAGCATCAGCCCAGACCCTTCGCTTTGAAATCCAAAGGCTCTGACCATGAAAGGGATCATGGTCAGATGATCTTGAGAAACTGGCCACAGACAAGCAGGCTCGATAATACTTGGAAAATGCCCATAGTTTCCTAGGTGGCAGTCATGTGTGGGCCCCCAATATGAGGTCCTCCATCCCCTAAGCGCAGGGCGCTTATCTGTAAAATGTTATCCTCAGAGGCGGAGCCCTGGCTGTGCACATGTGAGGCCCTGGTTTCATCCCCAGCGTCACCAAAAATTTTAAAAAAGAGAGATCAAGAAAAGTATGGCGATTGTCATCAGGCACGACTGAGATGGAGTGCCGACAGCCCCCACTCAGCCAGGGAAGCTACGTGGCCTGGGGGCTTTGTTCAATCTATCTGTGAGCTGGGACTGACGTGCCACCATCCTCATCTGGTGCTAGAGGATAAACTGCTCTCTGTGAAAAAAAAGGACAAGCAGGAGAGGAACAAGAGGGGAAAAGTCTAGAAGCTCCCCTGGAGCTCAAACCCAGTGAATCCACATCCTCCCAGGCTGAGAAGAGTCCCATCCATTCATTCCCTTTTTTTCCTCCTTCTTAAAATTGTGCTGATACACGCATCCTGTGGGATGGCCCTCTCTGGGCCTCTGTCTTCCCTTGTGACAGTACAGCTTGGATGGCAGGGTCCTCCATTCAGGGGAAGCCAGCTGTGACACCAAACTGGAGGACGGCCTGGGCTTCTCCAGAGGGGAGGCAGCAGCCTCGTTCTACCTTGGCAGGGCATGCAGCACCCGCTCATCTCAGGACAATCCGCAGGTAAGCGCTTCATCAGAGAAGGAAGCGCGGAGGTGGGCGGAGATCACGGGCCCTGCCAGGAGGGGCCGCCGAGCGCCCGGCCCCTGAGAGCCAGCATTTCAGGCCTGAACTCCAGCCTCAGTCACCCTGGCGCAGCCAACCCCGTGACCCAGGCCGTATCCAGAAGTCTCGTTAAGTCTGTTTTATAACCGCTTTTTGACAGTGAGGCCTTTAAAACATGTTTCCTCATTGTGCGAGGGTGAAGTTCAGTCCAGATGCTTGTCCGCAGAAGAAACTGGGCAGGCTCAGTGGCCAGGCGACATTCGTAAACTTCACTCACTCTCCAGGTCCCCCAGAAGGAGGTGCTTCTTCCTGACACCCCGCCAGGAGCTCTGGCTAAGAATAAGAACAAAGGGTAAAAAAACCCAGTGCCCCAGCGCCTCCCCAAGACACCACTTCCTAGAGGTTCAACCTCATGAACCCAGTACAGCACCCAGCTTGCGGGGGGGGGGGGG
>JAJEJO010001628.1:254202-290032 GCA_020662805.1 Glaucomys volans | reverse complement strand
CACATGCAAACCACATGCTCTGCCACTGAGCTACACCCCAGACTGGCCCAGATTTGGCTTGTTTATTTTGTTTTTTGTTTTTTGGTACTGGAGATTGAACCCAGGGGCACTCCACCACGGAGCCACATCCCCAGCCCTATTTTGTATTTTATTTAGAGACAGGGTCTCACTGAGTTGCTTAGGGCCTCGCTAAGTTGCTGAGCTTGACTTTGAACTGTGATCCTCCTGCCTCAGCCTCCTGAGTGCTGGGTTGCTTGTTTATTTTGAAGCACTGGGGATTGAACCCTGGGGTGCTTTACCACAGAGCTGCATCCCCAGCCCTTTATTTTGAAACAAGGTCTCACTAAGTTAGTTGCCCACGTGGCCTCAAGCTTGGGGTTTTCCTACCTCAGTGTCCCAGGTCATTGGAATTGTAAGTGTCCACCACCATGCGGGCAGGGCCAGGCTTTTTAAGAAGAGTCTTCGAGAGCCTTAATTACTACCTTTCTTTTAGGCCCCAGTGAGGACCTGTGTCTTACACTGTCACCTGAGAACCACATGGTTTGGGAAGCTGGGTGGGAATCAAGTTCCCAATCCAGAGGACAGGGCGGCTGAGGCAGCCAGACAGAGACCCATCTCGCAGCAGCTGGGCAACAGATTGCAAAGCCTTGCCTGTGAGGTTTCCTTGGACCAGTGCAGGGGAGGGGTTCCCTCGTGACTCCTGAGCCCTGCTAGAGTCATGACCAGCAACGCGTAAAGGGGCCGGGTGCTCAGACCCTGAGTAGCAAAGGGGCAGCAGGCAAAATAATTAACATTGTCCATCTTTTTTTTTTTTTTTTTTTTTTGGCCCCAGGGATGAAACCCGGGCCTGCTAACCACTGAGCTACATCCCCATCCCCTTTTATATATTTTAGTTAGAGACAGGGTCTCACTGAGATGCTTAGCGCTCACTTTTGCTGCGGCTGGCTTTGAACTCATGATCCTCCTGCCTCAGCCTCCCAAGCTGCTGGGATTACAGGTATACACCACCACACCCAGCTCACCATCATTATTCTTATCCAGCTTGGATTCCAAGGACCCCGTAGGAAATTTTCTGGCAGGAGCTCCAGCACATGGCTCTGCCTTGCCTTCCAGGGGACCTCCTCTTGCCTTTCAAGGGTTAGCTTAAGCTTTGAGCTGCAAAGGCCGCCTTGGCTACCCTTGGTAGAGGAGCTTCTGCCTTCTTTGGGTTCCCAATAAGTTGTGTTTGCACCACTGTGGAGGCGCCTGGCCCCAGGACAGCAATGATCAGTTTGCATACTGCTCTCCATTACACAGAGAGGGGACCATTGCTGAACCCGAATGTTGACGGTCTCAGTAATGAAAGGAGGCCAAAAGAATGGTTTTCTTCATACATCCCTGGACAGATCCCCTATTGGCACAGCAAAACTCTAGCTCAAAAGGAGATGGGTAACAGGGACAATTAAGAGTTCCATCCTCTGCCATGGGCTGTGGTCCGTGGAGGAAGGAGAGGGGTGAGGGTTTTCTATGCATATTTACTTCATGGTTTTTGTCTATTCGTTGTTCATTGGGTACTGTGGATTGAAACGGGACGAGCTTTAACACTTGCCTACATCCCAACCTTTTTTTTATTTTTTATTTTGAGGCAGGGTCTCACTGATTACTGAGCTGGCCTCAAATTTGCCATCCTCCTGCCTCAGTCTGCTAAGTCGCTGGGATTACAGGTGTGTGCCACCATGCCAGGCTATTTGCTTCACTTTGATCTCATGCTATCACAGACCTGCAGCATTATATTCTGCCGGAAATATGAAAGAGCCTATATTCCAACCCCCACTGGGTGCTTGTATTGCCAGTCCAAGAGGACGAATCTAGTTGCAGGGCCAAAATAATGCACTGCTCATTAGATCTCCAACTATTATAGGGTTTCCCTTGTGTTGATCCACAACTTCTTCCATTTTTCATGCCAATGCCCCTGGAGCCTCACAGAATCCATCTGCTTCCTCTTCCCAGGGCAGAAATTTTGAGGCAAGGCTCTGATAGCTCCAGCCCTTTCCCTTCAAAGTAAACCATTCCTTCCAAAGCCAAGGTTCCAGGCCACTTCCCAGGCTTGTCATCTTCTTCCACTTCAATGAACTCCCACCAGGACCTCCCACTCACTGTGCAGGACCCAGAGCAAGTTAGACTCTCAGAAGCAGAGGTCCTCAGAGACCATCTGGGGAAATTCAACTCCCTACCCCCTCACCACCACCAACAGACGAGACTTAAGGCCATAGAGATGTAATGATTTACCCAAGCGTTCTGATTCCCAGTAGAACAGACCACATGTGTTCAGGACAATAAACAATATCATCATTGTTGTTGTTGTCGTTTTCACTGGCAACAGTCTCACAGAATGAACTCATGTTAGACTTTGGTCTAAGGATGCTGATATGCTCATCAATGATGTCAACATGAATCTTGGCATCCCTCCCAGCAAACAAGTCAGTAAAGAAAATTACATAAATAAATAAGTGATAAATAAAGGAAATCCGCAGAAACATCAAGAAGACTGGTGGTTAGGAGAGGCTGGGGGGAGAAGAGGAGCAGGAATCCTTTCTAGCAGGTCTGAGATTTCCTTGGGGGGTGATAAAAATGTTCTGAAATTTGACAATGGTGAGGGTTGTGCAACTCAGTGAACATGCTCTAAAGCCACTGGCCCGTGTGCTCATAAAGAATGCATCTCATGGAGTGTGGATCATATCTCAATTAAGTGGCATGAAGAAATGGTGTCAACTCTCTCAAACTTCCTTCATCTCCGTTTCCTTAGTGCCCTTGGTCAGCAGATTCTCCAAAGAATCCTAGGAATGGGAGGATTGATATCACTCTTTAGAACTAACCTAAAAAAATTCTTTTTTGGATGTTTTTTCAACTTCTTGTTCCAAGAAGATTATTATTCAGCATTCCAAAAAAAAAAAAAAACATGAATTCCAGCATGGCTCATTTCAGTCTAAGCCGTGAGCACCCACATCTTAGAATACTCTCTGTCAAGTGCCCTAATGTAATCATCTGAATTATTCTTCCCAGAAATCTTTAAGATAGTGGTTCTTAAACTTGGGCATGCATCAGAATCACCTGGAAGGCATGTTAAAACAGATGACTGAACCCCACCCTCAGAGCTTCTGATTCAGGAGGCAAGTTTCCTGGTGATGCTTCACTGCTACCCTGGGAACCACACATCACACCTTGGGAACCACTACTATAAGGAACGGTTCTCCTGCTTCACAAATGAGGAAACTGACACCAAAAGATCCAATAAATTGCATGAAAGCACGTGATGGGGCAGACCCTATTGGGAACTAACCTAATACTATTTCTCAAATCTCTCCTCTCCTGCTGCCTTCCAGAATAGAGATTGGAAACAATCATAATCCAACAAGGGATAGCTTGGCAACACAAGTCCAACCAGAATCCAATTCTTCCTGTCCAAACGCAGAAAAGAGGCGAGGCGTGTTCCCTTTTCCCTCAAGAGCAACATGGTAGAGATGTTGAACAGAACAAAATGACCCTGGTCCTTGATGATCAGCTAGTGATCCAAGGTTCCCCACCCTACAGAAGGATTTCTTGTTATGCATGAAAAATAAACCCCAACTGTTCTGTATCACTTTTGGTTGATAATTACGCTATTCATAGCAGATATTATTCCTAATGATGCTCAGAGATGATCAATATGAGGGCCAGGATTTCTATCTAAGTTTATCTAACTTCAGACTCTATTTTTTATGGCACTGGGGATTGAACCCAGGACTTTGAGCATGCTAGGCAAGTGCTATAAGACACACAGCTACATCCCCAGCCCTCCAGCTTCTTTACACTCTCCTATTGCCACTGGAAATGGAATTTGGGACCTTGAAGTATTAAGTGCTCCCTAAGAAATCTCTTGACTTCCCCCTAATCATTTCCTCCAAAGAGAAGTAGCTTAAGTAATTAGCTTCAATCCCAACTAAACAAATTTTATGTGATTTTAATCTAACCACAGGGGGGGGAAAAGCCTTTAGACAAAAAGACTTGCTCCTCAAGCATGGAGCACACAGCAGCAGCAGTACCTAGCAGTGGCTTAGAAGGAGGCCATCCCCCATCCCATTCCAGTCCTCTGGAGTCAAAATCTGTACAATAACAAGATCTTCAAGGGCTGTTCCAATTCAACAGTTCCCAAGGCTGACTAAGCATCAGAATTACCAAAAAAAATAAAATAAAAAAAAGAGTCCTGGGTCTCACCCCAGACTTCCTGAAGCAAAACTTTGCTTGGGGTAGATACTGGAAACCACATCACCACATTGTAGTATTTTTACATTACTTTTCTCAGAGACCATTTTGATAAATTGATTAAATCTATGACCTTTCTCCAAGAACTACATCCTATACTTATGCACATGACATTTTTTATCCAATTCCAAAGATTCACATGTGGCTGAAGTCCACCCAGGGACCTCCCAGGGCCTGTGAACTCCAGCAAAGAAGATCTTTCTACATGTCTGGGCAGTTAGAGAAACGCACCCTGGATCCTAATGAAAAGAGGCAACCCAGCTCCTGTCAACCAGGCAAATGCTGGTTAGTTCTCACCTAAAGATGGTTTATGTAATCAGCCAGAGTCCAAGGTCATGGCCCAATTAACAGTTTCTGCAGCAAGTGCAGCTTAGCCCTGCTTGTGCTATCCTATCACCCCAGATTACAGAGCTATTCATTTCACTTTCACCAAATTAACTTAATTCACATGGAGGATGACTTCCTGCTTAACCACTGCCCACCAGGATGCCACAGAGGCAGGTGCCTCATTCGATTAGGAAGAGATTTTGAAAAATACATGCAGAGCACTTTCTTCAAAACAAGGTGTTCAACAAGCAGGGACAGAGTTCCACCACCTCCCCCAACCCGATCTCCCTCCACCTGCCTATGTCTACCTCCACACTGACATCAGCACTTTATCATGTCATTGATTATTTGTCCTTTTAACAGACCATGGTCTCCTGAAGGCAAATGACAATTTTTCATCGCTAGACTTAGGATAGGTCCTGCTATAAAGTAAGCACAAAAAAAAAAAAAAAAAGACTGGGTGTATATTGGATGGTGGGTGAATGGATGGATGGATGGATGGATGGATGGATGGATGGATGGATAGATGAACAGATGGGTGGATGAATAGTTGGATGGATGGGTGTATGGACAGATGGATGGGTGGATGAATAGATGAAAAATGGGGGATTTTTGTTCTTTAAACATAGTATAATGTAAAAAACAGGAAGTTCAAATTTAGAAAGTTCAGGTCAAGTTCTGCCATGTACTGGACAACTGTGAGGCCTCAGTAAAGGTTTTTAACCTCCTGATAAAATTCCCCTCTATAAAATGTGGTGTGCAAAGAACACAACACCTGTATTTCTAAGGTTATTGCAACAATCAAGTTGGAGAAAATGTGTGACTACCTTTGCATAGAAAGCAGCCCTCAAACTACAACTATGGAAAGAGGTAGGTACTGGGACCTGGCAGAGCTGGGCTCTGAGTCTGACTTTGTGATTATCAGCTGTTGGACCTTAGGCAAGTTTCATAAACTCTCCGTCTTGCTTCCTCATTTGAGAAATGAAAACGGCAATAACCCCCCACACACCCACCCAAGGAGACTAGAAGATAATGGCCTTCTGTTACTGGGTGGCATGTATAAGTTTGTGAAACTGCCAATACGAAGCGGTTGAATAATGAAAATGGCCATTTCAATCAATCTGATCAGGCCAAGAGGGAAAGCATAATCCAAGAGCAAGGTCTCTAACTAGAGGTGGGGGGCCTGGGTGTGATGGCAGATCTCTCACCATGCAAGACTTGCATTCGATCCAACGCAAAGCTTTCCAAGCCAAGTTTCACAATTTTCCACCACGTGGGCAAACTTCACTTGCCTTGATGAAGCAATAACTGCATGCATTTCTTTATATATTTCTGTTTTCCTTCCCTTCCCCACCCTCCTCCCTAATCCACTTTCCTTCCCCCTGGCTTTCTCCCTCCTAGCCTCTGAGACAGCAAAGTTGTTCAGGGCTTTGTGGCTGGAGTCCTGGGTTCAGATTCTAACTTCTACTTCCTGGGTGAAAGACCTAGATGATTCAGTTCACCTCCAAGGACCTCAATGCCCTATGCATCCTAAGCTATTCACTCCAGGCAGGAACGGAGTCACTATTAGGATTCAGTGGGATATCACAGATAACATGACAGGGTCTTGATATTCTTCATTTCTACCTCTGTGTGCTTGTGTGTTTATGTGTGTGTGTGTGTCCATCAAGCTAGAAAAAGCTCAAATGGATTTGGATTCATTTGTTCAGGAATTGGGGAAGTGAAAAAACTCCAAGATGTAAACCAGGCTTGATTAGTCAGGGAGAAGGGAAAGTCCTTTACTGCAAATACCTATAGAAACATCCTGGTATTTTACAAGCTTCAGGCGCCTTCCACCAGAGCTATGAGTCTGATTGGACTGGAAGGGCAGCAGCTGTCTCCTTGATGGCCCAGTGGTTTCCCATCCCTCTCTGCTCACCTGTCTGGCAGAAGGTAGCTAGAAGTCAACTGCACAGGGGGAGGAATCCTTGGCCCAGGACCCTCAACTCAACCTGAACTGTGGCAAGGCCATAACTAGACAAGCTCTGACAGCAGGAAAGCAGGGGAGGCCTGAGAGGCTCCTGTTGAGCCACTGAAGCATGGCTCAGAGGGTCGGCCAGCCCAGTGCCCATTCATGTCACACTACTCGAGCCCGCCATATTCCAAGGCAGTTCACACCATGCCCAGTCTCCTAAGGACTGGGGTTCCAGAGCAGGCTCGAATCTTCAGCCCTTTCAATTCTGCTCAGGATGGGGAGAGGAGGAAGAACTTCTGTGGCCCTGCACAGGTTGCTGAGAGCCCACCCGTGGCCACTCGCTCCCTCCCACAGCAGGGCAGATCCTCTCATATGCAACCTCATTTGAACTCTCCCTGGAAAGGTTGACCCTACTAGGCTCATCTTTAAAATGAAGTAACTGAGACCCTGGGAGATTATGAAGTGCCCCAGTGAACCCAGCTGTATAATAGCCAGCCCTGGGTCTCAAATCTGTGTCTGGCTAGCTTTATATCCAGAGGCCTTTCCACCCTCCTAGAGCTGCCAAACACCCATTTCCCCCATCTGTAATTTTTAGTCCTTCTCCACCCAAGTTTCCAGTGTTCTGGGCCCAACTTGAATGGAAAACAGAATAATAATGAGGTGCCAGACAGCAGAATGCACTTGCTGGCAGGTGATATGAGGCTTTTCTTCTGCACAGTCATGGCAGAAGTGACCAGACTCCCGGAAGTCATCCCATAGCAGAAGAGGCCACGTGAGTGGTCCCCATCGATGCCCCAAACACCCGTCAGTCCCAAAGCTCACTAGCTGTCCATAGCAGAGCCTCAGATCTAGGAAACAACCTTCGTACTGCCAACTTGAGCCAAAGAAGTGTCTCCAAAGGTCACAGTTCCAACAGAGAAAAAAGAAGGATGGGACAAATGTGGCTTGATCCTGTGGGTCAAAAAAAAAAAAAATCCAATGGGAAAAATAATTTATCAGGAGAATGATAGGAAGCCCATGGGTAAAACCAGAACTACATTTTCTCACCATGCACAGTAGATGTGCAATTTCCCCCCATTTCTCTGTAATTAAGGGGCTAGTGCTGTCGGTGAAATGATTTATGACCCAGTGCACTCCATTGTAAATGGCTGCTGTGTTTGCTGGCTGTAAAAATGTCTCTGAACACACTGACCTTCAGCAGCTGAGCCCTTGAGTTTATAGCACCAAAGAATTGTTTTACTGCTTCAGCACAAGCAACCAGCATGCTGGACACCTGTTGGGAGTGAGGGGGGTGGGGTATCAAGCCCTCTGGGTTTTCAGGAAAAGGAATCCTTCAAGAGAACGAGATGCCCCCAATATGAGCCAACTCGAGAAAACAAACCACCAAGTGCCTGGTCAGCTTTCCATTCACGGTAAACAACCAAATCCGGGAAAAGCCAACTGAACAGGTCTAGGCTAAGGAGTGAGGCCCAGGGGGCACTTCTGGAACTAGAGAACCCTATCAGATGGGGTCCAAGGCAGGTCCTGAGAGAACTCTGAGGACTAAGCTGAGATAACCTGAACACGTTGATCAATATCAAGGACAGGAGCAAAAGAAAGACCCAAGTCAGGAACCAGAGGCAAAGGAAGGTCCAGTGTTGAATGTATCTGGATCAGGGCAAAGTGAGTAGCACTCCACAAAGTGGTCGTGAACCAGAGCTGACACTTGCCATTAATGACAGCCCAATGGCTCCCGGTGACTTGAGTGGGCTAACAAGAACAGGGCTGGGGTAAATGAAAAGTTCTTCCTTCTGCATCCTTCAGCTTGCTCGAGAAGGTTTTATTTCCATCAATGACTCAGGAGGTAGATTTCAGAGAGGCCCCAATGGGGAACACACTTCCCCTGAAGATGACTACCAAAGGATCAATGTGGATCTGTGCCAGTCTTAGCTAAGCATATATTTTTTGAGTCTTCACTAGAAAGCTAGTGTGGCATTAGACAAACCTCCAGAGTTTTGAACCAGGTTATCAGGCCTACACCCTTTCAGAAAAGACAAAAGTGCACAAAAGAATAGAGATAACCCAGCTGGAGAGCCCAGTTGGTGGGTTCTACGCCCTATGGGCAGTGATGAAATCAGGGACTGTGGGCTGTTTGTTCACATGAGGAGGCCTGGAAGAAGGCTTCGCACTCAGCAAGCATCCTGGCCAAATGAGGAAGAGTCAAATGGGCTGGCCTGCACTTGCCCAATGCCCTGGGCCTCTGGGGAGAAATAAAGAGGAAGCAAGCCATTGTGTCCAGACCAAGTGAGAAACCTAGTGATTTCCATTCCTGGTATTTTTAATTCTGTGCCTTTGAAGGTCATTTTAATTTGTTAATTGAAAAAAAAAAACATTATAGTTGATGACCTGCCAATTTAATTCTTCACACCCACAGTGATCCCTGGAAGCCAGAGGACCCCACCTCTGTGTAAACAAACAGGCAGGACAATCTCCAAGAAGACCTGGAGTGGGCAGAGAAGTTTCCTGCTGTACCTGCTACACACACTCGGACCCCTGTGATGCCTCCACCAGGGACTGTTCCCCACTTAACCCAGCACCTAACCCTGGGGCCGGGTTGGTACACCTGCTAGGCAAATATTTGACAAATAAATGTTACTAATAACTAAGGACATAAATGGGAACTCAAAACAAAATTTGCAAGGATGAAAGAGAGGGTACAAAGCTGATGTGGCTTGATATCCCACCCCTCCCGCACCCCACCCACCAGAGCCCAGTGATCCTTTGTCCATAAGGAGGCTGGCATTGGCATCCCACCCTCCAGGTGATGAAGCCTGGCCACAGCTCACAGGGCTGCATTCCAGCACTCCTCCAGGAGCTAAGGGACCTTGAGCTGATGTTGCAGGAGAGGAACTGAAGCATGGCTTGCCCCAGATAGAAAGAGGCAGAGCTGGGAGCTGAAACTCATGGAGCAGGTCAAAGCTCCAGCTCCAGAGGATCCGGGTCCACCAGTTCTGGATCCCTAGTCTAAATCTACCCTATTTAAGTCCATGACCCCTCACAATCCAAAAAGATGGAAGACTTTGACATCTATCCATCCACTGCTTCACTCAACACACATTTAATGAACACCTGTTATGTTCCAGACTATGTTTAAGGAGACAGAGAAACAGGATAGAGCTGGCCCCTTTCCTCTCCAGATTTGCAAACTGGAGGAAGAGACGGAGTCCCAAAGGGTCAACACAGAGCCGAGGGAGACAGAGACTGCGATGAAGAGCTGGACACAGGGAGAAGAGAGAAATTAATCTGTGAAGCCCACTTGGGCAGACAGCCAGGGCAGCTTCTAAGAAAGGGGCATTCAAGCTGCAAGCTGGAGGGCAGGAAAGAGCCAGTCATTCCGAGAGCCATCCAGGCAGAGAGAAACATTCGCCCAGTGTGAGGCAGGCAGGAATTCAGATCCCAGGATGAGAAAAGAAGCCACCTGGCTTCAGTGGGACAGATCAGAGAAGAGGCTCTTTCCAGACACAGAGGTAAACCCAGCACACTTGAGCCAGCTCTCCACCTACTCCTTCTAGCAGCAGAATGTCATTTTCCTCTCAATTATCACCCTTCCACTACTCCCCTCCCATGATGCGTGGGTGATATTGACCTCACTCCCTAGCACCAGCAATAAGCCCGAGAGCTCTGCCTGGCTAATTGATCCCTGCCTCTCCCATCCCCTCCATCATCCCAACTGACACTGACTCAAGCCCACCCCTGACCAGACCACCAGGTAACTCAGGCAGGGCATTAATAAGATGTCAGTCAGAGAACAGCCCAGAAAAAGGCCCGCCCAAAGCAAAGCAGAGCTGAGGAAGTCAGGCAGGTACTGGTTGAGCCCTTGATCCAGCTATTCACAGACTTTTAAGCTTTTTTGTTTTTGTGTTTTTGCGCATCCAAATGAAGCTGGGAAGGCCAGGCTCGGTGGCACATGTCTGTAATCCCAGCACTTGGGAGGCTGAGGCAGGAGGATGGCGAGTTCATCCTCAGCAACTTAGTGAGGCCCTAAGCAACTCAGTGAGATCCTGTCTCTAAATAAAATACAAAATAGGGCTGGGGATGTGGCTCAGTGGTGGAGTGCCCCTGGGTTCAATCCCCAGTACCAATAAATAAATAAATAAATAAATAAATAAACAAATAAATAAAACATTGCCTGGGTTGTACTTAGACTGAAGAATCATGTGTGCCTGTAACCAGAGCCCAAGGGACAAGGAGGATTCCCGGGAGGAGGGTGCGAGAGCTAAATGGAGAGCAAACGCATCCAGGGTGGCTTTCCAACAGGGCTGTCCATCTCCTTACAGCTGATTCAATGGTAAGTGGGCAACACAGAGCCGGGTTCCATGAGCAGATCCCCAGTCAAACATTGTGGAACACCAGGGCTGCAGGCAGCACGCCAGCCTCAGAGCTGCATGAGGCTCAAGGGGGACCCCGGATGTAGAAGTTCCCAGCTCAAGTCTGTCATAATGTTTGGTCCATGAAATTGATCATAATAATGACAACTTCAGTAAAAACGTAAGGCCAGTAAGCATCACCTTCTAAGGACAAGAAAACACCCTCCACCACTACCGATATGGCTTTGGGAAAATACCTGGTCTCTAAGCATCTGTTTCCCGTAAAGCGACATGATGAGGCTGGGGATATAGCTCAGTTGGTGGAGTGCTTGCTTCACAAGCACAAGGCTGTGGGTTTAATCCCCAGACTGCAAAAAAAAAGTAAATCGACATGATAATGGAGTTGACTTTGCCTAGGTCTTAGGAAGCATCCTTTCTTTTGTTTCTTAGCTTTTTTTTTTAATTTTTAAAGTTTGTTCTTTTTTTAGTTATTCATGACAGCAGAATGTATTTTGACACATCATACATACATGGAGTATGACTCCCCATTCTTGTGGCAGAACATGATGTGAGTTTCACTGGTTGTGTATTCACACATGAACACAGGAAGGTTCTGGCCGGTTCATTCCACTGTCCTCTTCCCATCCTCCCCTTCCCTTCATTCCCCTCTGTTTGATCCAGTGAACTTCTGTTCTCCCCACCCCCATTGTGTGTCAGCACCTGCACAGCAGAGAGAACATCCGGCCCGCGGGTTTTTGGGACTGGCTTACTTCAGGAAGCCTTCTTGACTGCAGTACCTACTCCCAAGACACTGTCGTGGTCATCATCAAGCACTGAGAGTTGAGAGGACCAAAACCTTCATCAAGCCTCATATTCTCTGTCCCTTGATCTGGTTGGTGCCGGCTATTCTTTCATTGTTCTTCACCGAGAGCAGGGTAAAGGGCTTTTATGGGCAGAGAAGGACAGAAAGAAATGAATCACCAGGTCCTTTAAGTCAGCGGATTTTTTTTTTATTATTCCTTTGTAACATCAAAAGAACACCAATGAGTTCCATGATGGTCAGCAACTAGGTGCTGGCAACTGGGTGGCTGCCGTGTTGAAGCCTAGGTCATCTTTCTGTCCTCTGAAGGCTGCTGAGGGCTTGGGGCTTGGGGACAGATGGCAGCTCAGATGCCATCTGTGGATACCAAGAGCTGTCTTGATTACAAAGAAGAGTCAGGAACAATGGAAGGAGCAGGAGGACTTCATGAACAGGACAACATGGTCAGGTAGAAAACGGAAAACCAGTCAATCAATCTGTCCCTGGGTCCCAGTGAATAGTGCCCCCCATATCACTTACATCTGTCGGCTGCTTTCAGCTCCTCACCCCAACATCCTCCAGCAGGACCTGGGTATCTCCCTCTTGGTTTGGGGAAACAGGTTTGTAGTCAGCCTGTCCATATTTAAATTCCAGCCCTAGCCTTCCCTTGCTGTGTGACACTGGACAAGTCAATTAAACTCTCTGAGGCAGAGTTTGCTGATGAGGTTATTGTGAGAATCAAGTGATTTGATGAGGCAGTGCTCGGGGCAAGGCCTGAAGCACAAGGACCTGTTTAAAAAGTGGCAACAATTAGCATATTGCAAGGTCTAGGGAGGGGATGTCAGAGGCCAGTTAGAAAGTTATTTTTTTTAATGAGACAATGAAAGAAACAAAGAAAGGGAGAAAATTTGACCTTGTGCATCCCCAACATAAAACTCTCCCATGGGACAGCTAGAGTGTGTGCCTAGCAGGTGCAAGGCCCTGGGTTAAGTCCTGAGAGCCAAAAACAAACAGCTGTGCGTGGTGGCACACACCTGTAATCCATCCCAGCAACTCGGGAGGCTGAGGCAGGAGGATCGTGAGTTCAAAGCCAGCCTCAGCAACTTAGCAAGGCCCTAAGCAACTCAGTGAGACCCTGTATCTAAATAAAAAATACAAAATAGGTCTGGGGATGTGACTCAGTGGTTAAGTGCCCCTGAGTTCAATCCCTGGTTCCAAAAAAAAATCAAATCATTGCTCCAATCAATACCTTCCATCAAAACTGGGTGCAGTGGCATATGACTATAATCCCAGTGACTCAGGAGGCTGAGGCAGGAGGATCACGAGTTCAAGGCCAGCCTCAGCAACTTAGCAAGGTTCTAGGCAACTCAGCAGGCCCCTGTCTCTAAATAAAATATAAAAACGGGCTGGGGATGTGGCCCAGTGGTTAAGTGGCCCAGTGGTTAAGCCGCCCTGGGTTCAACCCCTGATACCAAAACAAAAAAAAAGATAAGCAGCATCAAGGGCTGCTGCAGGGTCTGTTCACCTACTGAGAGCCCGCGCTCCTCGCATCCAGCCCGAGCCTCACGCAGGAGGGCAGAGCCAAGCCTCCTGCCTTGCACCCCTGAGGTGCCCTACAGTGAGAGCATGCCACACCCCATCTGTCCACCCACCTGGCTCCTCACCTGCATTTGAAGGAAGGACAAATGAGTGGCGTATCTACACTCTGCCAAAATTTCCACGTTCAGCCTCCACAAAGCCTTCTCCCTCCCGCCTGGTTTTTTCCATCTTAGCATGCACTACTTTTTTCCATCTTAGCATGCAGGAAGGAGAAAAACAAAGGACCAGATCCGAGTCTGTTGTCCTCTGAGAAGCTGAACCACGTGTACCAGAGAGATGAGATGGAGATGGAGATGGAGATGGAGATGGAGATGGAGATGGAGATGCGCGTCCGGGGACTCGCTGCTATCACAGTGATGCTAACTGCCAGCTCGTATGACTGATTCCCCAAGTCGCATCTGTGCTTTCCCCCAGAGATCACAGGTTCAAGGCCTCCTGGGCTCAGATTCTTCGATGCTGGATATATCTTACTCCACCTGCAAAGACATTGTCCTGAAGATTAGATTTATTTATTCTCTTCTACAATGCTACAATGGATAAGATAAGCAGGCAAGCACATTGGGACCCGCAGAGAAGTACTAAGAATCGTCACCACTGTTGCTAGAGCGGATCGTAAAGCTGAGTGGACACCCATGTAGGGACCCACAGCCACCAGTAGTGCTGAAATAGGAAATGCATTGCCTCAAATAAAGCAACTCCAGGGGTTTCAGGTAAGTTACACAAAGCCCCTTCCCACACACACTCCTATACAAGTGTACCCACTATAGTAAGGTCCCATTTCCTTTCTTTCTTTTCTTTTCTTTTTTCTTTTATTTTTATTTATTTATTTATTATTTATTTATTTATTTATTTATTTGGTAGTACTGGAGATTGGACCCTGAACCCAAGGGCACTTTGTCACTGATATACATCTCCAGCACTTTCCATTTTTTATTTTGAGACAGGGTCTCACTAAGTTGCTGAAGGCCTCACTAAATTGTTGAAGCTGGCCTCTAACTTGCAATTCTCTGCCTCAGCCTCCTGAGTAGCTGGGATTACAGGTGTGTGCCACTGTGTCTGACTTATTTCATTATTTTTAAGTTCCCATTTTAATTATCCAATTGCAGAGAATCTTACCTCATTCAGAGTGACCCCACAAGGCAGGTGCTGGTCAGAGCACAGGTCTTAGGCCTCTCCCAGCTTCTGACGAGACACAGAGGGCTGTGCCGCATTCCCTTCTTACTCAAGGCTCATGTTGCTGAGCTGGGAGAATTAACCCTGACAGCTATGGCTTCTGTTTAAGGGAGTATTTAAACACAGCAGGAATTAGTCCATTTCTTCACCTGCAGGAAGAAAATAGAATCCACATCCAGCACTCACCAAACATCTCTCTGCCCCCTGCATTGCAGGATACCAGAAAATTCATTTCCTTGCCTTTTAGTTGAGGATTTTGATAGAGAATGCTAGTACAGTTAATACAGGTTCATTTTCTCCAATTCAATATGAAGGGCAGAGCTAGAGGGACTTCAGGGTTAATGTGACAACTTCAAGGATCCAGGTTTTTTCATATCTCTATACATCAACTCAGTCCCCAGACTGTCTCCCCTCATAGTCACAGGAGGGCTGCCACAATACCAGGCATCACATCTAGACAGAAAAATATCCAGAGGGACAAAGGAAACTGAATCTTCTGTTTTCTTCATATGAAGAGTTGACAAGATCTTTTCCAGATTCCTCTCAGACTAGGGATATAGCTCAGGGGTAGAAGTTTGCCAGGCTCTGGGCATGAGCCCTAGCATTGAGAAAAAGGAGAAGGAAAAGGAGTATGAGAAAGAAAAGGGAGAGGAGGAGGACGAGGAGAAGGAGGAGGAGGAGGGGAAGGAGGAGAGGAGGGAGAGAAAGAGGAGGAGGAGGGGAGGAGGAGGAGGGGGAGGAGGAGGAGGAGAAGAAGAAGAAAAGAAGTCTGAATGTTTCCATTTTACACTCTGGGTGATACACCCATCCCCAAATCCATTACTGATAAGAGGAAGTGAGTTTGTCATGACTGATTAATCAGGATTCAGCTTGAGCCGAGGAAGCGACACCTTCCACGACCAAGCCAGGCCTGTCAGCAGAGAACCGTCCAGTGAGTGGAGGGCATCTGTGCAAAGTGGTGGACAGAAAGAAACCTTCCCTCTTCTCCTTTTTTGTACCAGGGATTAAACCCAGAGACACTCAACCACTGAGCCACATCCCCAGCCCTTTTCATTTTTTATTTTGAGATGGTCTCACTAAGTTGTTTAGGGCCTTGCTAAATTGCTGAGACTGGCTTTGGACTCTCAGTCCTCCTGCCTCTGCCTCCCTAGCCTCTGGGATTACAGGTGTGCACCTCCACACCTGGCCTAATGGAAACCTTTCCAATGCTTTGACCATAATGTGACCTTTAAGTATTTGACGACTAGACTTGTCTCATGGAGCAGATCCACACCAGCTGAGTGTCATTCAACTCAGAATGCAGAGGACAGGAGCTGCATGGTAGAATTGATCTATGATGGATTGAAAAAGTAAAATACAGAAAAATGAATTTATTTTTATGAAAAGAAGAACTCTGAAACCAAAAATAAATAAATAAAAAGACCAAAACCTGGTGCTGCTTCCCCACAGAACCTGGAAGAGCTCAGTTAATATAATGACTCCCATTTTACAGGTGAGGAGAAGGAGACATAAAGAGAGTGAATCACTGACCCAAGGTCAGCACTGCTGGGAGGAGGCCAGACAGGAAGCACTCCAGTTCAGTGACAGGAGAACCATGTGATCTCCTCGCTCCTGGTAACAGGAAACTGTTGGCCGCAGAAGGCTGTGGAGAGGTGGAGGCTTATGGGGGGGATGAGCATTCCCCCAGCTTTTTTTTTTAAGTGAGGGAGAGACTGATGGGGGGTGAAGGAGAGGCCAGGGATGAAAAGGAAATGGACAGGTTCATTCCTGACAAGGGCCAGTCTTGTGCATCCAGATTCACTGGTGGTCACTAGTAGGACATCCTCATTGTTCCTGTGTTTTCCTTTCCATAAATCAAGAAGAATTTATTTTGCGGGGTGTACTGGAGATTGAACTCAGGGGCACTTAACCACTAACCCTTCTCCAGACCTTCTATGTTTTATTTTGAGACAGAGTCAAAATAACTCACCAAGTTTCTTAGGTCCTTGATAAATTGCTGAAGCTGGCCTCAAATCTGTGATCCTCCTGCCTCAGCCTCCCAAGTTGCTGGGTTGATAGGCACACGCCACCAGGGTGACATAAAAGACTGTTTAAAGTCCCCCTCCCCACACCTTGGCAGTGTGCTCTACCAACCCAATCACTGACTCTAAGTGCAACCACCGCAGACCCAGACCGAGTCTCCCACCTCCTCAGAGTTGAGGTTGGCTCTTTTATCAGGACCCCCTCCTCTTACCCAACTGGAAAAGCCCACTCCACCTGAAAACGTGTTTGGAGTGCAGCACTGTCAGAGCTGAGGCTCTGGTTTCAAGAACCAAGACTCATTCAAGTTCATTTTTAAAGAGGGGTATGGAGTGGGGCTGTTCATGGTCTCCCACAGACACCCCAAGACAGGAAGGAGGGAGAGGCCACACCAGGGACTGGAGAGCTGTTGACTCTCTCCCTCTCTGTTTCTAAAGACTTTCTTCTCACAACATCTCATCTTCTTTCTCCTTGCCTGCGTCAACCTCCTCTCTTGCTGCCATTGTTCTGGTGATTCTGTACTGTCACCTGCACAGTCATCGTGGCCTCCCGGCCCCAGTCCCACGGTAAGAACGTAGCCCCAGCACCTACTGGATCTGACTCTCTGCTCCCAGGCCCAACTTCCTGAAAAAAGAATCTGATTGGCTGGGCTCATCTTCTCAAGCCAGGCTGCTCATCAGTGGTCACCAGCCTATCCGAGAATCTGCTCTCCTGGGGTCCAAGGCCAAGCTTTGGTCTCAAGAGCTATTGCAAGCCGGGCGCGGTGGCGCACGCCTGTAATCCAAGCGACTTGGGAGGCTGAGTCAGGAGGATCGTGAGTTCAAAGCCAGCCTCAGCAACTTAGCGAGGCCCTAAGCAACTCAGTGAGACCCTGTCTCTAAATAAAATACAAAATAGGGCTGGGGATGTGGCTCAGTGGCTGAGTGTCCCTGAGTTTGATCCCTGGTTCCAAAAAAAATAAATAAAATAAATAAATAAATAAAATATGAAAAATGGGTGGGGATGTGGCTCAGTGGTTAAGCACCGCAAGTTCAATCCCCAGTACCAAAATAAATAAATAAATAAACAAACAAACAAACAAATATAAAAGAGAGAGAACATCTGCTTAAATGAAAGAGACTGGAAACAGGTGGGCCAACACCACCAACATAGTCTGCCCAGGATTTAATGATGAATAAATAAACTCCTCATCTATGCTGCAGTTTTCAACTGGAAGGACATCTCTGGGAGATAGATCCTCCTTGATTTCTTCAGGTTGGTTTTTATTCCTTCAGCCTATTAAGGCCCAAGTTTTTGATTTTGTGAGAATTTCCACAACATGATGTGATTAAAATGTTAATGTTTGTGGCTGGGGTTGTGGCTCAGTGGTAGAGCACTTGCCTGACATGTGTGAGGCCCTGGGTTCAATTCTCAGCACCACATATAAACAGATAAAATTTTAAAAATCCGTTGACAACTAAAAATATATTTTTTTTAAAAAGTTAATGTTTGTTGCTCAACTTAACTTTTTATAGGTGTTCCACAATTTGGGACAAAATGGGTTTGTACCAATGTGCACAGTGTGAATCCCCTGAAAGGAACTCTCTCCTGGTTCCCCGAGCTTGCCTGCTGCTCTCCTTCCTCACTGGACCGTGAGGACTTTGAAAACCCAGAGCACACCACAGTCACCTTTGTACCCGGCGTGGGTAGCACGGAGCCTGGCGCCAGGCGCAGAGGGCACTCAATAGATGGGTTCAGAGTGAGGGATGATGAAAACCAGCCATTCAGCTGCAGAGCGAGCTGGCTGGCCGGCTCCGGATCCAGCAGGGAGAGCAGCAAGGGCAGGGTGCACCGCGGGTGGGGTGGGGCAGAGGCAGAACCAAGAGGAGCAGGATGCTAGGAGGACAAGCAAAAAGACAGAAAATCGCCGGGCGTGGTGGCGCACGCCTGTAATCCCAGCACTTGGGAGGCTGAGGCAGGAGGATCGCGAGTTCAAAGCCAGCCTCAGCAACTTAGCGAGGCCCTAAGCAACTCAGTGAGACCCTGTCTCTAAATAAAATACAAAATAGGGCTGGGGATGTGGCTAAGTGGTGGAGTGCCTCTGGGTTCAATCCCCAGTACCAAAAAAAAAAAAAAGAAAGAAAGAAAGAAAGAAAAGAAAATCAAACCCCGAAGGAAGAGGCAAAGAAGTGGTGGGACTGCTGCCTCCGTGGCAGCACCTTTTCCTTCCAGATATTTCTGCAGGTGTTTTGGAAGAGGAGAGATTAAAGCTGGGATTTAGCTGCCCGACCTGTAAAAGGGAGTAATAACAGCTGCTTTGCTGGGTGGCTGAAAAAACACATGGGAGATAGCAGGTGGAGAGTGCCCAGCAGATCGGGCAACAACGGCTCATGTGCCCTGCGTCACCCTGCAGCCTCGGAACTGCCCAGAACAC
Organism: Glaucomys volans; assembly: GCA_020662805.1. Taxonomy (NCBI): domain Eukaryota; kingdom Metazoa; phylum Chordata; class Mammalia; order Rodentia; family Sciuridae; genus Glaucomys; species Glaucomys volans. Next base: position 271,121 of record JAJEJO010001628.1, on the reverse strand, counting down.
GCCAAGCAGATCCCTGCAGCAGAAGGGAGCACAGCACATCCGGGGACTTTGCAGACAGGCACTATCTCGATTCAATTATCCTTCACCCTGGGGTCTAGAGCAGGAGGCAGCAGGACTGTCACCATCCGGCTGAGAGCCGACCTACGTAGGCAATAACAACTGTACCATGTTAATCATTAAAGCGCTCTGTCTGTTTTTGTCTGGGAACGAGGCATTTCGATCTTCGTCCTCCCTCTATAAAGATGAAAGGTGAGATGCTACTGAAGTGGCCCAGGGAATGGCTTGCCTGCCGGCCACCTGGCTGCAAAGGCTTGGGCTCCTCGGCCCCTAGCCTCCTCGGTGGAGCCCTGGCAGGGTGGGGCCTGAGCAGGTACAGAGGCTCCTCCAAGAGGCCATTTGACTGAATATCTTGAGTCTTGCCTAGCTGACTGAAGAGTGAGGGCAAGGTGAAGGTGTACACCCTGAAGAAAGGAAAACCCACGTCCACATGACGACTTGAACATGGATGTCCTTGGCAGCCTGATTGACGAGAGCCAAAATGCAGACACAACCCAAATGCTTGATGGGCATATGGAAAATGTTCAGCATAGGCAAATCCATAGGGACAAGACGACAGATGAGGGTGGCCAGGAGCTGGGAGGAAGGAAAGGCGAACTGACTGCTCATGGGTGTGGGGTTTTCCTTCAGGGTGATGAAACTGTGTGGTTCTGTGAATATACTAAAATCACTGACATCTACACTTCAAACTTTTGTAGCATGAAAATTGTTGAGTACTGAGGATTGAACCCAGAAGCTCTTCACCACTGAACTAAATCCCCAGCCTTTTTTTTTTTTTTTTTTTTTTTTCTGTTTTGAGGCAGAGTCTCATTAAGTTGCTTAGGGCCTCACTAAGCTGCTGAGGCTGACCTCAAATTTGCAATCCTCCCACCTCAGCTTCCCCAGCTACTGGGATTACAGGTATATGCTGCTGCACCCAGCAGAAAATTGTATCTTTAATAAAGCTGTCACAGCAGTTCATGCCTGACTCTGGGTTGGATCTTAGCTCCTATTTTTTCATTGGGAGACTATTAAGCATCTTCTAAGTGTCAAGCATGGGTCTAGATTCTGGATCCATGATGCTGAAGAGGACAGACAATGGCTTGCTCTTTGGGCCCTTGTGTTTTACTGGGAAAATCTGCCAAAAACTTTTTTTTAAGTCAAACAAATAAATAAATTCAAGTCTGATGAGACTTTGAAACAAATACAGAGCACAGGGAAGAAAGCCTTTAGAATATAGAAACTGCAAAGAATAGAGAAGTTCCAGGCAGAAAGACTGTGCAGGGGTGGGTAGGAAGATCTTAGTGCGTCGAAGGCCCTGAAACAGGGGCAGGAGGGTTGGAGCACCACTTGGTCATTTCTCTGTGTGTCCTTGGCCCCACCTGCTCCCGAAGTCATTAGCAGGAGAACAGGGGAATGGCAGTGCCCAGTCCATCGTGGAAGCCCCCGCTGGGCTGGACACTGCGTCACACTCTGACTTCCGCCCCTCTCCAGCCCTCTTGAGGAGCTGGCTGCAGTCCATTCCTCCAGCCTGGATGGCGTGTTCTTGCTTTCTCTCCCTCAGGAAGGACAGACATTCCCTAAAAGAGCCTACAGACACTGCAGATGCATCCACATAGTTGTCCTGCTGATGGAATGAGGGATGCATTTCCCTGCGTGTGGCTGCTCCGTGAGCCACGAGAATCAGCCCGCCATCATTTCTGTTTCTGTCCATCTCTTTCAGCAGGCACCAGGCTGGCCTGCATCAGAAAACTCACTGAAGACACGATGCTCTTCTGGTCACTGTTTTACACTGCAGGGACTCAACCCAGGGCTGCTCTACCACAAAGCTACACCCTCCACCCTTTGCATTTTATTTTGAGACAGTCTCACTAAGTTGTGGAGGCTGGTCTCAAACTTGGGATACTCCTGCCTCAGCCTCCAAAGTAGCTGGATTACAGGTGGGACCACCACACCGGGCAATATGATGCTTTTAATAATGAGTAGAAGCTTTAAACTCAAGCATGCCTGGATTCCAGAAAGACTTCTGCTTCTTCCTGACCAAGTGCCATAAGCATGGGACTGCTTCTCTCTGGCCATCTTTTTACCCTGGCATCAGCTTCTGCAACCATTTATGGAACCTCATTCAATAGAAAATAGAGGGGCTGGGGATATAGCTCAGTTGGTAGAGTACCTGCCTTGCAAGCACAAGGCCCTGGGTTCAATCCCCAGCACCGCAAAAAAAAAAAAAAAGAAAGAAAGAAAATAGAGTCCTCACATCACCCATGAAGTTTGACATGACTTTTGTTCCCATTTTACAGAAAAGTAAACAGAGGCTCAGATGGTTGAAGTCAAGTGCACAAAGTCAAACAGGTAGTTGATGAGCTGGGCGCGGTGGCGCACGCCTGTAATCCCAGTGACTCGGGAGGCTGAGGCAGGAGGATCGCGAGTTCAAAGCCAGCCTCAACACAGGCAAGGTGCTAAGCAGCTCAGTGAGACTCTGTCTCTAAATAAAATACAAAATAGGGCTGGGGATGTGGCTCAGTGACCGAGTGCCCCTGAGTTCAATCCCCGGTTCCAAAAAAAAAAAAAAAAAAAACAGGTAGTTGATGGAAGAACCTGGATTTGAATCCAAGAAGTCTGACTCCAAAGTCCCTGGACTTAATAACCACACACATCTTGACTGAAGAATGACAATAAGGTACACCTTGACTAAGGACTGGGATAATAACGTCCACATGGTAGAGTTTTCATGACGACTGACTGAGCTAATGTATTTAAAGTCTCTTGAGATGCTGGGAACATGGAGTATGCCACAGACGGTGCCACCTGCCTGCCCTGGGCCCTTGGAATTTAAAGGGGCCCTGCTATTTGAAAGGATTTTCTCAGACTTCCAAGTAAGGTTTGCCCAGAAGGAGACTGATAATGCCAAGTGACTGCCCTAGGGAGCCCCAGCAATCCCATGAAGCTTAGCTTCCCCAGTATTCCCCAAAACAGACCCAGGAGAGGTGATCTGAGCTTTTGAGGGACCCTGCTGGTGTCAGCTGTGGGTTGCTTCTGGGTACCACAAAAGCCCTGAGCTGGAGGTTCAATGGTTCACTGGAGGAACTAGTAGGGCTGCTGGGAGGTAACCTGGACTCCAGTCTTCTTGATCCTTCCATGTTAGTAGCCATCAGGGTCAATCCTGAGAGTCTCCAGAGGCTCCAGGCCGAAGGACATTTTCAAAAGACACTCTCAAAAGCACCTTGGATCTCTGGCTTGACAATGAATGAGAGCAGACCATGATCAACCCCAAGGAGAGCTGGATTTTCGCCTTGGGATTCAGGAAGGCAGCAGAGAGATATGAAAGTAGTGCTGGCCCGGAGACACTCACCCTGCCCTCCCTTTAACACATACCCAGGAGGGGTTCTGGAGCTTTCCACAATGAAGCAAAGGACACCCACTTCACTGGGGGTCATCAGAGCTAATATATATTCACTTTAAAGGTCCTACACATATTTTAATTTCATATCAATAATAATAGAGCTCTTATTTAATTTTCTAATTTAGGGGGGCACCGGGGGTGCTCGATGCCTGAGCCACATCCCTAGCCCCTTTTATTTTTTATTTTTGAGTCAGGGTCTCACTAAGTTGCTGAGGCTGACTTTGAACTTGCAATCCTCCTGCCTCCACCTCCTGGGTGGAGCTGCTGGGATTACAGGTGTGGGCCACCAAACCAGCCTAAATTTTCTTTCATGGGATCTCCACTGTTGTTCAGGCAAGCATCAAATTTCCAGGCTCAAGTGTTCCTCCTGCCTCAGTCTCCAATGTAACCGAACCACAAATGTATTCCACCATGCCTGACTCTGTATGATATTTTCAGTTTTTTATCTTTTACAGTGCTGGGTATTGAACCCAGAACCTCACACATGCTAGACAAATGTTTTTACCACTGAGTTACATCCCCAGTCTTTATTTTATTTTATCTTAAGACAGGGTCAGGCAGGTCTCGAACTTGCGATCCTCCTGCCCGAGCTTCCTGAGTGGTTAGAATTACAGGTGGCATCACCACGCCCAGCTATAGGAAATTTTATGCGTGTGTTTGATAGTCTCAGTGAATCCTCATAACCACTCAAGGAGGTCAGTGCTATTCATAGACCCATTTTGCAGGTGAAGAAAGGGAGACCGAAAGAGTTACAAGCTTACATGTTCAGGCTACTAGGCCAAGTCACCCACAAAGTCAGACAGCTAGTGAGTTGTCAGGCAGGATTGGAACCCAGCCTCCCTCTAAATTGGCTCTGATCTCTCAGGAGATCACACTATCAACCCAATACAATTCACCTTTCTGTAGCCAGGCTGGTAACTGGCTGTGTCAAGGAATGGTTAAGGCCATGAACCAGCTGTGGACAGAGCCAGCACTTTTCATAGAGGTGGTGTAGCAGTATCTCATTTAATGCTTTCAACAGCTCCATGAGTGCCATGTGATATACTAACATTCCTGGGCAGACGAGGGAACAGGGGCAAGTAGATAAGGTGAATCATTGGAGGCTATGCTGTCAGGCAGGGAGAAGAGAAACTGAAGCCCACTTCATCCTCAGGCTGGGTTCCAGAGAAATAGTCGCTAGATAATAAGTTATCTCTCCTCTGTGAGGCCACGCTGTCCTGTGTCTACACAGGAAAACAAAGGTAGATAAATGCAGAAATTCACAGCCCTATAAAAAAGGAATTAAGATAAAATGCATACCCTTACTACTTAATGAGGGAGGCTTATGAACGCAAATGCATGACAATGACTCAGAGGAACGTAATTATCTTATCAAAAGTTAAAGGCAATCGATTTTCATTTCTAAGTAAATATCATATTTCCTCAGTTGTAACACACCTATTTTTTTCACATGAGGCTGTTTCTGAAGTCTGAGTGCATCTTACCACACATGCACACCTTGACTGTCTTTCTCCCCAACCAGAGGCAGACAGCCCCACCTCCTATCCCACCTCTGTCCTAGGTAAAGCAGCGCTCCTCCACCCTTTCCCTCTTTTAAATCAGAAGAAAGGCTGTTCCTCTCTTGTTAGCAACTAAGAGGTGGCTGGCACTCTCTTTCCTCCCAGGGTCTTATAGGGACAGACTTGTAGAAGAATCAAGTGATTAGGAAAACAGAAAAGAGATGCTGGGCACAGTGGTGCACGCCTGTAATCCCATTGACTCAGGAGGCTGAGGTAGGAGGATCTTGAGCTTTTTGGCTCAAAGTAAAAGACAAAAAGGGTTGGAGATGTGGCTCAATGGTAAAGCACCTCTAGATTTAATCCCTAGGAACAAAAAGAAGAAAGAAAAGGGAGATCTTCTCTCCCCAGCCCAGGACTACCCCCATATCCAGACCCCTAACACAAGGAAATGGGTGACTAAGCCTGGATCTGCCTACCTAAGGCTGGAGGCATGGACAGTGGAGCGTGTGCCTTGGTGCTGCTGGGACATGTGGGTCCAAAGGGGAAAAGCCACACTCCAGACCAGGCAGCAACTCCACGGCCAGTTGCAAACCCAAGGCCCTGGGTTCCAGAATGAGCCCTTCTCACTGGGCTGCCTTCCATTTGTTCTCCCGACTCTGCCCAGGAGGAGCCCAAAACTTACCAAATGAGAAGTGACACCACCTTCCTGGAGGCAGAAGGACTGTGTCCCTGGGCAAGTCACTTCATCACTGCTGTGCTCAAAACTCTGTCTCACCTGCCCAACACTTCTACTTGGGATGTGCAATGGCCTCCCCGCAAGGGTCCTTATTCTACTTGTGAAATTAACAGACCCATGGATCACCAGGGCCTCCTCCCCTCTCCTGAAGTCTTAAAAACAGGAATCAAATATAAAAGAGAGGAGTCAAAGCAATACCCAAGGGTCAAAAGTGCTGGGTGCAGCCTGACTTTGACCCTCCTCTGCTAGGCGAAGCTTCCTAGCGCTGCCTGGCCTCTGAGACCTGGGGGTGCTGAGGCTGAGGACCACCCTCTGTTGCTCACGGGGGGCTTAGCCTTCAGGATTCCATGGCAGGTGGGTTCTTGCTTATAACATAGCTGGCTGTGAGCTCTGTGGAGGCAGCACTGGCCCATCTCGTGTCTCAAGGCCATGTTCAGACCTCTCTTCAAATAGCAAACTCCCAAAACAGATAACAACTTTATTTCTCTTAAATCTTTGGCCTACTGTGTTCTGTTGCTACTCTGGGTACAGAAGTAGAAAAATGGGGCTGGGGATATGGCTCAGTGGGCTGGGGATATGGCTTGGTTGGTAGAGTGCTTGCCTTGCAAGCACAAGGCCCTGGGTTCAATTCCCAGCACCACAAAAAAAAAAAAAAAAAAAACCCAAGAAGTAGAAAATGGAACCAGGACCCCAGCCTGAGACTTGTGGAATGTATAAGAGGGTGGAAAAGGGAAATCAAGGCTGGATGAACCCCCATGGTGACTTTGGGGTGAGTCTCGAGAAGGCAAATGACTCACAGCACCTAGGGGCAGCTGGACCCAAGGGATCCTCAGAAAGCACATGCATCTCCGAAAGGCAGTGGCTGGCCCAGGGCCAGGTGCCAGGTCCACAGTCCCAGCTCTGCCACCCACAAGCTATCTGACCTTGGGCCATGCCTTAACCTACCTGTGAAATGGAAGAACTGAATAGGACCTCCTCCTAGGGTCGAGGAATGCTTGGAGCACTGCCCAGCACGCAGCTAATTCCAGAGCATTGTTCACTACTGCCCAGAGCTTTGCATGCATGATTATCTCGTAAGAATCTTCATAACAAGCCTGGGAAGAAATAATTACTTCATAGATGAAAGACCTGGGGCTCGAGCACACTGCTGGTTTAAGCAAGGCTGGGGTTTAAAGGCTCCCTGATCTTTCTAACTCCATGTCCCCTTCTACCAGGTTCCCCCCAGAAGGACAGGGTAGAGAGGGCAATGTGGAAGGAAGGGGTGGTGAATGGATGTCGAAGGGAAATCGATGCCGCAGGCCAGGGTTCAAAGCAGGGGAAACTGATGGGGAATGTGTTCCCCCTGAATTTGCTAAGTGTGCCTCCCAGGAAGGATGCCGGCTGGGAACCAGATACAACATACAAGTTTTCCACAGCAATACCGGAGTTTCAGCCTCCAAAGAAATCCTGCTGCACATCAGCAGCCATGAGAGGAGAAGGAGAAGGTGACAGACAGATGGGCAGCCCCAAGCCAGGTCCCTGCTCAGGCCCTGGGGCTCAAGGTAACTGCAGCCCAGGAAAGCCCAGGGACATTCTGTCCTCCCCAAGCTCCTCAGGTTCCAGACACCTCATCCTGACAAAGCAAACAGGAAGGCCAGGCGCAGGTGGGGTAGAGTCACGGCAGCCAGCAGCCACTGTACCATCCTTCCCAGCAGCCAGGCAGGAGCCCAGAGGTCAGCCATCTTTCTGGCGTCAAATGGGGGTGAGGATGACCGGAACGGAGGCCTGCCCCTTTGCCCATTTGCCCATTTGCAGACTGCCCAAACATTACAGAGGAAAGGGGCTTCCTGAGATCAGCCAAGAGGGCCTTCACAGTTTGCAGCGGAGGAAAACTAGTTCACATGAAACTAGAATATGTTATCAATGAGACTAGAACTTAAGCGCCCGACACCTAGTCCCATGGTCTTTAGGGCATGCATACGAGACCCAGAGTCAAGTCTCCATGACTCTGGCTCTGGGCCTGCCCCCAGCTAGCAATCTGCCCTATTCTGGAAGCTTCCTTTAGCTGTGGACTCTATAGTTGTGTGATAGTGATATGCTGTGTGTGTGTGTGTGTGTTATGTGTCTGTTCATTCCACAGCAAATATTTATCGAGTGCCTTGGACCAGGTTCCATTTTAGAGCCAGAAGATAAAGCAGTTCACAAAACAGATGAAGCCTCTCCTCTGTGAGCGTGGAGCCAACCTTGCCCTGGGGAGGGAACTTTTGTCCGGTGGGGCATAGTTGGGACTCCCTTGTGTGTGATCAGCACCTACACAATGGTGGGGGATGGGGGGCTGTAGATATCACCAAGAGCTACAACCCTCCTCCTGACCTTCTGGGGCTTCCCAAGGGTTTCGAACAAATCTGGAGAAAGTGCTTGCTGAACCCCACCCTGCACCAGGCTCCCTGCCCCCGTGGTGTCCCAGGATGCTCCTCCTGGCATCTACACTCTGCCCTGCAGTCACTGATTTTCTCAGCAACCTGAGGAGGGACCCTATAAGTCACCTATTACTCCTCAGACCGTGGTGGGTGTGAGCTCTCCCTAACTCCTGTAGAATAAAGGGCTGGTTCAATGAGGCCATTGATTCTGGGCTCCAAGTGGCTCATCTACCATACTGAAGTGATAAACATCTGGAAGACTCCTGATTGTCCTCCAGATCAGATGAGATGTGGGAGATGAAAGGACCTTGGAACCAAATTCCAGCAGTGATAGTTCTTATTATCCCCTATAAAAATGGCACCAGTTGGGTGTCTCTCTGGGAAAGGACTCAGCCACCGGGGTTCTTGGTTTGATCTGGAGTGTGTGCTTATGCATAAAACTCTGTATGAGTGGCATTGCATGTGCGAGCCTGGCAGGCCAGCCTGACCCCAAAAGAAGGGCCACAGCTTCAAGATGACTTCAAGACCTCCTCCCAGGCTGCAGGGACCAGCAAGACCCTGGCTGAGTCAGCCCCTAGCCCAGGGAAAAGGGAACAAAGAAAAGGGAAAAGGCATCCCTAAATCACGGTGTCTGTTCATCTGACCAGCTGTCTGTCAGTTGCAGCCCCTGGCTCCCCAGGCAGGACGGAAGCACTGCCCGGCCATAAATGACCACTGGCTCCAGGCTGGCCACCCGCCCTGGCCGCCCGCACGGAAGGGCCGGACTTTACCCAGCAAATCGGGAAGGAACTGGAGCCTCTGAACTTGGGACTTGGGCTCCGTCGATAAGGCAAGTGGACAAACAGAGGGCAGGGCCAGGGCTCCCCTCTATACACACAGAAGCCCGGCTCCGGGCTGATACTGCGGAGATCTTTGCCCTTTAGTTCAAACAGGAAATCTTAAAATGGAAAATGAGCTGCGTAAGGAAGGGGCGCGGCCACTGGCCTACAGGGAAGAGGAGCAGGTCCTTCGCAAGGGAGCATGGGCCTCCTGCGGAGGAGGCCCTGCGGCTGGCCCGGGGGTGGCTGGAGTGTTTGGGAGGGAGGAGAACCTCGGGAAGGGAGAACCGCTGGGCAGAGAGGATGCAGGGGTAGAGAAACCTGGGTCTGAGCCACGACCTGCAATTTATTCCCTGTGTGGCTTGTGGGGAATGACCTCACCCACAGGAACCTCAGTTTCTCCATCCATGAATGGGGCTGGCGATGCCATCAAAGAACACAGAAGAGGATCCGAAGGAAGTCATGGTGTGAAAGTGCCATTGGAATTGTAGAGGCTCCAGTTGGCCAACCTTGCGTCCCAGTGAGGCCTCCCCAAAAGGTGTTTCACAATCGGGAGGGGAAATCCACAATAACATCTCCAGCTCCCCATCCACCCCCATCCACCCCCGTGCTCCCAGTTCAAAGAAGAGAAAATTGGGAGAAGGTAAATAATTAGAGAACCCCAGCAGTCTCCCTGCTGAGGTTTCCAAGTAATTATTCACCTGTAAATTACTCCTCTCACCTTAATCCTATCTGCAGATCCTTTAGACAAGGTAAATTCATTTATTTATGTCTCTAACTATCCTGCTTTGGTAAACATTCCAACAAGCTTGGATGGCCCATTAAGGGAAAAAAACATAGAAGAAGAGAAGCAGGCAGGAGAGAGCAAAATTAACCCCTGGTCATTACTGGCATTTACAGAATTACCTTGAAGGGTAATTAATGAGGAATCAAAGCCAAGACAAACCTCATCCTGAGCCAAGAGGGAGCCCATCGCAGTCACGAAGAAACTGCAAGGAAGCCCCGTTCAGATGGTCCTGATTCCCACCTGCGGGATGGAACCTTCCAGCAGTCTTCCCTCAACTCCTGCCCCAGGCAGGGGTGAGGACTGCACTTTCACTGTAGAAAGAACCTCCCCTATGTGGTGAGGTCACTGGACTCTTCCCTCTCACAGACTCCAGACCCTTCCATACCGCCCCACAACCGGGTCTGGCCATTTCAGGGCCTGGGGTATCTTAGATGCTCAGGAAATACTTGTGAATGAATGAGTCACAAGTACTGTCTCGATACCTCTCCAATTGGCCAAACTTCAAAGTCACCCCCCAGATGACGCCAGGCCAGGGCATCCAGCTGTTCTGCTTCCAGTCGCTCCTCCTCTCATGCTCCACACAGAATTATCTTTCTAAAAGGTAGACTGAAACATTGAACAAAGGAAACCCAGCTCTGACCACTGAGGAGAATGTGTCATTTGGACAGTGGCCCCTAGAGGAAGACAGTCTCAGTTTGAAATCTGGGTCAGCCAAAGACAACCTGTGTGGCCTTGGGTAAGTCACTTAACATCTCTGAACCTTGGCTTCCTCATATGTGAAAGGAGAATAAAAATAGCATCCACCCCCCCCACCCGCCCTATAGCTGTCCTGTTCACTGAGTTCACGGAGGACGGCTTAGCGTTTCATCACCATTAGCAGCTGGCAGCAGCATTGTCATCAGCATCCCTGGTTGAAAATGCCTTCCCTTCTTTCTCTGAATCTTCCACGTGAAGACCAGGCTCCTCAGCATGGCGCCTGACTACTGGGCCCAGCTCGCCTCTCCAGCTGGATCTCACCAATTCCCCACCATGCCTATTCCCCAGATGCCTTCTTCTCTCTTCACACATTCTTCTTCCTCTGCTGATAATGTCTGTCCAACTGTCGCATCCTAGGTCTCAGACAGCAAACCCAGACAGGTGACCTCAAAGGGATCTGGTAGCCTATGCCCGTAATTCCAACAATTTGGGAGGCTGAGGAAGGAGGATCACAAGTTTGAGACCAGCCACAGCAACTGAGCAAGACCCGGTCTCAAAATAAAGAACAAAAAGGGCTGGGGATGTGGCTCAGAGGTAGAGCACCCCTGGGTTCAATCATCAGTAGCAAAAGAGTTGGGGGCTCAACGCTCAGAGGTCTGTCTTGGTTTGGGCACAGTATGTGTGAGGCTCAATTTGGACCTTTCAATCAGCCTTTTTAAGCTCATGTATCTTCTAGAAAGAGCTTTCCAGTTGCTTTGAAATCTCCAACAATCCTACCAAAAGAGAAAGTAGATATGAGTCTCCCCAGTTTTAGGAAGAAGGCTCTAGAAGACCCAAGGTCAGCGCTTAGTAACAGGAGAGATGTGATCTTAAGATCCCCGAGACACAGAATGGGGGGAAGGACGCAGCCTTGGAGGTGGGCCTGCATCTACCCACCTGGCCCAGACCTCAGGCACATTTTTACCTCTCTCAGCTTCCAGTTTCTTCATCTGTAAAGCGGGGGTGAGAATGGCTTTCTCCCGTGCTGTTTTTGGAAGATGCATTGAGACAAGTGCCTGGCTCCAGGGGCGGAGTCTCTGACTACACTGAAGAAGCAGGGGGTGGGGAGGGGAGGTTGGTTCGAAAGGATCTGGAGGTGGCCATGGAGAGCAGGAGAAAGCGCCCTCTGCCTCCACTTCTGGACTCCAGAGCCTTCACTGCCAAAGATCAAGAGCAGACAGTGCCCTCAGCAGAGTCAGGGGTCAGTTAAGGCAAGAAACAGAGTCAAGGTGACACGGCTCTGAGGAAGCCAGCATGCACGAGGAAGCCACGGATGGGACGGGGTGAGAGTTCCCAGGGAAGGAACTGAAGATGGAAACCAGAGGAACTTGGGACCAGGAGGTAGGTAGGGAAAGAGGCTTGGAGGGGCAGGAACTGAAAATACACAGTGAACAACAATAGTAATACAACTGTCACCACAACAATCGGCCCCAAAATAGCAACTTTTATTTATTCAACATTTTCCTCCAAGTGTTTCTATGAGATTCTTTTTTATATCTCTCTAAAAGAATAAATGATCTCAGCATGCTAAAAGGCATGTCAGAGGAACTTCTCAAGAGCAAAGCCTAGGTTGTGCCCAGAGCCAGAGCTCAGCCCAGGGTCTGGCCCAGGGCCCCAGTCATGACTGCTCAAAGGAAGAAAGAGCTGAACTAGTGTCAAATGAGGATCTTCCCAGAAAGTCCCACATTTATGTTTTATCTTATTTTTCAAATGATTGAATAATTACAAAAGTTAAAAAAAATTAAGTTAAACTAGTCAAATTAACACCTACTTCCACCTCTTACCTCTCTGAGCCTCAGTATCCTCAAATGTCAAATAAACACTATTTGTATCTAAAATTTTCATTGGAAAGAATCAAGATAAGGTATATGAAGTGTCATCCAAGCTGGGCATGGTGGTGCACAGGAGGCTGAGGCAGGAGGATGGCAAGTTCGAGGCCAGCCTCAGCAAATTAGCAAGACCTGGTCTCAAAATAAAAAATAAAAAGGGCTGGGGATGGGACTCAGTGGTAGAGCAACCCTGGACTCAATCCTTAGTAGCAAGAAATAAATACAAAATAAAAATCCATATGGTGACACAACTTGTCTAGTAGTCTATAAAGCCAAATGTAACAAAATTCAGGAGCATAGCTTATATATTTCTCTGACCACAGAAAAATTTGCCTGAAAATAAATAACAAAAAGTTGACTAAAAAAAAAAAGAAAAACCATGGTTTTGAAATTTTACAAGGATCTACCTAAGTCAAAGATCCAAGAAAAAAAAAAATGTGGAAATTAGGGCATACTTAGAACTAACTGTCAATGAAAATGTCACATGTCAAAACATATTCAACACAGTCAAACCAACATTGTATGAGGGACTATATCACTTCAAATGCATAGATTAGAGAAGAAGAAATGCTGAAACAGGATTATTAGAAAATAATCGCAGAACAAACCCAAGGAAAGCAGACAGCAACAAAATAAGAGCAGAAATTAGTGAAATAGGAAAAAAATTAAGATCGAGTTTTAACAAAGTCAAAAGTTATTTGTTTGTTTGGTTTTGGTACCAGGGATTAAACCCAGAGGCTCTTAACCACTGAGCCACCCCCAGTCCTTTGCATATCTTATTTAGAGACAGGATCTCACTGAGTTGCTTAGGGCCTCGCTAATTTGCTGAGACTTGCTTTGAACTCTCTATCCTCCTGCCTCAGCCTCCTGAGCCTCTGAGATTACAGGTGTGTGTCACAATGCCTGGCTCTTTTTTTTTATTGTTTTGACACGGTATCCCCATGTTGCCCAGGCTGGACTTGAACACAATTATAGATAAGGCCAAAATTAAAAAGATAAAAAGCATACTATGAATTATTTTATAATAGTTCATAGTAAATTTTAAAATGTAGATAAAATGGGAAAGTTTCTAGAAAAATATGATATAGGGGCTGGGGATATAGCTCAGTTGGTAGAGTGCTTGCCTTGCAAGCACAAGGCCCTGGGTTCAATCCCCAGCACTACAAATAAATAAATAAATAAATAAATATTTAAAAAAAGAAAGAAAAGTATGATATACAAAAGTTGACTTAAAAATTGGAAAATTTATAGGAAAGAACAGAAATACTTTGGATTAGAAAAAGAGGAATGAAGAGAAGGAAGGGGGAATGGGAATGGGAAGGATAGAATGAATTGGACATTACTATCCTATGTGCATATATGATTATATGACCAATGTAATTTTGCATTACATACAACCAGAAAAATGAGAAGTTGTACTCCAAATATGTATAATATGTCAAAATGCATTCTACTATCATGTGTAACTAATGAGAACAAATAAAAAGAATTAAAAACTTAGAAAATTTAGTTTTTCTTTAGTAAGGATAGTAAATTTACAATTTAGCCAGGGGCAGTGGCATGCATCTATAATCCCAGAGACTCAGGAGGCTGAGGCAGGAGAATCCCAAGTTCAAGTGCAGCCTCCACAGCTTAGTGAGACCCCATCTCAAAATAAAAAAAAATAGAAGGACAAGGGATGTACCTCAGTGGTACAGTGCCCCTAGGTTCTGTGGAAAGAGGGGAAAGGGATCATGCTTCTGCCATTTCACAGCTCACCATGGTCAACAAGTCTGCCTGGAGTCTGGGGTAATCACCCAGAGTGTTCAGATGACCAGTTATCAGATTGCTCGGCACTCCCGAGCTCCAACATACACTATGCAGCATTGATCAAAACCAGGCAGAATTAAACATATATTGTTTAGAGACATCTAAATAAGTGGAAACAATGAAGAAAAGCTAGGGGATCATAAACAAACAAGGAGGACACACACAGCAGGCTTTCACAGATGGACCATGGTCTCATCCTTGAAGCCGGAGTGTTTTGTAGTACATTGGAAACACTTCATTTCAAATTTGAGATGCATTCTAATCCCAGGGGCTTGGGAGGCTGAAGCAGGAGGACCACAAGTTCAAAGTCAGCCTCAGCAACTTAGCAAGACTCTGTACAATTTAGCGAGACCCTGTCTCAAAATTAGAACTTTTAAAAGGTGTGTGGCGGGGGGAGGGGGTGCTGGGAATGTGACCCAGTGGTTAAGCACCCCTGGGTTCAATCCCCAGTACCAAATAATAATAATAATAATCTGGGATGCCAAGCTATATGCACCATATGTATTTAACAATTCAAACACTTATTCTATTTTATGGAATGGAGTGTTACCCAATTCTAGAATCATGAACAAAACCAACTGCAGAAATTAATTAAAAATAAAATCAGGCGGTAAGTATAGCTCACTGGCAGAGAGCATTGGCCTAGCATGGGAGGTGCCCTGAGTTCAGTCCCCAACACCACAAAAAATAATAAATAAACAAATAAATAGAAAATAACGTATGGAAGCATTAACCATGTCTATCTTTGAAGATGAATATCATTCATTTTCTCCCTTTTTGGCTGTAGTGTCTAATTTTCTACAATGAACATGTATATCTTTTACAATCAAGGAAAGAAAAAAAATACTTTAACAAGACAAACCCCCTAATCGTAAAGATAAATACTAGGCAGTTGAAAGGAGAAGAAAAAAGAAAAACCCACTAGGTATAAAAATAACTTTCCTTGGGTTTGATCTTCACAAGCAACAAGCCACAATCTCAGGAACTCTCTTCTCCCCTGAGCTTTTCTGAGTCCTAGCAACAAAATTAGGCCAAATGTGCCTGTTGGAATTATATTGTTCCCTAGTCAGGTAGAAAAAAGAAACCTTTTGTGCATTTAAAGAAAAAAAAAAAAAAGAACACCAGGCCTTATTTTTAGATTTACTGTAATTTGGTTCCCTGAAAGGCTTCACAGACAAGTGAACTCAGAGTTTGCTTTTCCTTCTTCAAACATCATTTGTTGCTCTTGCTGTTGTTGTTGTTGTGTGTGAGTGTGTGTGTGTGTGTGTGTGTGTGTGTGTGTGCAACTCAGCCTTACTGCAGGCAGGAACTTCCCTTCAGATTAGCCTGTTCCCTGGCATACATCTGATTTGGCCCCAGCCCCTTGCTGGCCTCAGCAATTGCTAAATTATTTCCTGGGAGGAGATTAGGAACTTGGAGCTAATAATAGGAACAATAATGGTCAGCTGGGATTAAGGTTCCCCTGATACAGAATCTGGGACACCAAAAGGTTAATGATGTGCATCTTAGAGGCGAGAAAGGCACCCAGGAATCAATGCCACAGGCCACAGGCCGCTTTCCTTGTACCTTGCCCTGCCCCACCCCGAGAGCCCCTGTCGCTTTAGACCCTCTGGGATGTCCCACCCACCTGGATGCCTAGAGTCACAGCCCCTTAAAAATTTTCTCACGGGTGACATATGAAGAGAGGAAGTAGAGGGAGAGACGAGAAGGAAGGAGAGATGAGAAGACAGTCAGGCTCCTCCCTACAGCCGGCCTTCCCTCAGCTCTCACCACAGGCCAGGCACTTTCTGCTGTATTATCTCATTTAATTCTCTTGACAATCTAATAAATTAAGTGACCTGGGGGGTTCTATAATTTCATAGAAAAAAAACTGAGCTTCAAAATGGTTAAGCAATTTGTGTACAGTCGCATGCTCTTCAGGGGCAGAGCTAGATCTCAATCTGAGGAATTTGATCTAGGAACATCAATCTGAGCTACTTTGCTTGTACATACCCCATTGCCATCCAAGGTGCTAAGATTTTCCAGGAAACAGAAAAAAGCCAGAGGTGTCTCAGTTGCCCCCAAGCACACAGGGACTCCATCTCATCAGAATCCCAGTCAACCTCTACAGTCTCTCTCGGTGTGACCTCCACTTGGGAACAACCCAAGGCCCAAGTCTGTGGAGAATGTCTGGACTCCCCCACAGGCCTATGCACCTCCAAGTTCAAGGCTATCTCCAGCTTTAACTACCAGGCCTCTCCTCTCCTTGTTCCAGGGTCCTAGAGTGTCTTCTCAGTCTACTGGAGCATGCTATATCTCCTCCAGGAAGCCTTATCCAATTTCATAAATTCCTTAGCTCATTCATTCAGTCAAGAAATTTTAGCAGGGCACAGTGGCACACATCCAAGTAGTCCCAGTTACTTAGAGGCCAAGGTAGGAGGATTACAAGTTCAGAGTCAGCCTGGCAATTTAACAAGACCCTGTCTCAAAATAAAAAATAAAAAGGACCAGGGATATATCTCAGGGGTAGAGCAACCCTGGGTTTAATCCCCAGTATGGAAAAAAACAAAACAAAACAGGAGGGTGGGGACTGGGTATTTCAGTGATAGAGCACTTACCACCTACCATATGTAAAGCCCTGGCTTCCATTTCTAGTACCAAAAAAGAAAAAGAAAAGAAATTTTATTAAGCAACTACTATGTGAAAGACCCTGTGAATTAAATTAGCTATAAATACATAATTTGAACTTTATCACTGAGGTCAAGAAAAACTATCCTGAAGAACTGAGGCTTAGCCAGGCACAGTGGCACACACCTGTAATTCCAGCGGTTCAGGAGGCTGAGGCAGGAGGATTGCAAGTTCAAAGCCAGCCTCAGCAACATTGTGAGA
>JAJEJO010001628.1:203726-246545 GCA_020662805.1 Glaucomys volans | reverse complement strand
CTGGGGATGTGGCTAAGTGGTTAAGTGCCCCTGGGTTCAATCCCTGGTACCAATAAAATAAAAAATAAAAACAAAACAATTGCATTATGTATAACTGAAACTGTCTTAAGATACACGCATGGATTTTTTTTTTTCAACAAAAGAATTCTATAAGGCAGCTGGGACAGGGTGCCACATTCTATAATTCCAGCTACCTGGGAGGCTGAAACAGGAGGATTGCAAGTTCAATGCCAGCCTGGGAAAATCAGCAAGACCCTGGCTCAAAAAATAAATGAATAGATTTTTTAAAAGTGTTGGGGTTATGGCTCAATAGTAGATCACCCCTGGTTTTAATCCCCAGCACTGCAGAAAAAGAAAGAATCCAACAAGACAAAAAGAAATATGTACAGCTGCTTCAGAAATAGTTTGGTCTGACATTCTCACACTATTGATTCTGGAAACATATGGTTTAGATAAATGCAAAAAGGGCAATGAGCAAGGGTTAACTTTCTACATTGCATATTTCCTTAATGCATGCAATTTTATTCAATGATTGCATTAATTTTTTGTCAGAACAAAATAAAGGTTTTTAGAGTATTCCATAGACATGCAAAGTTGAAAGAAAAATAAAATCACTCCAGTCCCAACACCCAGTGCTAACATTTTGGTGTTTCCCTGTAACAATTTTTATACATATTTCGCAGCCTATTTTTTACACAGCTGGGATTACAGTAAAAACACAGTTTTACATCCTGCTTACTTTTATCATAATATAAGCATTTTCCATTTATAAACTTCCATAAACATTTGTAATGGTTGTATAATATTCCATGGAATCGTATGTAATGATTTACATAATGGTTCCCCTATGTTCAAACAACTTAGGTCAAGTTTTCGTCCATTATACATGAAGTTTTGATCTCAGTGCAGGAATCCGAGTCTGCACTTTGAATTATTTCCTTATGAGAGATTCCCAGAAGTGGAATGACTAGCTCTAAGGCAATGAACATTTTTCAGGCCTGCGATACATATTGCCAAATTGCTTTCCCAAAAGGGTTGTACCATTTCACACTCCCACTAACAGTGTTGCTCATTCCGTGTTTAATGGCATCATGTGACTGAAATAGCCAATAGCCAGGTTTAAATAGACTATGATACATCTAGCCAGTAAATTATACAGCCCATGAACTTGATCATGAGGCCTGTGGAACACCATGGAAAAACAGTTACGCTGCGATGTTAAGCAGGAAAAGCAAAACGCAGGATTGGATGTAATTACTACTGCATGAAAAACAAATAGATAAGTCTGCAGAAGGTTGAGGTCTGGGGGAAAAAAATCCAGAAAATACCAGCTTGCAAGGACAAGATAATGAATGCAAGAGTTGTCACTCTCTCTCTAATTTTCATAATTTTCACTCTCTGCTTAATTTCACCTTGTATTGCTAGAGCATTCTTCAATATTTCAAAACCCTCCAAATAAACAAAATATTCAGTCTTAAAAAAAAACTGCACAGTACAGAATTTCCCAAGTGCTCCTCCTGCAAGATTCTAGCATTTTCAAGGCCGGCTCATGCATTTTCGTGGCTAAAGGATCATGGTGGTCTCTTCTGAATTCCCAGAAATAATTAAGTCAATGAATGGAATTTTCTCAAATGTAAATTCTCCCATGATTTTTTTTTCCCTCTAACCTCTGGCAACTGCCACCATTCTTCTGCTAGCAGATGACAAGAACGAAGACTTCACAAATAGTAACAGAAAACCACCAAAACAGCTGGTCACATTCTATGGATCCTGCCTTTGTGGTGGTCGGGTTTTACCACAGCATGGAAGAGAGTCCTATTTTCTGCTGGCAAAACTCTTCCAAGTCCTGTGATGGAGGGAATATCAACAGGCTCAGATTCCCCAAGAGCACTGTGATGTCTGCTGCCGAAATTCACCATCTGTGGAGACGTAGCGAAGCAGAGCTGTGACCCATCGCCTCTCCAGCCCTTCTGTGGATGGGAGAAAAACAGAGGATGGCATATGCCAGGGATCATGATCGTGCTTCCCGAAGCTAACAGAAGAAGCCAGTCTTCGGTTTGGTTTGGTTTGGTTTTTTGGTACCAGGGACTGATCCAGGGGTACTTAACCACTGAGACACATCCTCAGCCCTTTGTTATATTTTATTTAGAGACAGGGTCTCACTGAGTTGCTTAGGGCCTCGGCAAGTTGCTGAGGCTGGGTTTGAACTTGAGATCCTCCTGCCTCAGCCTCCAGAGCTGCTGGGATTATAGGCATGCACCACTGCAACCACTGAAGCCAGTCTTTTTTAAGCAGCCAACACCTGAGCCCTGTGCCTCCTCTGATGGTTTTCCTGCTTCCAGTCTCTCCTGCCATCAGCCCCACTTCCACACTGGCTCCAAATAGAGCTACATAAAACCTTTTTGCTTTAAGAATGTTCCAGGGACCAGTACTCCCTTCCAAACTTGGTAGGATGGCAGAACGACATGCAATCTGAAGCTGCCATGAAGATACTCAGCTGATTCACATGCGCACTGAGTTCGAGAAGCCCTGAGCTCAGCCACAAGGCCAAGGTCACCTCCTGCCCCAGCACTCCAGCAGCTCCCCTTTGCCTGCAGAGTCAGTCACTCTCAGCACTGGCCGCAGCCTACCTATCCAGCCTCTTCTTAATTAATCCTCACATACTTGACATTCCCTGAATACAGGAGGCTTTCTCAACCCCACAAAGCACAACTTTACATGTGCAGTTCTCTCAGCAAGAATGCCTTTCCATAAATGGTAAAATCACACTCAGTTTTCAAACTCAGCCCCAGTCCTCCTCCAGGAAGCCTTCTTGGCCTCCTCCTCTCCACACAACCCCGCTCCCCTCCTTTCTCTGGTCTGCAAGACCCTTATATTTTACGCATATTGTGTGTATGTGGATGTATGCCCCAGTGGGTGGCAATGTCCTGGTGGGCGTCTCCATGGACATATCATCCAACTTTGCTAAGTGGAAATGACTGAATGAATGAAGGAGTTCTCTGCCTGGTCCTGCCACAGGATCACTGATATAATGTTCCACATCCCAATCTCATGTGGATTTTGTGACAATCAAATGTTTATGTGTGGAAAATGCCTTGCAAGTCATAAGGATCTATGGGACGGAGAAAAGCACATGGCTTCCTAAGGGCTATCCCTGGATCTGCCTGGGGCTTGGTCCCTCGATAATGACCTGAAGGGACACTGAAATTAGATGATAAGGCCCCACCCACAGAGATTCTGATTCAGAAGAAATTCTGCATTTTTGCAAGCTTTTCAGGCAGTTTCACCATGAAGCCAAGTTTGGGGACAGTTGGCTTGGGCCATTGTCCTATTCCTTCACCCATGGAAGGCATGAGAGTGAGGGGCTCACTCTCAAGTTTGCACAAGAGCAGGCTTGGCCTCCTGAGAGGGGGACCCTCCTTAAAAACCATGTACTCTGCCTGGTATGGTGGCACACGCCTGTGATCCCAGCAGCTCGGAGACTGAGGCAGGAGGATCACAGTTCAAAGCCAGCCTCAGCAATTTAGCAAGGCCCTAAGCAACTTAACAAGACCCTGTCTCTAAATAAAATACAAAAAATGGGCTGGGAAGCTAAGGCTGTGGCTCAGTGGTGGAGGATTTGCCTTGCACATGGGAGGCACTGGGTTTGATTCCCAGCACCACATAAAACTAAATACACAAAATAAAGGTATTGTGCCCATCTGCAATTAAAAATATTTTTTTAAAAAAGGGGGAGCTGAGCATGTGACTCAGTGGTTAAGTGCCCCTGGGTTCAATCCCTAGTGTACCTTAGAAGTCCCTCTTGTCTTGACCATTCCAGCAAAGTAGACCCTGATACATGCAGCTGCTCATCCAACATGTCCAGTTACTGCTGCTACATACCTGGCCCACTGTGCCCATCACCCAGGAGAACCCAGCCTGTGCCCACTGTGTAGGGAACTCACGGCCTCAGCCACAGGAAGGCCCAGGTGAACTGAGGACAGAGTGCCCACACGACCTTGGAATTCCAGGTCCGACCACTGCAGCCAATTAACAGTCTGTTTTCCCTCAGTGGCAAAGAGGCAGACTGATGCTAACCTCATGCCCCAGGACATCTGACCACCTCAGGGCACCAGGGCCTTTGAAGAGCCTAGGGCTTGGCACCAAAGAGAGCAAGACTTTCCTTAGTTCTTCAGACCCCGATCGCTAGCCCTGAGCATTCTGGAGTCCTAGAACCAGAGCCCTCTTAGACCCACAGAGACTGTCCCCAGGCTGCCATGCATGAGGGTGGAGAGGCCCACTTTCCAAAATTGCTCCCCAGCCCTCCCATCTCCCAGAGGGCCCAACACTCCCTCTACTACCTCCTTTTCGTGGGCTGGCCCTGGCTGAGGCAGCTGTGAACGACAGACTCCGCAGATAGCATGTTGCACATAGAGTCCTTCCTATGGGTCCGAGGAGCACTGTTTCACAGGTGAGGAGACTAAGGCTCCAGGAACAAGGGAATTTGTCCAAAGGCAGATGGCAAGCAGATGGCAGGAGCCGGGATTTCAATCCCAAAATTCTGCTCCTCCCACTGCCTCTCTGAATTTGTTTTAGCTTTTTGTTTTTAGATAGATTTTCATGTCCCTTGCTTTGTATTTATAAAACTTTTCCTCTGTTTTCCTGGAGTCTGAAGATACCAATAATCAGCAGCTTGAGTTCTAGAAGTTTCCCCTGTGGATATTTCCCTGAATCTCAGGCTAGATTCTTAAGGAGTTTGGAGATGTGTACATATGTGTGTGTACACTATGGAATCTCACTTCAAAATAACATGTTTACGTACATGCAATAAAATAGGTAAGATAACAAAGGAAAGCAATTGACTAAAAACTCCAATTAGCAAAATATTCAGAATCAAATTTGTGAGAAACAGTGTTACTTCCCCTCTGGGCATGGTGGTGCATCCCTTTAATCCCAGAGACTCTGGAGCCTGAGGCAGGAAGACAGCAAGTTCAAGGCCAGTCTCAGCAATTTAAGGCAATCCACTGCTTTCGGCAATTTAGCAAGACTGTCTCAAAATAATACTAATACTAATATTAATAATAATAATAATTGGGGATATGACTCAATGGTAAAGTGCCCCATGTTCAGTTCCCAGTACTGAAAAAGAAAAAGAAGGTGTGTAGTGTGTACTTCCTTTATTAATTTTTTTAAGTAAGAGGATGTGATGGTAAATCTAATTTCTTAGAAGTGAGCATAAAAGGTACTTGAGAAATCTGCAACTACTGTCATGAAAATGTCTGGGATTCATTCCCGGATAGAACATGCATATACATACTTAACCACCACACATACACAGAGGGCAAATGGAAGGGAATCCACTGCCCTCCAGAAGGCTGATGGGAACACAGCGGGCTGCCTTGGGAGCTGCAAGAACCCTACCTTCTGACAGTTCCTTAAGGCTTTTCCATTTAACATGCCTACGTATAAATTCTCACCGTGTCTCCAGGACTGCCCAGAAAAAGGGTAGAATGCCCCTCTTCTTGAGAAAGTAAAGAACAAAGGTTCTCAAACAAAGTCATAGCTAGTGAGAGAAGAAACCCACGAATCAGACATCTCCTGCCTGCGAGTACCCCATGCAGGCAACTAACTGCTCAGGCAGGGACTGAGCGGCACCTTATCAGCCCGGGGCTGAACAGGACAGCTGGTTATCTTGGTAATAGAAGAGATAAGTGTCTGGGGTGGGGAGGAGGGGAATGCGTGTAAGTGCTATTGTGTTATGCATTCTGATCCCCCGTAGCTTTGTGGAGTGGCCTGTGCAATCGATCCTTTATGGTGTGCATCACCAAGGAATACTGATTTCCAACACGCCGGATAGTAATGAATCACTGAACAATGTCAGGCATGGTCACAGCCGGGCAACCAGCTCAGCAGACTGACTAGCTTGGGTGCTGGGAGACTGCTGGGTAGGAGCCAGGTGGATAGTGGAGCCCCTCGGATGGCAAAGAAGGGAGTTTGGAAAGTTTATGAGTTGAGGGAAACAGGGAGCCGCTGACAAGATTTCTGTTTGGTTTGGTTTTTGGTACCAGGGATTGAACGCAGGGGTGCTTAACCACTGAGCCTCCTCCCCAGCCCTTTTTATGTTTTATTTCGAGGCAGAGTCTTGCTAAATTGCTTAGGGACTCGCTTAGTTGCTGAAGCTGGCTGTGAGCTTTCCATCCTCTGGCCTCAGCCTCCTGAGCTGCTTGGGATCATAGGCGTGCACCACTGAAAGTATTGTAGGAGAGGACAGAGCTGGACGCAGGGTCCCCAGCAAACACTTCCTGGGGTTTGCTCTGCACAGGTCCTGTGCTAGACTCATGGTTGGGGTGAGTAGAAAAAGAGGACAGAGAACTAATAATCCCCCTGGTAGGACTGGTATTGTTTCAGGAAGGAGCTCCAGGAAGGCCTTGTGGCCGAGGTAGACCGGAGTGCAGAGCTGGACGGCAAGCAGGGGTGAGCCAGATAGAGGAGAGGGAGCTGCAGGGGCGTTCATAGCAAAAGGAACATCTTTAGGGAAGGAATTAAATATGTGGGTAGAGCAAGGAGGCTCGAGCCTCCCCTCCCACCCCCAGATCCACCCTGCATGTTCCTCAATGCTCTGAGACCCAGGAAACTGATCCTTCTGGATTACTTTAGTAATAAATTTGACCCTGGCTTCTGGACAAATTCAGTCTATGTGAGGCAGGAGATGGGCAGGGCGAGAGGCGGGAGGGTGGTTTATTGATCCCTCCCAATGACCCTTCTAGCCTGGGGACCTGGACCAAGTGTCTACCATTGCTAATCCCAAAGTTCTGCCCTCCTGATTATGGTTTCCCCACACCCCACCCACCCTCTGTAAGAGTGGCTGTATTAAATACCCCTTGAATGTACACTCTGTGACCTCATACAGCAGGCATGGAAGAGGTTTTCCATTATCAAAATATGACCTGACAGTCACCTAAGCTAGAGGAGGAACAGGGACCTTGCCCTGTGGATGGACAGCATGCTGCAGTTAGCAAAATCCTCTTCCCGGCATGGATTCATTCACAGGTCATGACAACCCCGTAGGTATCAGGCAGGTCAGAGGTCACCAATTCCAGCAGTTGCCAGGCATGGAGGTACCGCTGAGTCCTTGTGACTCAGGAGTCTGAGACAGGATGATGGAAAGTTCAAGGCCAACCTGGACAATGTAAAGACACACTGTCTCTAAATAAAATTTCAAAGGGCTGGGGATGTTGCTCAGTGCTCAGTGGTAGAGCACTTACACAGCACGTAGGAAGTCCTGGGTCCAACCCCAAGCACTGCAAAATAAAAAAGATCCATAGCAGTAACCCAAAGAGGATGTGGAGACTTGGCCAAGAGGCATGACTGGTCAGTAAGAAAGCCTGGGCCTGAAGCCTAAGTGTTTGATTGCTAAGCCTGTCTCTTTCTCCCAAGGCAATTCTAAGTAGGCCTAGAAGAATGAAAGAAACTCATGAGGGCTTTCAGGTACACACACACACACACACACACACACACACACACACACATATCCCCTTGATAGGGGTGTGATTCATTCAACAAACATTTATTGAGCTCTGACTGGGTTTACAGACCCATATTAGAAACTGACGGATGAAAAAGATTAGATACGGGGAGAAGGAGAATGAGTCAGAAGAAGGACTGGCAGGGCAGGATGGTGGACGGGGAGCTCTGGTCCCACAGTCTGGAGTCCTGGGTCGAAGGGAGATCTCCCATCAAATGAGTTCAGAGAATCTCCAGAGGTCAAATACTTTGTTGTAAGGAATGATAATAGGGTGAAACAGACATTATTACCCCATGTACATGTATGACTGCATAACCGATGTGATCCTGCAATATGTATGATCAGAAAAATGAGAGATTACACTGCATTTATGTATGATCTTTCAAAATGTATAAATACATTCTACTGTCATGTACAACTAATTAGAACAAATAAAATAAATAAATAAAAACATGGTCAAGTCCATTTCAGATGCCACTAGAAAGCTGAAATCCCCTCTGTAACAAGGGCTCACTTGATGCTTTAACTATATCCCTGGTCACTTTGAAATTTACATGGTTTTTCCTTTTTCCTGACCTTTTCCCTGACCTCTCTGATCTCTTTTCCCTAACCTTCTCCTCCCTAATCTTCTTTTCCCTAGCCTTCTCCTCCCTGATCTTTTCCCTGAACTTCTCCTTCCTGATCTCTCCTCCCTCATCTCATTTTCTCTAAATCACCTCTTAAAAAACTCCCTGTTCTCTATGATGGGCAGAATTACAGCCTTTGAGACTGGTTCTCCTTTGCTAGAAAAGCAATAAACTTTCTTTTTCCTTCTCAAAACTGGGTCCTCGTTATTGGACTGGCATCAAGGAAAAGGACTGAGCTTTCAGCAACACTTGGATAGCTCTAGACTTCTTTTTTCTTTTTTTTTTGAGGGGTGGGAGTGGGTGTGGGGATTGAACGCAGGGTCACTTAAAATACAGAGCCGCAACCCCAGCCCTTTTTGTGTGTTTTATTTAGAAACAAGGTCTCACTAAGTTGCTGAGGCTAGTTTTGAATTCCCAATCTTGCCTCAGCCTCTCCAGCCACTGGGATTATAGGTGCATGTCACCGTGCCTGGCAATATAGCTGCTCTAGACGTCTAAACATGAACCCAGGATTCTGCGTTACAAGCCCTTTGCTCATCTCTGCAGTCTGGATTGCTAGAGAACCCGAGCCTCTTCCTCTGCTTCCCTGACTTCCCCAGAGCACACACCGTCTCTTACCCCTAACACGTTGCATAGATGGCCCTAAGTCTGGATGGCTTTTCCCCACTCCTTCCTCTGAATAGTTCAAGTGGATAATTCTTGCTCAAACTTCAAGATTAAATTCAAGCCAGTTACTCTACCCTCAGTAGTAATTGACACAACACTAGAGGTACAAAGATAGCCACCAATTTTTTGGAATGCATTAAGCAACTGATGAAGTAACAATAGTAAAATAACAGCATGCAGTAAATATATTCTATGGTCATGGGATAATAATAGAAATAACATTTTGGAAACTAGGAACTAGGACCTAGGAACTTGAATGAGAGAACGGATGGATGGATGGATGGATGGATGGATGGATGGACAGATGCCAGAGCTTCTGTATGCAATTTATACATAGAGTGCACTGCTCCTAGGCCAGCCGGTCTTCCCTAGGATCCTTCAGCACACTTGCCCAATGGCCTTTCTTAAATCCCAGAGCATTCTGACAGACATGTACCAGAAGGTACTGCGCCTTGGAAATCCCTCCTTCACATCAGTACCCCTGACCCATGGTCTCCCTTTCCCTCTCTCCAAGTAGAGAGTGCTCAATGGCTGGTCAAACAAGTGCCTCCTGGAGGGTTAAGAAGAGCTGATAACAAGATTAATGTCACTTAGGCCAGGAAAAGCTCCAAAGCCATTTACTCCATTGACCTTGAGCAAGGTACTAAATTTCTCTGTGTCTCAGTTTCTTCTTTTATAAAAGAGGGAAGATTGTGAGGTTTTGTTTTGCTTTGTTTCTGTACCGGAGAATGAAACCAGGGCTTTGCACATGCTAGGCATGCTCTACCACTGAGCCACGTCCCCAGCTCTTTTTGAGACGAGGTCTTGCTTGTGTTAGTTCCCCAGGCTTGCCTCAAGCTTGCAATCCTCCTGCCCCCACGTCCCAAGTAGCTGGAGCCCCAATGCACCCAGTGATATTCACAATATTAAGTAATCACAATTAAGAAATATATTAGCTGGGCCCCCTGGCACACACCTACAGTCTTGATACCCAAAGTTTGGTCCTTGGCTCTGATGCCAATTCAATAATGAGGACACAGTGTTGAGAAAAGGAAAAAGTTGTTTTATTGCTTATTGCTTTGCTAGTAAAGGAGAAACAAGGAACTCCTGTCCTAGAGGCTGTGATTCTCCCCATCAAGGAAAACAGAGGGATTTTAAAGAGGTGATTCAAAGGCTCTGTTCCATCTCTTCTCTGTCCAGTGTTGTAATTCACTTGCTAATTTGGGATATTGTCCTTTTTTTTTTTTGTACCAGGGATTGAACCCAGGGGTGCTTAACCACTGAGCCACATCCCCAGCCCTTTATTTTATTTATTTATTTATTTGTTTGTGGTGCTGGGGACTGAACCCATGGCCTTGTGCTTGAGAGGCAAGCACTCTACCAACTGAGCTATATCCCCAGCCCTTTATTTTTTATTTTGAAACAGGGTCTTGCTAAGTTGCTTAAGGCCTCCTCGCTAAATTGCAGAGGATGGCCTTGAACTTGCATTCCTTCTGCCTCAGCCTCCCAAGCCACTGGGATTACAGGTGTGCACCACTGCACCTGGCTTGGGAGATGGCATTTCTTAGATCTTCTGGTGCCATCCCCAAGTCTGAATTTTTTCCTTCCTGTAGTGGGTGTGTGCTAAAGAACATAACTCTGCATAGGATGGGGAAGAAAGGTAATCCTGTGTCCCCCCAGATTAGGTAGGGGAGAGATTAGGGAGGTGGAGGGAGAGAGGAAGAGAAAGAAAACTGACCATTTTAAAAATAAGTCACAGTGGCAGAGCAGCAAGGGCTATCTTCAAAGTGTAAAGAGTATCCCTGTTACAGTCCCAGCTACTCAGGAGGCTGAGGCAGAAGAATCTCAAATTCCAGGCCAGCCTGGGCAATTTAGTGAGATCTTGTCTCAAAAATAAATAAAAAGGCCTGGGGGTGCCAGGTGTGGTGGCATACACCTATAATCCCAGCAGTTTGGGAGGCTGAGGCAGGAGGATCACAAATTCAAAGTCAGCCTCAGCAATTTAGCAAAGCCCTAAACAACTCAGTGAGATCCTGTCTCAAAATAAAAACTGGCGCCAGGTGCGGAGGCGCACGCCTGTAATCCCAGCACTTGGGAGGCTGAGGCAGGAGGATTGCGAGTTCAAGGCCAGCCTCAGCAATTTAGCGAGGCCCTAAGCAACTCAGTGAGACCCTGTCTCTAAATAAAACACAAAGTAGGACTGGGGATGTGGCTCAGTGGCCGAGTGTCCCTGGGTTCAATCCCCAGTAGCAAAAAAAATAAACAAATTAAAAAATTAAAAAAAAAAAATACTGGGGATGTGGCTCAGTGTTTAAGTGCCCCTGGGTTCAATCCCTGGTACCAAAAAATGGGGGAGGAGGAAATGTAGCTCAGTGGTAGAGCACTTGAGCATGGGCGAGGCCCTGGATTTAATTCCCAGTGTGAGAGAGAAACAGACAGACAGACAGACATGAAAAGAAAATGAAAGAAAAGACAAAGATCTTTAAGTTTGACATCAACATCAGCCTGTGCATCTGCAGCTGGGTAAACTGGCTAGTTAAGCATGGCCACTCATGTCTGCTGCCTGGGCTTTGGTGCAGTAGTGGACGTAAGAGCAACCTAGGGTCTATATCATTCCCAAAATAAAAAACAAAGGCAAAACCTAGCTCAAGGGAAACGAACGCTTGGGAAATCTCACAGCTCACTTTGGTTAAACCCTTATTTATGGATCAGTTCCCATATCAGGATGAACAAGACTCAGGGCCCAATATTTTGCAGCCTGCTTGGGCAACACAGACAGACCCAATCTCAAAGGCAATAAACAAATGAAACTGGGCTGAGGATGTATCCCAGAGGCTGAGTGCTTGCACAAGGCCCTGGCTTCAACCCCAGTAAGAGTAAATAAATAAATAAGCTCAATAGAGGATTCAAAATTAATTGCTGATTTAAAGCACTTGAAACCTGACAAGGAGCTGTGAGAGCAGAAGGAGCTTTGCTCTCCTTGGAGGTATGACTGCCCACAAATCCTCTCCTTCAAAACTTCACAGTGCATGCCTGACACACAGTAGGAACTCCATAAATATCTGTTGAATAAAAGAAGCTATAAACAGGCATCAGCCTTCAAGGTCATTTAAGGAATCTAAGTTGCCATTGGTGATGGTGCATACCAGTAATTCCACCAGCTCAGGAGGCTGAGGCAGGAGGTTCAAAGCCAGCCTCTGCAACTTAGTGAGACCCTGTCTCAAAACAAAAAATTTTTTAAAAGGGCTGGGGATGTGACTCAGTTATTAGGCACCCTTAGGTTTAGTCCCCTCTACCAAAAAAGGAGGAGGGGGGGGGGGAAGTAGAAGAAGGAGGAGGAATCCCATTTAATACAAAATTTTGAACAATCAGAAAATCTTCTACAAAGATGATAATAATGGTAGATTCTGTGAACTGCAGGGTTGCCATACTAGCCCTGAACAAAGAACTTTACAGAACACCACTTTATCAATCGTCAAAACCACAGCATGAGCTGGGTGCACAGCAAGTAGTCCCAGCTACTCATAAGGCTGAGGCAGCAGGATCACTTGAGACCAGGAGTTTGGGGCCAGCCTGGGTAACATAGTGAACACCATCTCTTAAGGGGAAAAGGCACAACTGCATGAAACCTGTGTTATTATACCCATTTCAGTGAAGAAGAAACCAAGGCTCAGAACAGCTAAACGCAGCTTGCAACTGTGGGGTTTAGACTCTGGTCTGTCTGACACTACAGCCCCTGTTCTTCATCACCATGCCATAGTTCCTCAAATATTTGGGGGTGTTTGATATCATCCCTTCAACTTGGTCATGAGTTCAGGCCATGAGACTTGGAAGAGGAAATTTGAATCAGACTCATTTTATCACCTTACTGATTCCTTAGAGAGCTTCTTCCATCTGCAACTGGAAGAAGGTGAAATAGAAGAGTGGAGACACACACACACACACACACACACACTTTTATAAACACACATACATATATGCACATATATCTATTTATAAAATATAGGTATATATGTATTTATTTATAAAATAGATATGACTATATACAAATATACATAGATATGTATAGAGGGAGATAGATACATACATATATATAAAATTTATAATCAGTGCGTATATGTATACGTGTGTGTATGTGTATGTATACATATATACACACACACGTATATATATTTATACACACCTATGTGTGTATAAATGAATTCCTCAATCATAAATTTCCTTCCAAGGAATGATTTTGTGTGCCAAGTGATTTTGTGTGTGCGTGTTTTGTTTCTGATACCAGAGATTGAACTCAGTGATGTTTAACTGCTGAGTCACATTCCCCAGCCCCTTTTATTTTTTATTTCAAGACAGGGTCTCACTAAGTTGTTTCAGGCATCACTAAATGGCTGAGGCTGGTTTTGAACTTGTGATCCTCCTGCCTCAGCCTCCTGAGTCACTGGAATTACAGTCATGTGTCACTGTGCTCAGCTATGCCAAGCAATTTTTCACATCCATTGTATCATTTAATTCCAAAAGCTTATAAAAGTAGGTTCTAATATTTCTGCCTTCCAGATGAGAAAACCCAGCCAAAGGAAATCAAATGATACAACCAACATGAGCAGTGATGGAGCCTGGATGGCCTCCGGCCAGCCTGGTTTCAAAACTCATGAGCTACGCCTTTTTCATTAAACAACCATGAACAACTTCTTACATCTTTAACCTAGTTATATCATAACTAATGAGATTACATTTTAACAATGAGAAATAATTATCTGTACCTGTTCCAAATACACAATTACACACATATTATGAGTAAAAGTGGACAATTTATGGGTAGAAAGAGCAAGAACATTTTGGAGTAGAGATGAACCAAAAGGAGGAGGGGGCTGGGGAGTGCTCACCTAGCATGTGCAAGGACCTGGTTTTGATCCCCACCACAGGGGAAGAAAAAAAAGTAAATAACAAATGGAGCTGGCTCCATACCCCAGCTGATTTAAGCAGAAACTGTGTTTCCTTCTATGGAAGGAAGAATCTATCTGAATGGCAACTGTGTTTAGATTCAAGTAAAAGGACTATTTTTGGTCTATAAAATATTAATTTTAGCTAACTTTCCAGCCACTGAGTGGTTTAACACAGCAAATACTGCTGTAGATGAGAATCAGTGTTCGTAATGGGTACCTTGATTTGCACAGAATTTCAAATGACATAATCTCCTCTAATCTTCAGAGCATCCTTGAGATCTGGTATTATCACAACCATTCCCAAGTGAGGAACAAAGGATCAGAGAACAAAGGGATGGCCCAAAGTCACAGTCAGAAGTGGTGGAACTAGGATCCCGCCCCCCTGGGCCCTTCCCTCTGCAATGCATTGTGGGCCTCTAGAGAGCACACGCAAATCTGCAAATTTTACATTATATACTAATGTATTATTTTTCATGTGTTGTCATGCACATCACGAGTCCAGTCTAGATAAAACACACAACTTACTCCTTTATTACAACCTTGTCCTCCAGCCGATATTTCTAATTTACTGTCACAAACAAGGTCCTTTCCTCCTGGAAGGGGCTGCTCATCCCCTTTTCATAAAGCAAGACCATCAGAGTATCTGCTCTCCTTCCTCTCCAATCCAGAACAGTGCTGAAGAGGATCCGGGCACAGATCCACTTCTTGGAGATGCTCAGAAAATCCTCTTCTTACCCTAGGACCGAGAACCCCATTCTAATCTCAAGCTGCCTCCCCAGGGAAGAGTCTTGTTCATGTGGCCTGTGTTGATCATGCATAGGAGCTATTCCTAGAATTGTCTTTGTGGATATTAAAATCCTAATTTAAATGTACTGGGAAGTTTGTTATTTAGAAGAGCCCAGTGGGCAATTAAGCAAAGCTAGGATTCCTTCTGTAGTGAGAACAGTCTTGTCCCATTGATACCAAAGGATTTGGTTAACCAAAGTAGGACCCACCTGCTCCTACTTCCAGGCATGGGATTCTTGGAAATATCGTTCTGGGCTCCCTACTGCCCAGCCCTGGAGCCTCATTTCCTCATCCTGCTTCCCTTTCCTCCCAACAAGGTAGACACGAGGTTCCAGCCTACGAGTGGAGGAGGGGATGGGCCTTCCTTGATGTGCTTCACTCTGGGGGAAATTAACACACTGAGCTGGCAAAGGCACACGTGTTACGGGGTAAACAGGAAAAGAGGTGTCTAGCCTCCTTGGCGGCAGTTACTAATGTCACTTTCATTTTTATGCAAAACACAGGGTTCGGTTGACTTTTGCTCATGATTGTGCCACTGACCGCTGGGAGGGCTTGTGCTCCTGGGCGAAGGCTGGCCGTCCTAAGGCATTCTGGGCAACTTCCATTCTGCCCTTGCTGAGCATGTGCCTCCCTCATTGCTTCTCAGTCAATTCAACTCTGCTCTGCACCCACCTGTGGCCTGCCCATTCCCTCTCAGCAGAGAAGACACTGGGTGGTATCTTCTCCTCAACCACACTTCCGGTCCCCCTCATGTCTTCCTTTGAACCTGTAGCCTGCTGTCCTTCTGCTGAGGGGCACCACTCTGCCAGTCATCACCTCTGCCTGCAGTATCCTTAATCTTTTATCTCTTTTCCTCCAGCTTTTCCCGTCAACATTCAAGCATGCTCAAGTCTCTCACACTAACAAACAAACAAGCAACTAAGCAAATAATCCTTCACCTCAGTTCCCTCCAGCTAAGGCCTTAGCTTTCACTGCAGTTGGCTTGAGTCTTCCTTCACCCCTCTCTGGCACAGCCCCCAAGCTGGCATCGGGCCTGTTCTCCTACTGAAACACTTCTTCAAGGTTACTGTGATCTTTTGTTGGCTAGACCCAGTTGTTAATCTGAATACCTATCCTCCACCAGGCTTCCAGCCTATGCCACTGTACCCAGAGTCACCCCAGCCTCAGACAGCTCCCTAGCCCTTGAGCACAACCACCAGAGTTCTCCCTGCAGACAGACCTGCCCATGGGAAGTCATATTGCAATTTGGGAGGTCCTGGGGCATGGTCCTGTGACCTGGCTAGCAGGTTGGAGCTAACCTGGACTGCAGTATCCCTCTGCACGTACTCCAAATAGAGAAGAACTCTAAGACTGCTGGAAAGACGTCAGCAGCTGTAGTTCCTGTTTTTCCAAGTTTCCAGGAATGATTTGGCCTTCTTTAGATTGACCCAATCTTTCTTTAGAAATGCTAAAGTTCTGGAAGGTCAACTATTCTCTTTTTGGTTTTGCATATTTCTGGCCCTATTCATGGTATGCTATTTTATAGTTCACCTTTCAGAAGTCAGCTTCATTTGCAAGAGACTGATATGTTACGGCCCCTGGGTATCACCAACAAGGTATCCTGTTACTGGCACGAGATCATCCAACTGGAGTTCCTGATCCTTCCTCCTACTAACCCTCCAACAGTCTCTCTTCACCCCTGCTCCAGCCCCCAGTTCCTCCTCGAAGGTTTCCTGAATTACCAGCATCTGCATCACAATGGCAGAATTTATGGTTCCCATGTGTTCCCTCCCAAGGCTACAAATGTATCATTCTCAAGTATTGATTATTCTTAACAATCTATTGGGATCATTTTGGGCTTATTCTCTTATTTATTTTCATTTCAAAATAGAGTGTTAAAAAGTAATCTATAACTGCCTGACACCTAAACAAACACCCAGACCCATTATGTCAATAACTTGGTAAATGTTTTACTCACTGGTTTCCAGCTGCCATGAGGAAAGATCCAACCATTCGCCAGATGCTCAGATGGGGTTTGGAGAATTATCTGTAAGGGGCATTCTCCTGGGAGCATTGCAGTAATAAATAATTTTAGGATTGCTGGATGTTTCATGTCTATCTTTTTAAGGTGGAAAATAGGTATGATGTACTGGGAAAAGCATGGACTAAACTTGGATTCATCCTGGGCAAAATTAGAGCCAGGTATGCTGGTCCACACCTGTCACCCTAGTTACTCAGGAGGCTTAGGCAATGGGATTGCAAGTTCAAGGCCTGCCTCAGCAATTTAACTAGGCCCTAAGCAATTTAGCAAGACCCTGACTCAAAACAGAAATAAAAAGGGCTGGTGATATGGCTTAGTGGTAAAATGCCCCTGGGTTCAACCCCCAGTCCCAAAAAGGAAAAAAGAAGGACTGTGGTCCTGCTTTAGACTGTGGTCCTGACCTTGATAGTGTTATGAGTTCCATGTAGCGTCTGGAACTTGGTTCCCTCATCTGTGTAATGGCACAGATGTAACAGGGGTTCACTTGATGCTTACATTTTTTTTTCTTTTTTCCAACCGTTTCCCTGACCTTCTGCCTCATCTTCTTTTCCCTAAACTTCTCCTCCCTGATCTTCTTTTCCCTGAACTTCTCCTTCCTGATCTCTCCTCCCTCATCTCATTTTCTCTGAATCATCTCTTAAAACCCCTTGTTCCCCATGATGGGTAGAATCACAGCCTTTGGGACAGGAGTCACCTGTGTTTCTCCTTTGCTAGCAAAGCAATAAAAATAAACCTTCTTTTTCCTTTTCCTCAAAACAGTGTCCTCATTATTAGATTGGCATTTGGGACAAGGACAGAGCTTTCAGCAACACAAATAGCAGGCCAATAATGCAACTTCCAATGAAGAAGTCCACCATCTCAGTGGCACACACCTGTAATCCCAGTGGCTTGGGAGGCTGAGGCAAAAGGATTGTGAGTTCAAAGCCAGCCTTAGTAACCTAGTGAGGCCCTAAGCAACTCAGTGAGACCTTCTCTCTAAAATTTAAAAAAAAAGGTCTGGGATGTGGCTTAGTGGTTAAGTGCCCCTGGGTTCAATCCCTGGTACCAATAAATTATATAATTAAAAAATTATATATATAATTAAAAATAAAATTACAGAAGTCTACCATCATATTGACCCCCCTGGGTCACTTTGAACTTCAGATGTTTTATAACGCTTCAACAGAATCTTTGGATAAATGATGGCAAACAGTTTCCCAAAATCAAGAATCAGGGGCAAATCTTGGGACACTCAATAGTATAAACTATGCAGAAACAAATTGACAACATTTTACCCTCTCTGAAGGCAATGTCAGCCACAGAAAGAGTCACTGATGTGAGGGAGGGGGGTAGTGTTTACTGACAACACGAACCACTGACCCTCCAGGCCT
Source organism: Glaucomys volans (assembly GCA_020662805.1). Classification (NCBI taxonomy): domain Eukaryota; kingdom Metazoa; phylum Chordata; class Mammalia; order Rodentia; family Sciuridae; genus Glaucomys; species Glaucomys volans. The sequence goes on along the minus strand of JAJEJO010001628.1, from coordinate 228,648 downwards.
TCTTTATCTGCCTGGTCTGGCAGCAGAAGACTTGGAGTTTCGATGACCTTGGCCTGATCACTTCAATTCCCTCTGCTCCCACTTCGTTGTCAACTGGGTACCCCAGGGGTGCCCTCCCTACTTGTTTATTGTGTATCAAGTGAGGTCAGACATTTGAAAGACTTCAGTAAACAGTCACTGTTTACAAAGGTATCCGCATGTGAATGATCAGCATTATTTATAGTAAGTGTGAGATAAATATAAAGGAAACCCATGACAGCCCATGGCCCCCCTATACAGAAACAGAAGTTTCTGTCTAAAAACAACCAGGAGGGTGGGGGTGTGACTCAGTGGTAGACTGCTTGTCTAGCATGCACAAGGCCCAGGGTTCAATCCCAACACCATAAAACAAATCAATAAAAGTCCTGCTGATTAAAATAAATAAATAATAAAATATAAACAGCCAGGGTTGGTGGTGCTTTCCTGAAACCCAGAGAGCCGCAGGGAGGGGGTTCTGCATAAGGGTCTAACTTTGCAATTTGGCATAACAGGTTTGAATCCTGCCTGCATGACTAAGGGTGACAATTTGCATACTCAGGCAATTTAATATTTCTGAGTCTGGTGGGGAAAACCACTTCTCCACAAGCCAAGAATAATAATAGCACCTACCTCACTAGAATTGTTATGCTGATTGTTGAGATACTGAACTTACAATGGTAGAGTACTTACCTTACCAGTGTGAGACCCTGGTTTGATCCCCAGTACTGGGGAAAAAAAAAAATGTTTGCTGCCCTTTCAGTAGGTAGGCAGCCAGAAAAAGGAAGAAGAGTGTGAATGTGTTCATTAGTAAATTACTTCCGTTTTACTTTATGCCCTAGATCATTCTCACCTAATGAAATATATAAAAATTACACATATTAGCATAACATGGCGCATGATAGGGAAAATGGAAATGGTGTTGCCAGTTAGGTGGAGAGATAGGGAAGTGAATGCTTTTCTTTACCTCTTGTTAGATCGTCCTTTGCACAAGATTCCGGTTTTGGTTTTTATTTAAAAGGAAAAACGAGTGTTCCTTTGTAATGTAGTAGGAGTTGACTTTGGGGATGTCTTAAAACCAGAAGTTTTAGGCAGGTAGAGACCCAAATCTGCAGCTTGCAGGAAGATCTTAAAAAGTGACAAATTCCCATTGCTTGAGGTAAAATCTGAGCTCCCTAATGGGGCCCAAGAGCACCTCCATGAACTTGGAAGGCACTCCAAGCAGAATGCGGCTCTTACCTCTCTCCTCCCAGTTGCCTCTCTTGCAGCCACCTGGACCAGCCATCATTCCAGCCCATGGTGCCCAGGTCCCTTTCACCTCTGCCATAACCTCACTGGTCTTTGCTCAATGTTATCTCCCCCCAGGGTCCTTGTCATTCTATCTCATTATCTTCTTTCTGTTCTTTTCTTTGCAGCACGTATAGACTGTCCAGAATCATCTCATTTATTTACGTGTTTACCACGTGCCTTTCTTTCTCTAGAAGATAAGCTTTATCAGACAAGGGACCTTCTCTGTTTCACTGGCTGCCCTATCTCCAGCGTGGAACGTTGACAAGGCACTTGAAGTATTTGAGATGGGTGCAGTGGCGCATGCCTGTAATCCCAGCTACTCTGAAGGCTAAGACTGGAGGATTGCAAATTTGAGGTCAGTCTAGACAACTTAGCAAGACCTGAATCAAAATAAAATGTTTTTTAAAAGGCTGGTGACATAACTCAGTGATAGAGCATCTGCTTAGCATGCAGGGGACCATGTGGGAGGTCAATTAATTCCCAATATCTGTCTCTCTCTCTCTCTCTCTCTCTCTCTCTCTCACACACACACACACACGCGCGCGCACAAACACACACACACATATACACACACACACACAAAAGGTAACTGAGGAAAAAGGGAAGCGGGGTATGGTGACATACACCTCTAATTCCAGCTGCTTAAGAGGCTGAAGCAGGAGGATCTCAAGTTCAAAGACACCCTGGGCAATTTTTTAATATAAAAGGGTCTGGGATACAGGTCAGCGATAGAGCACTTGAGCCCTTTTCAGTGCCACACACAGAAAAAGAAAGAGAGGGAGAAAGGAAAAAAGGGAGGGAAGGAAGGAAAGAAAAGGGGAAGGGAAGAAAAGAGTAGAGAAAGGAAAGGGAAAAACATCTTCAAGTTTGGTGTCAACATCAGCCTGATCTGTCACATAAACCGCTGGTTAGGCATGGCCACTTAGATCCGAAGCCTGGGCAGAGGAGGTGCACTAGTGCAGCAGTGAAGCAAGACTCCTTATCAATCCCCAAATAAAAACAAAGACAAAATCTAGCTCAAGGAAAACAAAGTCTTGGGAAATCTCCCAGCTCATTTTGATGGAGGCCACGTTTATGGATCAGTTCCTACATCAGGATGAACAAGATTCAGTCTACATCCAGAGATGACTAGAAAGGAAATCAGGGACAGAGCAGAATGGAGAAAGCAATGAGGTAGCACTCAGTTGTCCCATAGGACAGAGGGAGTCAGAAGCCCCATCGGAAGGAATACCAGGAGAGAGCCTGGCTTTCCATTGGTGTAGAAGTGAAAGCGCATCCTGTAGAGGAATCCACAGCAACACCAGCCCAGGAGGTGACCTTGCAGCTCCCAGCGTCTGGGTAAAGGTGGCTCTTCAAGATCTGATAAACCTTCCCTAACACCAGGGATGGTGTCAGGCCTGGGGTCAGATCCCAAACAGGCTGATGGGTAAACTGCTTCCTGCAAGCCACCTTGCTAGTTGCAGAAAGGAGGAAAGATCTGAAACAACTCGGCTCCCAGTAAGGACAGCTAGTTCAACCCACAGCATGGACAGTTCAGAGCTGCCCCCAAGACATGAGAGCTCTGTCTGCATTTGGCAGGTGGCATTTGGCAGGTGAAGGCGAGGCTCAGGACGCCAGAGGAAATACAATAGTATCTCCTCTTAGCATGGGCCTGCTCTTAAAAAAAAAAAAAAAAAAAAAAATTAAAAAGAAAAAACCTGTACCAAGGGTCTTTGTCGACCCTTTTATAATAATAATAATGATTTTGTTTTGGTCCTAGGGAATGAACCCAGGAGTGCTTTACTAGTACGTTGCATCTCCATTTCATTTTTTAATTTTTTTATTTTTAGCCAGAATCTCAATAAGTTGCCCAGACTGAGCTTGAACTTGCAAACCTCCTGCCTCAGCCTCCCAAGTTGTTGGGATCATAGGTATGTGCCACCACATCCGGAAATGTTAGTTTGTTTTTAAATGTCCCTTCTACCCTATCATGTCAGGAGAGCCTCTATTCATCATTAGAGCCTGGGAGATTACCTCCATGCAGTGCTGTGCTGAAATAGCCAGAGCTGTGGGGTCCACACGCATGGATTCAGTCACGTGTCATCCCTGTCTTTCCTTAAGGAAGAACTTTCCCCTCCCTGTGCCTCAGTTTCCTCATTGCCATCTGAGGGACTGGATGAAAGCAGTGTTTGTCAAATTGCAAATTTTGATCCATTGATACATAATAAAATCAATATGGTGGTTTGCAATCTATATGTGTGTATGTATACCTATATATGTGCATATTGTATATATGCACAACCTAGGGCCTTGTGCAAGCTAGGACAAGCACTGTACCACTCTGATACACCCCCTAGTCCAGCAATCAATTTTTTAAGTGGAATTGATTACTATAGAATATAAAATATTAGGTGCATGGCAGTCAGTATTGTCTCATGAAGTCTATTTCATCCATAAACACATAGGTACTGATATCAATTACAAAATGGACTTCTCATTGTGGGTTACTCTTTGAAAACAAGAAATAAGCTCAAAATGTACTAATGATACAGGGCTTTCCATGCTCCTTAGCAGGAACAGACCATCCACAGGGCAGAACCACTCCTTGCCTAACTTGCCTGCCTCCCATGTCTGCCTGAGGACGGAGCCTGGCTCCAAGTGAACATGCAATTTGGCTCAGCTCTCTATCTGTGGACACAGTGACCTAGAAAAGGAGATGCTCAGTGCTGCATTTATTGTCCAGCATGACATCAGCCAGAAAGCATTACGAAAATAAAATATTATGATCAAGCGAAGGCCTGTTATGTGCCAGATCCTGTGCTAAGTGACTTGCTACTTGAGTTCATTCTCATGACAAGGTGCATGTTATCCAGGGTGTATGCTATCATCTTCATTTGTGTGTGTGTGCAAAAGGAAACCGAGACAGTTATAATGAGGCCTTCCAAGGCCTTAGAACTGGTAAATGCTCAAGGTAACATTGAAGCCTCTACCTGTCCTCTCCAGAGTTCTTTCCATTACACACTTTTACTACAGCGCTGAGATGCTTTGCAACGAAGTGGTTTTGAAACAATAGTCCATTCCATCTGTGAGGAACCAGTCCCCGTTGTAAAGTAACCAAGTCCTCCCCTGCAGACTGACCCACACTGGGTACATCAAGTTGGTTTGCATTTCTAAGGGAGCAATCAAACTACCCTTTTCCTCAAGCCAGGGGAAGGAGGATGTTCCAGAAGGCCTGAATTAAGCTGCTAAGTCTAATTTGGGGACATTCTTAATACACAAAATTTCTTCCAGATCATATGGTTTTTTGATATTTCCCCAAATTGCCAACAATTAGACAGAAAATTACATTCCCCTCTCCCTGGTTACTTCACGTATCCATTGCTTCTCCACATGCTTACCTATGAGTAGACTTCATTTGGGGGCTATTTTGGTAATTCCTTACAATTCAGAAAACTTCTTATCATTGCTGTTGTTTTAACAAATAGAACTGCATTTCACTCCTTCATTGATGAAGCCAATCTGTCTGCCCAATGACATTGGTTACAAACTTGTTCACTGTTCTCAAGAACAGAGGTTAAAAAGATCCATGCATCCATTTTCTTCAAAGTAGTGATTTTTTAGAGTTTTTAAGCTGGGCATGGTGGCCCATGTCTGTAATCCCGGTGACTCAGGAGGCTGTGCCAGGAGGATCGCAAATTCAAAGTCAGCCTCAGCAATTCATCCAGGCCCTAAGCAATTCAGTGAGACCCTGTCTCTAAATAAAAAAATGTAAAAAGGTCTGGGGATGTGACACTGTGGTTAAGCACCCCTGAGTTCAATCCCTAGTACCAAAAAAAAAGAAAAAAGTTTTAAAATTCCCTATCCAGATTACAACATACCCAACTAACCCACAGTTCCAAGGAAATTAGTCAGGGCTTAAATTAAACTTTAACCTTGTTTCAAATTAAAAATAAAATTTGGCCAGGCATGGTGGCGCACGCCTGTAATCCAAGCGACTTGGGAGGCTGAGTAAGGAGGATCGCGAGTTCAAAGCCAGCCTCAGCAACTTAGCGAGGCCCTAAGCAACTCAGTGAGACCCTGTCTCTAAATAAAATACAAAATAGGGCTGGGGATGTGGCTCAGTGGCTGAGTGTCCCTTGAGTTCAATCCCTGGTTCCAAAAAATAAAATAAAATAAAATAAAATAAAATTTGGCACATTAGTTTCATATGTTCCTATTTCCTGGCCTCAAAAACATTACCAGCTCCTCAACTACCATAGCTGAAGTCCCACTTAGCACACAATAACCAAGTCTGAACCCCCATCCCCCGAGGCCAGGTGACTTGAAGGACCTTCTGCTTCCACAAGGCCTCATACAATTTTGGAGGTTCTTCTCTCATTCTTTACTCTGACCTTCTGCCCCTGAACTTGCCCCAGGGTAGTGACCGTATTGTATTCTTATTCTACCTCCTACACAGGTGCGGGATGGGACTCCCTGACCCCAGGCTTCAACAAAAGTTGCCACTTGAATTACTTTTTAATATTCTTTGGGGGTGGGTGCTACAGATCAGACTCAGGGCCTCACTACCACTGAGCCATACTCCCAGCCCTAGTAGACTTGTTTTTTTGGTGGGAAGAGGGGACTCACACATGCTAGGCAAGCACTCTAGCATTGATCTACACCCTTAGCCCTTTTTATATTATGTTGAGACATTCTTGTTAAGTTGTCCACATGTTCTTGAGATCCTACTGCCTCAACCTCCCAAGTAGCTGAGTTTACAGGCATGCACTGCTATACACTCACTCCCCTCTTTTTTTTTTTTTTTTGATATCAGGGATTGAACTCAGGGACACTCGGCCACTGAGCCACATCCCCAGCCCTATTTTGTATTTTATTTAGAGACAGGGTCTCACTGAGTTGCTTAGGGCCTCGCTAAGTTGCTGAGGCTGGCTTTGAACTCGCGATCCTCCTGACTCAGCCTCCCAAGTCGCTTGGATTACAGGCGTGCGCCACCACACCCGGCTCTCAGTCCCTTCTTATGGGGTATAATATGTAGAAATTTGCACACTTTTAAGTTTTGAATGTTCAGAGTGATGACTTACCTTCTTCAAACATCACGATTCCTGGCTTATAACACCATAGATAGGCTTTTCTAGATTTTGAAACTGCTATGAATGGAATCACAGTATGAAATTCCCAAATCTGGAATTTGGGGATCGTTGTCCCCCCTCCCCCAAATGCCAGGGATGGAACCCAGAACCTTGCACATGCTACGTAAATGCTGTACAACTGAGTCACACCCCTGCCCCAGTTTTAGCTTTTTGCACTAAACATCCTTTGCAAGCTTTAGTCATGTCATTTGGGGTGGCATGATATTTTCATTCTCATTTGCTGCATAGCTTTCCACTCTGAATATCATGTCGCTTATTTATCCATTCCATTGCTGATGTGCTTTTGGGTTGTTTCTGATTTGGAGGTCTCATGAACAGAATTGCTATGAACATCCCTGTATATCTATATTTTTCTGTTGAGTATTTACCTATAAGCAGAATTATTCAGCTTTAGTGGATACTGACAAACAGTTTTAAAGGTGGTTGTAGAAATTGACAAGCTGATTCTAAAATTTATAGGAAAATTCAAAGGTTCAAAGAACAACCAGACAATCTTGAAGAACAAAGTTGGAGGCCTTACACTATACATTATAAAACCACAGTAAGTGTGACAGTGTGGTATTGGCACAAATAGACCAATGGATTGGAAGAGAATACAGACACAGATTCACAAGTAAAGGCAACTTGATTTATGATACAGGTGACATTACAGTGCAGAGAGGAAAGTGTGATGTTTACAATAAAGGTAGCCAAATCCACCTATAAACATTAAAAAAAACCATGACCATACATTAAAATCAATTTTAGATGGATTATGGATCTAAATATAAAATGTTTAAAGTAAAACAATAAGATTCTATTTTATATATATACATATACTTACATATACATACATATATATGTGTTTGTGTGTATATATACATAAGATAGATAGATAGATAGATAGATGATAGATATATATAGATAGATAGAAATAGAGATAGAGAGCACACAGTGGTGCACACCTATTATTCCAGCAACTCAGGAAGCTGAGGCAGGAGGATAACAAGTTCAAGGCCAAGCTCAGCAAATTGGTGATACCCTCAGCACTCAAGACTAGGGATGTAGCTCAGAGGTAAAGCACCCCTGAGTTCAATATCTAGTATCCCCATGTCCTCCAAAAATACCTACTGAGAGAATAAGACTATGACTTGGGATAAGCAAAGATTTCTTAAGTAGGATGTGAAAACCACAAGCCAGGGACTGGGGTTGTGGCTCAGTGGCAGAGCACTTGCCTAGCAATTATTGAGGCACTGGGTTCAACTCTCAGCTCCACATATAAATAAATGAATAAAATAAAGGTCTATCGACAGCTAAAAAAACTATTTTAAAAAATTAAATAAATAAATAAATAAAAATCACTAGCTATAAAGGATAAAATAGATCAAGCCAGATACAGTGACCCACACCTGTAATCCTAGCAACTGGGGGCTGAGGCAGGAGGATCCCAAGTTTAAAGCCAGCCTCAGGAACTTTGTGAGACCCTAAACAACTGCTTCAAAATAAAATATAAAAAGGGCTGGGGACATGGCTCAGTGGTTGAGGGCACCAGCATTTACATTGCATTGGGTATCATAAGTAATCTAGGGCCTGTAAAAAGCATATGGGGGATGTGAGTAGGTTACATACAAATGCTACATAATTTTATAGAAGGGACTTGAGCATCTGCAGATTTTGCTATCAGCAAGGGTTCTGGGACCTATCCCCTGGGATGGTCAGGGACAATTGTGTTTCCAAGAGGCCAAGAAACACAAACATGCTGCACACAGAAGAGAACGGCTAAACTGGAAAAGCCAGTGACACTCGGGTGGGCAGCACAGTGGGGTAAACTCAAGCTCTCAGACCCACTGGGGAGCAGGTATTTGTTCACCCGCTAGATTTTTTCTTTTAATGCTAGTTTACTGAAGTCCAGAATATAAATTAATCTACTCAAAATTTTGCCTTTCCCCATCTCCACGTGGGGGTGAGAAGGTGGTGGCAGGGAAGCCGCCACAGTTGTCACCACCAAGCACATGCACTTCGGGCTGTCCACAGGCGTCTGTTTAATCCATCCGGGACAGAACCTTTGTTTATTCTTTTTCTTCTTTTTATTCCTTTACTCAGATGTCAAATACTCCCTTGAGCCATATTCTCTGCTTGGCTTTTGCTGGATGTTAATACCACTGGGAATAAGATTTGGTTCTGACCGGGCTGGGCTCCCAAGCTCCTGGAGAAACAAACAGGCACACACTACAAACAACATGTGGTTCCAATCTCATCCCCCAAACACAAGCTTGCTTGCTTTTTTTTTTTTTTTTTTTTTTTTTTTTGTACCCGGGTGCTTAACCACTGAGCCATACCCCCAGCCCTTTTTATTTCTTATTTTGAGACAATGTCTCCCTAACTTGCTGAGGTCGACTTTGAACTTGGGATCCTCCTGCCTCAGCCTCCTGAGCTTCTGGGATTCCAGGCGTGCACCCTCCTGCCCAGCTCCTCTGTCTCTGTTTGGATGACATGGTAGGATTGTGAGAATTTGGTATCAGAAGGATCTCCCTGGCAATCCAGTAGAACAGATTGGCCACAGACTGCCCAGACTGGAAATGTGGACCAAGAGGAGGCTCAGTGTTGCAAGAGTGTAGGGGAAAAGGCGACTGCCTGAATTATAATAGGAGAGAGAGAGAGGAGGGGAGAAGGGAAAGGAGACCAGTAGCCCCAGTTTCTTCCTTCTGCTTCCCTGTAATCAATCACCTGTCCAGCGCCTGGTGCCACTCTGTTAACTGTAGGGGATCTGGACTGTTTCCTGAATGTGGCAATCTTGACTTCCTCACTTACTGCCAGCACCGTAATCTCAAACAATCTTCTTGATATCATGGTCCTCCATTCTGTGAAGAGAGGATAACAGTAACACCTATCTCAGAGTGCATCAAGGAACATGTAAGAGTTCATTCACACAGGGCTTGTATCCTGGTGTCTGTCATAGACTGGTCTTGGTCAATGTTGTTATGAGTTTTGTTTGGTTTTGATTTTTGTTGCTGTTGTTGTTGTTGTTTGGTTTGGTGCTGGGGCCTGAACCCTGGGGCAGTTTACCACTGAGCTACAGCCATGGCCCTTTCTGTTTTGAGACAGGGTGTTTTAGTCAGCTTTTTTGCTGCTACGATCAAAAGAACTGACAAGAAATTTTAGAGGAGAAAAAGTTTACCTGGTGCACAGTTTCAGAGGTCTCAGTCCGTAGACGGTGGGCCATATTACTCTGGGCCCAAAGTGAGGCAGAACATCATGGCTGAAGGGTGTGGTGGAGGAAAGTGGCTCAGGACGTGGCACCAGGAAAAGAACAAAATATTAACCCAAAAGCCCCCCCACCCCAGTGACCACCTCCTTCAGCCACACCCTACCTGCCTACACTTACCACCTAGTTAATCCCTTTCCAGAGGGTTAATGCACTGATTAGTTAAAACTCTCCTAACCCAATCATTTTACCTCTAAACTTTCTTGCGTTATCTCACACATGAGATATATTGGGGACACTTCATTTCTAAACTGTAACACAGGGTCTCAACTAAGTTGCTGAGGCTGGTCTCAAACTTGAGATCCTCCAACTCCAGAGTCACTGGGATTACAAGCATGGGTCACTGCCCCTAGCATTAGTGTCTTTTTAAGGAAAGGCATGACCATCACTTTTCTTAATGGAACAAAATTTGGGTCCTAGCTTTGGAAGGGTATCGAGCTCTGGGCCGAAAACAGAGCGGGTAAAGGGGTGGATGGAAAGGCTAGCGGAACAAGAAGGGGTTCTGGCTCATAAGGCTGATAGCACCCCTATAGAACATGCTTTATTTAGGGGCCTGTACTCTTTAAGGTGCACTTACACCATAAAGCCCAAGAACAAAGCTGATTAATGAGTGATGTCCCCTTTGTTCTCCACTCCAGCCCCATTCTTAAGCACAACTGTTGGACTATGTAAAGCTTTGGCCAAAGGTGGAACCACAAGATTCCTTCTTCTCACATTTTTGGAGGAGGAGGGTAATAGCTACAGCTTATTGACCCCATTTTAGGGACAATGCTAAACCCTTTAAAATTATCTCATATAATATCACTTCTATAAGAACTCTGACTTGTTATTTTCATGCCCCATATACTGATGAGGAAAGGGAGTCCCTAGATGAGGAAGTAACTTGCATTCAGCTGCAATGGCCAAGGACCAATATAGTCAACCTCGAGTCTCTGTGATCTCAAGACCCAAACTCTAAACCCAACAATGAACACATGGACTTTGAGTTGGAACTTTGGAAACTGAGAAATCCATCTTGGCAGATGGAAGAACTGATCTTTTGTCATGAGTAAGCTATGACATTAAAAGGGACCAGACATTTGTATCTCTCCACAGGGTCAGAATTTACTGAATAACAATAAATTCATAAGCTACATCACTTTCCTAGGTTTTCACTCACCGAGTTCTCATGGTTTGCTTGACAATCACAGGTTCTTGTATTCCATTCCCATCTTAATTACTAACACCTGTAACACTCATGGCACACATCATACTTTTCAAAATGATATATAGGTTACAGAATGGCTAAGAAAGAGTTAACAGTGACCTTGGAGTTTAAAGATGCAAAACTGAAAGCAAGGCAGAGAGCCTGCACAGATGAAAAAGAAGTCGCTCTGCAGTGATCAAGATCAAGTGCAACCCAGCCAAGGAATCTGTTTAAGGGGCGGAGCTGTTCAAGGCAGGCGAGGGTCCAGATGGGCTGGCTGACTTCAAGTGGGTGGCATCAGGCAGGGAGATGGGGCTGAGCCAAGGCCTTGAGAGTCAGGAGCATCACCTGGTCTGATAAGACAGTAGGTCGGTGTGTGCCACTGTTTTAGAAGGCACTTCTTTTATGTGTTCCAGATGAGGGATTTGCATCATTCTGTGATCTAGTGTGTTTGATAAGCTCATGGGCCTGGTTTCCCTGATAGGGGCTTGATATGTCCATTTATCCATGTGCTTCTGATTTGATCTGCTAAGTATATCTGGAAATATGCATACATATATATAGTGTATATGTCTATGTGTATACATACACATAAACACACACATGCACACACACACATACAGACCCTGTCTCAAACTAATAAAAAGGGTTGGGGTATAGCTCAGTGGCTATATATATAAAATCTCCAGTACTAATACATATATATACCTATATATAGAGAGAGAAAGATAAACATATATATGTGTATATATATACATATATACATGTATGTGTGTGTGTGTGTGTGTGTGTGTGTACTGAGGATTGAATCCAGAGGCACTTTGCCACTGAGCTATACCCCAGCCCTTTTTATTTTGTTAGTTTGAGACAGGGTCTCACTAACTAACTGAGGCTGGCCTCAAACTCGCCATCCTCCTGCCTCAGCATCCCGAGTCCCTGGGATTACAGGCCTGTACCATGGCACCCAGCCAAAGGTGGTCATTTTTGTCATTTTTTCTTTTATTTTTATTTTTATTTTTTTGGTACTGGGGATTAAACCCAGGGGCACTCGGCCACCAAGCCACATTCCCAGCCCTATTTTGTATTTTATTTAGAGACAGGGTCTCACTGAGTTGCTTAGGGCCTTGCTAAATTGCTGAGGCTGGCTTTGAACTCGCAATCCTCCTGCCTCAGCCTCCCAAGTGCTGGGATTACAGGCGTGCGCCACCACGCCCAGCTGTCATTTTTTTCTTAATGCAATTAATTTTATTTGTGAGCTTTTGCCTTGTGACAGGCTAAGGTTGATCTTTAGTATTTGTGTTCCATGCGGAATAGATCAGGGTGAGGCACAGCCTGAAACCTGCTGTTCTGTAAAACATGGAGTAACTCAGGGCAGGGCACAGCCTGCTCTGCACACTTCTGAAGGATTTAGGGATGATTTCTAGTGGGAGTCATCTGATTCACTGTTCTGCTGGAGAACCTGGAGCCCAGAGAAGAGAGACATGCCCAAGTCCATCACCACGGAGTTCGCCATTGAGTCCTGGGTCCCCTCAGTGTCTGTAATTGCAGTGTCTGTAATCTCCACCTGGCTTCAGGACAAAGGGGAATGTCCTCAGTGCTGTTTGACCTTTGAGGAAGAGACATTGTCCCGGCCTGAAGAAGCCTGTGAATTGACAAAGGAGAGGATTCAGGCCCAAATTACAAAGTGGGTGGTGAAAAGCACCTTGAGGCCTTTGGAGGGTTTCACCTCTCAGGCCCAAATCAGGGAAACTTCTGGGAGTACCTGAAGGCAGGACTGTGCACCAGAAACCACAGGAAGGGCATTCCAGGTGGAGAAGGCACACGGAGAAGGGATTACAAATAATGTTAGCGAACATTTATTGAGCCCTAATGTAGGTTCTATGATGAAAGCTTTACGAGCATTAGCTCCTCTGAACCCCAACCAACTCATAAGGCAGGTCCAAGACTGTCTCTCATTTCAGGGAAGAGAGAATTAAGACAGAAAAGGTAAGAAACTCTTCCAAGGACATTTGGCTGGACTGTAATAAGAATTACAGGCTGGAATCCAGGGCATGCCATAATCCCAGCAACTCAGGAGGCTGAGGTAGAAGAATCGAAAGTTAGAGGCCAGTCTTGACAATTTAGTGAGGCTCTCAGCAGCTCAGGAAGAATCTGTCTCAAATAAAAAGAAAAAAAATAAACAACAACAACAACAAAACAACAAAACAACACTTTTTTTTTTTTAAAAGGGAATTGAACCAAGGGGGGCTCTCCTACTCATACTAAATTGCTGAGGCTGGTCTTGAACTTGCAATCCTCCTGCCTCAGCCTCCAAAGTCACTGGGATTATAGGTGACTATGTTATTTGGAGATAAGAGCACAGGTTGTGGCCCAGCTCTGAAAGATGCAAGACCTTGGACCAGCTCCAACCCTCACTAGACTTCAGTGAGTTTCTGAGGGTGAGCATCCTGACCTTATGGGCTTGGGAGGAGAAGTCTGTGGGACCAGATGGATGAGGACCTGCATAGTGCTTGGAGCCAATAAATATTTAATGAATATTTAATTCTTACACTTGACCTTGAGGTTCCTCTTTTCCTTGAAGGATGCTGGAAACAAGATGGGTATACCCTCGTCCTTGGTTCCTTGTCTCCCCTAAAAAGAGATCCACAAACTCTTTGAGGGACAAAGATGTTACTGCTGGAAACAAGAAATAATGGAAACCAACATGGAAAGTAAGGAAGGTTTCAAAACCTGCATGCCATTCACTCATCAGCCTCCTTCAGCTCTAAGTGGAAGAGCCCCCCTTGAGTGGCACCCACTACTGCAATGGAGTGCTTTCCTCAACTCTCCTCCACCCCAGGTCTTCTGCAGATGCCACTCCAGTTTCATTCATCCATGAAGCACTTGCTAAATACCTACCCAATATTCTGTGATTACTCAATGGCAAATGGAAAAAGCACCCAAGTGTCCATTGACCAGTGAATGTATATGCAAAATGTGTTGCAATCGAATATTATTCAGTCCTGAAAAAGAAGGAAATTCTGACATATACTGAAAGCACCCAGAAACCACTCCAGAAGAGGGAACTCACACAAGAGATTTTGTTAGGCGGAGGAACAGAGTGTCTGCCTTAAAGAGAAAGAGAGAGTGAGAGTGAGAGTGAAAGAAAGGAAGGAAAAGGGCAAATAGCAGGGAAATTACCCTAAGTAGTAAAAAGCCTACAGGCTAATTGGACCAATGACTAACAAGAAAGTTAACAATCTAAATTTAAAAATGGTGTGTGGGGAGTGGGCCAAATCAGGGGAGAAATGGCTGCAGCCTTGTTCCTTACATATGCTACATGATGAAAGAAATTTGAAGACATTGTGCTAAGGAAATAATACCGTCACACGAGCACACATACGGTGTGATTCCACTTCTATGGGGTAACTAAGTGTAGTCAAATTCATAGAGACAGAAAGCAAATAAAAATTACCCTGGTACAAAAACCTCTACTGCTTAAAGATCTCCCCACCTGGATGAAGAAATGGATAAGTAAACAAGTAGTTTCAAAGTTACGTGATGAAAAATCTGGATTGTACATGTGACCACGGGTATCTTTCTCCAGTCCAGGGAGTAGAAGGTTCTCTGCAGGCAGTGAATTCTTTCCATATGCTGAGGCCTAAAACCTGGGCACAAACACCTCAGAATATCCCCGACCCTCACTAGAGAAGTGGCTTCAAATAAGGCTTGCAGAGTTGTGGGTCCCAACCTCCCTGCCCTCACAAACACCTTACCTACCAGCTGCTCAGTCGGAATTCACTTCCTTTAAATGAGTCCCAACCTTTTAATTTATTCCTATTTTTTTGATACCAGAGATTGCACTCAGTGGCGCCTAACAACTGAGCCACATCCCAGCCCTTTTTTTTATTTTGAGACAGGGTCTCTCTAAGTTGCTTAGGATCTAGCTAAGTTGCTGAGGCTGGCCTTGAATTTGCAATCCTCCTGCCTCAGCCTCCTGAGATACTGGGATTATAGGTGTGCACCACGGGGCCAGCTGAGTCCCAACCTTAACAGGAATGGACATAATGGACCCAGCACTCCCCAGATGACCCACTGCTGCCCCAGAGTTTCCAGCCTAGGTAATGTCCTTCATTAGGCTCTTTTCTTTCTCCCTGCATTCCTTCTAAGAACTCCCAAATCCATCTTGGCCTTTTTCTACCCACAACGAGGGCCCAAGACAGGGAGGACTGCCAGGGTGTCAGAGGGCCTTGATTCTAATGCTGCTAACATTAGAATCAAGGACTTTTGCAGGTAGGAGTTAGATAGAGGTGACAGTGACATGCCCTAAAGCATTAGGGCAGAGATATGCAAAGCTGCAAAGAGATAAGATGGCTTCCCCCAAACAAAGCTAAACTGGATTCAAGATTAATATGTCTAAAGAAGGAATGTGCCCATCAGGAGGGGCTGGGGTCAGAAGGGGAAGAGAGGCTGTCAGTCTCTGAGTCATGGAAAAAACAGAGTTAGTTCATTTGTTCTTTCCAAGTAGTCACTAGCAGGGCACTGGTGCACATGCCTGCAATCCCAGCAGCTCAGGAGGCTGAGGCAGGAGGATTGCAAGTTCAAAGACAGCCTCAGCAACTTAGCAGGACCCTAAACAACTTAGTGAAACACTGTATGGAAATAAAAAATAATAATGAAAAGGATTGGGGATGTAACTCAATGGTTAAGCACTCTGGGTTCAATCTCTTGTATCAAAATAAAAAGCAGTTCAGTCAAGGTCCTTCACAGTTCAAGGTGTCAGCCCCAGACAGCTGGCCATCACCCGCCACGACTGGAAGGAAAAGGCTCAGAGTCCACTGTGGAAGACCCGTCTTTCCTGCACAGTGTCAGTACAGCCCTGACTGACCTGCTTGGACTCCAGGTCCACCAACAAGGCCCAAACTCTGGCTTCCCATAAAACCATCTTTAAAAAAAAAAAAAAAAAAATGCCAGCAATCTGTGTATCGTTCAACTTTTCATGGTAAACATGGTGTGTAATCTGAACCAACATGATGTACTACAACATAAACATCCATATCATAGAGCTCGGGTCGTGGAGCTCCTGCCCTGATAGTTGTTGTGGCCCTGACAGGTGGGCTAATTCAGTTCCTGTACCTGCCAGTGCCCTGGACTAGACCCCACAGTCACAGTGTCCTCTTCACAGCTGTGTCACCTTGTGAGGCCACACAGAGGCCCTTCCCTTGGTGCTATTCTAGTCTCAGCATTTAGTATTTGATCCAAACCACTGTCCCTGACCCAGCCTCCACTTACCCAGCTGTAAAATGGGCATGATACTTCTAACTTCCAAGAGTAGCTATGGAAACCAGATGAGATAAAATATCCAATAGCCACAGGCTCATCACTTCACATCTTGCCCTTCATTTTCTTGCACAGGGCTGTGCAAATCTTTGCATCATTCCAATTTCTGCACAAACATTGTCAAAGTGAGCTTCCTGGTCCCCCAGCTCTCCCCCTCACCCCTACCCAGGATGCTATGGACAGACACCACCCCTTTTTTGTTGGTTTGCCTGTGGAACTAGGATTGAACTCCAGAGTCTTCCACCACTGAGCTACACCCCAGTGCTTTTTGTATTTTATTTGTTCCTTGAGGTTTGGTCTCACTAAGTTGCCGGGGCTGGCCTTAAACTTGCTGCCCTCCTGCTGCAGTCTCCCAAATTCCTGGGATTGCAGGGAAACACCACTGTGCCCGGCTCCATACCACTCTGATACACAGTTCTGATCATGTCCCTTCCCTAAACAAAATCAAATTCCTGAGCATGCATCCTGGAACCCCAGAACAGAGGACTCTTCATTTCCCCAGCTCCCTCTGGTTGGCATGCCCCGCTTCTCCCTCTGAGGAACTGCAGACAAGCATCGATTAAGTTTCAGGTTCAAAGGTCACTTCCTCCTTCAAGCCTTCCCAGACTCCATCTGCCCAGTAAGTTCTCTCTCCTGTCTACCCACAGTTGGCCTTGCTTTCCTCTATCGTAGCACCTAGAACTACAAAAGCTACAAAAATTTGAATGCTGCAAAGATTAGCATAGGGGCTGGGGATATAGCTCAGTTGGTAGAGTGCTTGCCTTGCAAGCACAAGGCCTTTGGTTCAATCCCCAGCACCACTAAATAAATAAATAAATAAATAAATAAATAAATAAATAAATAAATAAAAATGTGAGCACCTAAGGACAAAGGGGACCCATCATTTTGTATTCCATAACTGACCACTCAGCCTGCCAATACATTTTTAAAGTTTTTGCATTTATTTTAATTGACAAAAATCATGTACATTCTTCCTGTACAGCATGAAGTTTTGAAACATGTTCATTATGGAATGGTTGGATTGAGCTAATACATGCATTAATACTTCATGTATGGAATTACTTTTTGTGCTGAGAACATTTAAAATCTGCTCTCTCCATGATTTCAAAATATATTTGTTTTTTGCTTGGAGGGAGGCAGGTTTGGTTTGGGGGGTTACTGGGGATTGAACCCAGGGGCACATTACCACTGAGCCACATCCCCAGTCCATTTTATTTTTTATTTTGAGACAGTGTTTTGATAAGTTGCTCAGGGCCTTGCTAAGTTGCTGAGGCTGGTCTTGAACTTGTGATACTCTTGCCTCAGCCTCCTGAGCTGCTGGGATTTCAGATATGAGTCACCGCAACCTGCTATCCCCAGAACGTTTTATTTTTTATTTTGAGACAGAGTTTTGCTAACTTGCTTTTAAAAAAAATGCAATACATTGTTATTAATTATGGTCATCATGTTGCAGAATCTGCCAGAAGACTTTTAGATTCACTGTTATTTTGTATACCACTAAGAAAGAAAAAATTCTTTCCAGGTGTGGTGATGCACACCTGTAATTCCAGAGTCTTGGGAGGTTGAGGCAGGAGGATCACAAGTTTGAGACCAGCCTGGACAATTTAGTGAGACCCTGTCTCAGTATAAAAACAAAATTATTATTTATCATTCTTATGCATTATACACATACGCACATATGCAAATGTATGACATCAGTTGACCAAGGCCTTAACAC
The DNA here is from genome assembly GCA_020662805.1 of Glaucomys volans. Taxonomy (NCBI): domain Eukaryota; kingdom Metazoa; phylum Chordata; class Mammalia; order Rodentia; family Sciuridae; genus Glaucomys; species Glaucomys volans. The sequence goes on along the minus strand of JAJEJO010001628.1, from coordinate 210,748 downwards.
TCACTCTGTGACCAGCACCTATCCAAAAACAATCAAAAGATCCTGACTGCAATCTCTATCCCAGTTTTAGAGATCTCAAAATATCAGGGGAAAAATATGTCCTAAATTTAAAGAAATACATTCTGTACCCTTCTATACTAGAGTCTGGGTCATAGCAGATACTCAATCAAAGTTTTCAGACTTCTTATTGGTTTGTGATATACCTGCCCCAAGCCAATCAAAAGTAAGAGTCACCATTTCCATATTGCCTTGGACTTCTCACCTATGTCCAAGGCTTCCAGAAAGACAGTTTGTGCCATAGAAGAAGGTCTTCTGCAGAGGAGGGGGCAGGTTCAGAGACAAGGGAGCTCAGAGGAGGTCCTTGTTTTGAGGTAGAAGGGAGGACCAAGAATGGAGTGTCTCTAGGCAGATAGGAGGTGGAGGCGAAGTCCTTAAACTCTCCTGATACTCACAGAATTGAGCCAAGACAAGGAACTTGAGAGCTCAAAACTTTGCACCTTAGTATTTTTATATGTGTGTAAATTTCTGAACCCGTATATCCAAAATGAGGATTGCGCTCTGTGTTTTGGTTCTGGCTACCCCTCTTCATCTCAGTGAAGTTCAAGTTGGAAAGAGGAGTCTACCTTTGGAGAAAAGAGAAGGGAAAAGTGTTAGAACCTAAACCCAGAAACATCCCCTTATGTCAGTGTGTGAATGTACTTTTGTTTGAACAAGTTGAACTACATTTAATTTGGCTGATCTTGCATTTGCAAAACACATACAGGCAGATACTTACCTGGAGGGGAAAAGCCTCTGTTGCCTGGTATTGCATTATTTTTTTTGACCAAACAGCTTCTCAAACTTTGTTTCATTAGATTTTCATAAGACCATGTGAGTAATCAGGACATATTTTCTTATTTGCATTATATTGAAAAGAATCTGAGGTTATGCACTTGATCAAGATCATTCCTCTAATAAATGAAAAACCAGGACATGGACTTGAGATTTTTAAATTGAAATTCTGATACTATTTCCACATTATCACTCTCTCTCTCCTCCCCTGCCCCCGTCTCATTTTTCATGTGCAAAATGAAGGTATTTGGAATATATGATCTCTGAGGTCCCTTCCAGCGCTCACATAGATTAGTGTCTATCATTTTCTGTCGCTCCTAAATTCATCTGAAGAACTTGGGGTTGTGACACTTGAACCAGAGTTAAGATCTTTCAGGTCCTTTCCCACTCTTCTGTCTCCTGGAACATGTCCACTTTTTTTTTTTTGGAACCAGGGATTGAACTCAGGGACACTTGGCCACTGAGCCACATCCCCAGCCCTATTTTGTTGCTGAGGCTGGCTTTGAACTCGCGATCCTCCTGACTCAGCCTCCCAAGTCGCTTGGATTACAGGCGTGTGCCACCATGCCCGGCACATGTCCACTTTTATAGTGACATATGCTTTGTTCAGGGAGAGGACCTATTTGAAACCAATAATAAGAGAACCACTAGTTTACTTCTTGGGTTCTGTTAGCAAATATAGCAGCTCTATTAGCCCATCACTTGAGCCCTGAGCACCGGAGCACAGCCCAGACTTCTCCACATAAAGAAGCCAAGTTGGTGACATCTTCTAGCTGGTATTGCATTTCAAGCCTAGGTAAATTCAGGTGACCACTCTTAAGCCCTGACATTTGGCTGCCCTCAGCCTCAGCCTATACACAGACGTTGGTATCAAAGCTAGGGCAGGTTCTGCTTGCTTAACAGTACACAGAAGAGGCAGAAGAGGCTGGCTCCTCAAAAGATTGCTGAATTTATAGGTGGGGAATCACGAGACTACCTCTTCAAGCTTCATGTATAAGATGGAGCCTGGGCTGGGGATGTAGCTCATGGTAGAGTATATACCTAGCATGCACAAGGTCCTGGGTTCAATACTCACTACTGCATAGATAGATAGATAGATAGATATTGATTGATTGATTGATTGATTGATAGAGCCTGTGACCATTCCTACTCTCCATGGACAGGGGTGATTGTGTGCATATTTAATCATCCATGTGGCAGACTAACTGCAACAAGTGTACTAAAGCAGGTTCCTGGGGATCCCTGCAGTGTGCGGAGTTTACTCTAGCTGTTGTCTCATAGGGAGGACCAGAGGCTTCCAGGGGAAGAGCCATTCTGGTGAGGGGCACTTGGTAATCTCAGGACAGTGGCTTTCTATTTACCTATTCTGTTGACATAATAGCTGCACATCTTGCATCAATGTGAAACACGTGAATGGGAACCCACCCAAGCAGAGGAGATTCTGTGGTGAGGTCCTGCTGAGGAATGAATGAGCGAGTGAACCAGTGAGTGGGCCTCCTGGACTGGGTTTATGAGTTAAGAATACTCCCACCTGGCGAATTTTTTCCAGTGCTGGGGATTGAACCCAGGGCCTCCTCACACATGCCAGGTCAGTGAGGCGCACATACAGCCCCTGCCTTCGTCCATTAAATATTTTATTGAACACCTACAATACACCTGCTGAGGGTGAAAAGCTGATTTAGAAAAGAACAGCCTTTTGGGGAGTCTTCCTGGGACAGTAAGTGATGGGTGGAAAGGGATAGAACAAGTAAAGGCTCAGATGCGAAAACAAAGGAAGCCCAAGAAACAAAAGGCAGCAGGCCTTGTTCAGGAAGCCATGAACTATTGCTGTGCCCAGCATAAAGCATGAGACTGGAAGGAGCAAGTGACAGGGCTCAGAGAGGTACCGATAGGGCCCAGTCTAATCAGAATTCCATGCTGCCATGCAGGGAAGTCCAGGGTGGGCTAACAGGCAAGACAGGTTATTTGCACAGTAAAAGAATACTAGACGAGGGCACGTGCCCATAATCCAGCTGGGCAGAGGATTGCAAGTCCAAGACCAGTCTGGATAACTTCACGAAAGCCTGTCTCAAAAAATAAAACATAAGGGGCTGGGGTTTTAGCTCAGTGGTAAAGCATTTGCCTAGCACATGTGAGACCCTGGGTTCCATCCTCAGCACCACATAAAGATAAATAAATAAAATAAAGACATCGTGTCCATCTACAACTAAAAAAAATATTTAAAAATAAAAAAAAATTGAAAGGGGGCTAAGGAATGTAGCTTAGATGCAGAACACCCCTAGGTTCAATCCCCAAGACTGCAAAAAAACACTTTTATTTCAGGAGGATGCCCTTGGGACACCAGGGGATGGATGACATGGCATGACAAAACCATGAAGCCACAACAGCCTTCTTCACAAGGAACACAAGACCTTTAGGGATCTAGCCCCTACCCATGTCTTCTCTGTCACTTACTGCAAACACCACCAACCATTCCCCTTCTAGCCTGGGCTCACTGGGCCTCAGTCTCCCCAACCAACTGCGCATCCATCTATCCTCCCCCACCATGCTTCTCATGCCTTCCCCAATACAAACCCACATCTCTCAGGCTCCAAAGCCACTTCCATTGCTTCCACTTCTTGAAGGTTTCCTCCTCAAACTCTCCTAACCTCTCACCCTGCTTGCTCTCCATTTCAATTGCTGCTGCTTTTCTTTTCTCCCTAAACTTTCTAACAGCACAGTTGACCTAGCAGTCTTTCCAGAGTGAGTAGGTACACATAACTATCTGTGAATCCTGCAGCCTTCATGGGGCAGTCAGCAAATGTCTGCTTTAGATAAACAAAGAAAGGGAGGAAGGACCGATGAAAAAAATTCACTTCCATTCTCAATTTCTTAACCTGGCCAAAAATAAAGTGTTTACTATGAAAAAGTGAGTCTCAGAGGTCCAGTTTTGAGTTCCAGCCCTACAACTGCTCAACAGTGGTCCATTGACACATTGATTAACTGATTAGGGTCTGACCTGGGTCTCAGATTCCTTCTACTTTTCAGATATCCATGATCCTCAAGTCAAGAGTTCAGAAACAGAATAAATAGTATGCTAGCGAACTTATGCTTCTATTTCTACCATCCCTCACTTGGGTCTCCACTTCTGTGAATAGAGACTGATGCAAAACATATTTCTTTTCATTTTTATATCCTGGAATGTAAAATTGAGAGACAGAGAGGGAAAGAAACAAGAGATGCTGAATTCTTTCAGCACATGATACAATGAAGTTGAATAATGTGAGGTTTTAATTGTTCTCTACAAGGGAGCTCTATTGAATAGCATGGTTAGCAAACTACATTGGTCCTCTCTCTTTCTCTGCAAGGCAATGAGATGGTAGGTTCTCAAGGGCAAACCCGCCAACTGCCCTGCATCAGTCATTCTCTTTAATGAGGCTCCTCCATTCAGACCCCATTTTCTTGTGCACAATTCATTTCATTAAACGGCCACAGCTGCAATTAGGAGTGGGGGAATCCAGGCATATGTTTGGGTTCGAGATGCGTCCTGGGTGATTTTTCAAATACTTTGGGTTTGGCAAAAGCCAAGATACATTCTGTCAAGTTCTTTTTCCCCTTCGTTTTTAAGCCCGTGTGTATTCAAGAGAAATGTGGTCCATCTGATTCTCATTCATTTTTGCTTGACTCAACAAAAAAGTTGTCTTGGAAGAACTAGAAAATGTCCAAGCAGCAAATCTAGCCCCTTTAATGGAAGCCTTATTAGAATCTCATTCTGAGAACCCCAGACAAACAGCTTGACACGCTCCCAATGGGCCAAGCATTTCATTTCTCTGTGCCCTTAACTTTGCTCACCACACCTGAACGCCCTTGCCCTTTCCCCTTTCCCGCGGTGGACTCCTTCCCCTCCGAGCCCATTCCAGGCTGTCTCCTCCATGCAAGCTTTCTTCCTTACCCAACTTGCAGATAATGGCACGGTCCTCTGATTTCCTGCTACCCCTCACTGTGGTGCTAACCAGCCCTTTCTTCCACCCTGCTTTGTGCTGCAGCCCGTTGGTGAACCACGTTAGCCAAGCCCTCACTGATGTCTGCTTCAGTGTTAAGCCCTTGACCTTAATTAAAGGCCTTCACAAGAAATGGCAGACAAAAATTGGCATTTGTGGTAAAGCTCTTGCCAAAAACATTAATTATTGTGTCTATCAATGTCCCTATGTGGGCTTCCAGGTGAGAAGTGAACTTGAGGTTTAAGGACCGAAATAACCACGCGCTCCTTCCTCTCTGGTGATGAAAGCTATGGAACCCGGCTTGTTCCGCTTTTGTCTTAGGGGCCAGGAAGCCGAGCGACAGATTTGATACTCAGTCACAGCAACTTTATCACAGGCTAGCTTCCCATTTTTAAAAATCAATAATAAATTTGGTTTTCTATTTCTGTATTATTAAATTTGTAGAAGAAAAAACATATTATTCACAGAGTCAATTCCCAGTGTCTGAAGAGTTGGCAGAATAAGATACTGAGAAGCTATTCACACAATCCCCAACACCAGCAAAAAGCAAACAAAACTAACAAAATGAGAAGTTACTCACGATGACTTCTTCTGTAGAACAGTGTTAGCACTGGGGAGAAAGGAAAAGGTTTTACCTTGAATCTTAGACATCTTAGGAGAGAATGTCATGCTTTGGACCAGACAATCCCAGATTGAAAGCCGGGCTCTGGCTAGGAACACAGCACTAGGAGGGGTTTTCTTTATCTGTACAATGGGGTTTTATCCCCTATTGTTCTAAGGTTGTTTTGAGGACTGGTTCGGGGACAAGCTGCTTAATACTGCAAAGTGCCTTCCTTTTATTTATGCTTGTTCACGGGATATTTCGTGACCAGGACAACTGAGGACCAGAAGCTGTAATTGCAGGAGAATATGGCAAAGGGGATGTGGCTGATACTCTGAAGTGCAGGCTCTTCGGAACTACAAAACATGGAGAAAATAAAATGAAAAGAGAGAGTCTAAGTTCAAAGGCAAAAGGATGCAATAGCCCTTACCTGTCAATCAAAGAAACTGCAGTTAATTTTTTTATTTTTTGGTAATGGGGATTGAACTCAGGGGCTCTTAACCACTGAGCCACATCCCCAGCCCCTTTTTTTATATTTATTTAGAGACAGGGTCTTACTGAGTTGCTTAGGGTCTTGCTAAGTTTCTAGGGCTGGCTTTGAACTTGTGATCCTACTGCCTCAGCCTCCCAAGCCGCTAGGAATATAGGCATGCGCCACTGCATCCACCGAAACTGAAGTTTAAAGAGATTTTGATGCATCATTGAATACAAAATGTGAATGATGGAAGAAACAAACAAGCATTGGCTTTTAGCATCTAAATTGTCCTAGAGTTGTGGCACAACATTCCCTTTTGCTGGGCTAATCATGAGCTCTGCCACTGAGCTACATTTCCAGCTCCTACCATGGTTTTTATCAAAATAGAATAAAAGTACCACTGCTGGGACCCAAGATGATTTTATATGGCGCACAGAGAAACACCCCCTTACTATATATGACTGTTGTACCCAAAGAAAATAAAATCATCCGAGCTGATCACGTAAAGACAGAATACCAGGTGGCTTCGTCCAGAAGGGCGTCCTGAAGATGGGCTGGGGTCCCCCCAAGAGTGAGGCTGAGGCACATCTCTCAGGAGCTCCCCTCTACTCAGGGTGGGGGTTCCCAGGCAACCATCACAGGAGGCCAATTTAGGCATGAGGGCTTGGAAAAATCAAATCTCGGTGGGACCTCCAAATGTTGTACCCAAAGAAAACAAAATCATCCAAGCCAATCACATAAAGCCAAAAGAAGCCTTTATTTTAGCTGGCCAGTGATGATCGCCCTTACACCTAAGAGTGGTGTGTGTGGGGGGGGGGCGGAAATAATGCGGTAGGTCTTCCCCTGCCAACTTTTATAGGGCAGGGAAGGGATTAGGGCGGGGCTACAGGGTCCGGGAGGGATAAGGGTTGGGTTATAGGGAGGGGGGATTAGGGTGGGGCTGACCTCTCCTGCTGGCACTGGAGAATCTTTTGGGGAAGTATAACATGACTATCTTATGTATTATTAAATGTTGAGCTGAGCAGGGTGGTGCACGCCTGTAATCTGAGCTGAGGCAGGAAGCTGAGGCAGGAGGAGCGCGAGTTCAAAGCCAGCCTCAGCAACTCAGCGAGGCCCTAAGCAACTCAGTGAGACC
>JAJEJO010001628.1:189548-203326 GCA_020662805.1 Glaucomys volans | reverse complement strand
TTATTTAGAGACAGGGTCTCACTGAGTTGCTTAGGGCCTTGCAAAGTGGCTGAGGTTGGCTTTGAACTTGCGATCCTCCTGCCTCAGCCTCCCAAGCCGCTGGGATTACAGGCATGCACCACCAGACCCGGCCTGACTCTCTCCTTTATACCAAATCTGCTGCCCAGATGCCCCTTCTTCCCCACCCGCCAGGCACACCTGGGGCAGAATCAGTCTTCTGGGCGTTCTTGTAACCCTGAGCACCCTTCTTGTTGTTATCATACTTGGTACCTCTTACTACAATTTCCTTCAGGGTATGTCTCAGGCAATGCTATGTTTATCTCTGTGTCTTGAGTCCTTAGCCTGGAGCACTTCATGAAGGAGGAGGAAGGAAGGAAGAAATGAAGGGAGGAAGGGAGGAAGGGAGGAAAGGAGGAAGGAGGGAAGGTAATTGTGACCATGCTAGGCTTAGAAATTTAAGGGCACAAGAATTTATCTTAATCATTTATTGTGGCTCAGAGGTCACAAGGAGAACGTGATGATCATCTTCCTGCCACTCTCCTTGTTCATCCCAATTAGACCAGCTCTCCCTTTTATAAGCTTTGCAATGCCCTGTGCTACTGTTTGGATCGCAAGTGTACTTCAAAGGCCCATGTATTATGTGCTTATTCCCCAGGTTGGCACTATAGGGAGACAATGGGATCTTTAAGAGGTGAGCCTAGCAGGGCATGGTGAGCAGCACCATGAGGTAAGCAGTTTCTCCTTGCTCTGCCACGACTGACTGCCTTGCCATAGACCCAAAAGCAAATGGGCCAAGTAACCATGGACTGAAACCTGCAAAACTGAGAGCCAAATAAACCTTTCCTCTTTTGTTCTTTTTGGTGGTGCTGGGGATTGAAATCAGGGCCTTGTGCTTACAAGCCAGGCACTCTACCAACCGAGCTATATCCCCAGCCCAAACCTTTCCTCTTTTTAAGTTGATTATCTGAGGTGTTTTGTTACAATAATAAAAAGTTGACTATTACGTCATGCATCCTCCTTTGTAGCAGTTATGGCAGTTTGTCTTTATGTTCATGATGATTTGATTAATGTTCTGAAAATAGACTGCAAGCTCCCTGGGAGTTGAGATTGCATTCTTGTTTACCACTTATTTTCTCAACCCTGCAAACACATAGCTGGCACTCCCTAAATATCAGCTATAGAAATGCAGGAATGGATTTTTCTACACATACACACAGTTGGTCTTCTGGCTCTTACCTAGCCAAATAAGTCATTGAAGGGCAGATAGTTGACAAAGACCAGTGTAAATCCTCATGTTTGTCTTTTCAGGCGGATGCCAGTGCTTGCCAGTTAGAAGAAAAATTCAAAGTGGAAAATGCAGCATTCACGCTAGGGCTTGATGAGGGCTTGACAAACACAGAACAAAAATAAAATTTTAAAAGGTAGACAGCCAGGTGCAGCGGTGCACACCTGAAATCTCAGCTACTTATACTGGAGAGGCTGAGGCGGGAGGATCCCAAGTTCTAGATCAGCCTGAGCAACTAAGCAAGACCTTGTCTCAAAATTTAAAAAAATAATTTTTTTAAAAATAGGGGAAATGGGGATGTAGCTCAGTGGTAATGTCCTGCAGGTTCATTTTCTAGTACCACCAAAAAAATATATATATATTTATTTTATATGTATATATAAAATATATATAGATACCTCAGAAAAAGAGTACTGATCATGTTTTTTCAATAATTTTCCTAGCCATCAAGAAAAAAAAATCTTAAGAGGACCCAGGCAACTAGAGACCATAAAAATATGCTGACAGCTTCTCAGAACCAGAAGTCTGAGACCACAGAAAGAAGAAATAATTGGTGTTATATAAAAATGAAGGGAAAGCCACTCCAAGAATTGCTTTTGTCTAGGCAGACAGTGGACTTTTTCAAGCATCAAAGCTCCTTTCCGAACTCTATTTAGTTTCCAGGAGAGTTAGGAAGACAGTCTGTCTCTACCTGGAGAGCCAGAGGTCCGTCGCACTTGTCATTTGGTCCACTGAGAATCTCCAGGCTGGGGCCATCCTGACGACAAGTCAAGAACCCATCTAAACACACAGATGACTTCTGACACGTTGAGCCCCACAGGACTGTTCCGCTCCCTCCTTCCTGTCACAGCTGAGGGACCCACCATGCAGACCGAGCCAAAGACTGACCCATGTTCACAAGGGGTACTGACATTCAGACTGGAGCTCAGGCCTGCCAGCTCCACAGCCAGCCCCATCCCTGAGCACCCTGCTCTGTGGCCAGGGGAGATCCGGCAAGATCCAACAGCAGGCCTCCGCCCCCACCCCCAGCAGGCTGAACAAAGCCCAGTGGCTGCCAGTTCTGTTTTCAGATCAGCTGTTTCTTGCTCCGTGTACACTGGTCTATGTCTGCTATCTCTTAGTGGTTTTTCTATCCCCACAGGCATTCCTGAGGCATCTGCAAATAGCATCCACTTGGAAAAAATAAGCACCGAGTTTCTTGGTACTGTTTGTTTTTTTGTTTTTTTCTTAAATATCAATGGGTTTGCTGGGTACTGTGGCACATACCTATAATCTCAGCTGCTCAGGAGGCTGTAGCAGAAGGATCACAAGTTTGAGGCCAGTCTCAGCAACTTGGCTAGGCTCTAAGCAACGTAGAGAGAGACTGTCTCAAAATAATGAAAAAGGTCTAGGGATGTGGCTCAGTAGTTAAGTGCCCCAAGCTTCAATACCCAGTACCATATATATGACTTATGGAGAGAGAGAGGAGGTGGTGGGGGAAGATTTCAACTGGCAATCTAAACTGATCATGTCACACAGTTGTAAATACCAAGAGTACTGTGGCTGGACCCTGCGTTCCTTGAGGACAGGAACTATCAGATATTCATCCATAATACCCCGGAGCCAAGTCCAGTGTCTGGCTCAGAATAGGTCAGTAAAACGAGAGGCCATCTGAAAATCACATAGAATTTGAAACTGAAGCCAGAGAGAATTGGGTCAGAACTGTCGGGCAGAAGCTTACAAAGTTACCTACTGTCTATGGGCTTCAATATTTTTACCTACAACATAAAGTTCTAGGGATGTAGCTCAGTAGAGAGCTTGCCTGGTAGGTATCACGCCCTCATTTAATCTCCAGCATCACAAAAAATAAAATAATACAACACCCAGCTGCCTTCTAGAACTGCTGCAAAAACAGAAAGAGATCAATGGGTAAGAACTACAAGGTCAGAAGTAGCTCCATCCTTCGCAGCCCTTCAGTGACCACATCCTGCATCAATGTTTTGGCTGTGAAAAGTCAAATTTAAATGGGTTCTTTTCTAGGAGATGAGCAAGAAATAAAGAAAAAGGAACAACAAATGTGATTCCCCAGCCAGCAAGCGGTCAGTGTTTCCTTTGCTATTTATTGTCAGAGCTTAGAGCCTGTTTTAAAGCTGGCCCTGCCTCATCCCAACTTCTGCTTCATCTCCCAATGAAGTCATAACGTTGGGCTTACTCTGTCTATTGACACAGAGAGCCTGTGAGTCACAAATTCAACAGGATGACTTTACTGCAGTGTGATTGACTGGAAAATGTTCCCTCATCTGAATTTTTTTTTTTTCACGCAAAGGGACACACTTATTTTTGCAGCACAGAGTACCGGCTCTATTTATTTGACGTTGGTCTCTTTGACATTCAAATTGGTCAAGGGAGAGCTCTCAATGTTCATGTTTTGCCTTATGAATTGGCATCTATTTTTTCCCCTCCCTCTCCTTCTCCTTCCTGCTGACTCTTATATCTAAAGCAAACAGTCCCAGCACAATAGTTAGATTGCACTTGAATTTGGTGTTTACTTGACATTTACACACTGGTCATGCTGGACAGCTCAGTCATTCCAGAACAGGGGCTCAGCCAGCAAGGATTGTGTTCTACTTGGGCTCCATTCTGAGCAGCCCAAGCTCCCAAGGTGGCTCAACAGTGCCTGGAGAAGTTGCTTATCCCGACTCTTGTTCCTGAATCAGGGTATGTTAGGTGAGAGAGTGCGTTCAGAATGTTCAGTCTTCCCAGAAAACCTCTCCCTGCTCCATGCAGGGCAGACTGGTCATGGTGGTATCTTCTTCCTCTTCGTGAACTCGGTGTGCATGCTGCTACGCTATGCTAATCCCTGCTGCTTGGTTTCCTCAGGATCAGCTGTAGATTATTAATTTGCTTAACTTCATCTCTAGTTCTTCCATTTCTTCCCCCATACAATAATACCTATTTTACAGGATTACTGTGGGTCTATGCATCCTGAGGTTTTGGGTTTTACCAGGGAAAGGGGCTCACAGAGGCACAGGTTACAGGGTTTCCTGCATCAGTGCTGTTTGATGCAAGGAAGGAGCTTGGAGTTGCACTTGGCCAGGAGTCCAGACACCTGTTTTCTCATCCCAGCTCCGCCAACATGTGGCACCAACAAGTTACCTCTGCTCTCCAGGTCTCTGTTTCCATATGCACAGAGGAGGGCCTCCGATTACATTCTGATGTTGAATAATTTCCATATCTGCACAGTTTGGAGGAAGTCCAAAGTACTGACATAGAAATCTGACTAGCCCAAAAGTTGATAAAGAAGTTGCTGACCTTTTTTCTTTCTGGTTTTTTTGGGGGGGTCCTGGGAGGTAAATGCAGGTGTGCTCTACCACTAAATAATATCCCCAGCCTTTTTTACTTTTTATTTTGAGACAGGGTCTTGCTAAGTTGCCCAAGCTGACCTGGAATTTGTGATCCTCCTGTTTCTGCCTCCTGAGTTCCTGGAATTATAGGGATATGCCACCATGCCTGTCTACATTGCTGATATTTAAAAGAAACAGTTAAAAAAAAAAAACAAGATCATGATATTGATCCTGGAAAGCATGTAAAGAAACCAATGTTTGGGTTGGGGATGTAGCTTAGTGGTAGAGCACTTGCAAGGCCCTGAATTCAACCTGCAGCACACCTGAAAAACAGATAAACAAAAACAATACCTGAATAACTTGGCCATGAGAATGGACACTGGGGTGCATTTTTTGAGGAAGTGTTTGAAATGGTTGCAATTTATTGAAAATTAATTTCTATAATTTGACTCTAAGGAATAATTGAATAGGTCTAAGGGACAACATAAATTTTATAATAATGAAAAATTGGAAACAATCTAAATATAGATCAAAAGGACATTGGTTAAATACCCATATTAGGAAATACCATCTTTAAAACTATCAGGTATATTTATGTCTATGATACATTGCTAGATGAAAATGAAACAAATTTACAAAGCTATGTGCAAGTGATAATCCACGACTTAAACATAAATTTTAATATTTTCATATGTGTATAAAAAGTTTGAAAATGTATAAACTATACATTGTGATCATATCTGAAGAAGTGATATATGGGTCTTTTAAAATTTAAACTCATATTTATTGGTTGATTAGTTTTTCAAAAAAGTATGCAGTAATTTCTGAAATCAGAACAAATTTACCTTTAAAAAATAAAATAGCCTGATATGATGGTGCGTGCCTGTAATCCCAGAGAATCCAGAAGTTGAGGCAGGGGGATTGCAAGTTTGAGGCCAGCCTCAGCAATTTAGTGAGGCCCTAAGTAACTTAATGAGAACCTGTCTCAGAATAAAAAATAAAAAAAGGGCTGGGATGTGATTAAGCACCCCTGGGTTCAATTCTTGATATCTAAATAAACTAATAGGCTGGGAATATAGTTCAATGGTAGAGTATCTACCTTGCATGCATAAGACCCTGGGTTCAATCCCCAGTACCGGAAAATAAAAATAAGTAAAATAATAAGAGCAGCAAGGGCTGGGGATGTAGCTCAGTTGGTAGAGTGCCTGCCTCGCAAGCACAAGACCCTGGGTTCAATCCCCAGCACCGCAAAAAAAAAAAAAAAAAAAAAAAGCAGCAAAGGATTTTTGGTTAAGCATGGTATAATTCACATGCTTTCTGATGCTGCCATTTGGAACCCTGCTAAAATAACTGTAAAGAAGCTGAAAAGGCAAAACCAACCAGGGCAAAGTGGGATCTATGAAACAGATGGACAGATGGACACAGACTTAGAGAAAGCAGAAAACTAAGTTGACTGATTTCAAGATGCAAGCCCCTGAAGGGCTCATGAAGTTGAGGCCTCAGTAACTAGCAAGTGGGGTGCTTGTGGGGAATGAAAACATGATTACTGATTAAAAGTCTATAAAGAAAGTCAGGCCAGGCATGATGGCACACAACTGTAATACCTGCAATTCAGGAGGCTAAGGCAGGAGAATCACAAGTTTGAGGCTGGCCTCAGCAATTTATCAAGACCCCGTCTGAAAATAAAAAATAAAAATAAAAAGAGTTGGGGAGGTAACTCAGTGGTAAAGCCCCCGTTGGGTTCAATCTCTAGTAATGCCAAAAGAAAAAAAAAAAGAAAACTTATCCATCCATATCAACTTATAAGCAATTGAATCCTAAGGTTCCTCTCCATCCCTGGGTCCAGAGTGCCAGAACCTGGGCAGAAGGTTTGAGGTTTGTTCTCTGGAGAACTTGATCCAAACTGGCACAGTGGCACATGCTTGTAATTCCAGCTACCTAAGAAGCTGAGTCTTGAGGATCACAAGTTCAAAGCCAGCCACAGCAACTTAGTGAGACCTTGTTTCAAAATATAAAGGGCTGGGGATGTAGCTCAGTGACAGAGCACCCCTGGTTCAATCCCCAGTACACACATGCCAAAAAAATTGATCCAGGGTCTCTGGAGGTAGGGAAGCCAGGCACAGCTAAGGACAGGTACAGAAGAGGACAAAGGACAAGCCACTTACAGGGCAGTCATAGCCCAGGTCTCCCTCCCTGTGTGGGCTCCAAGATCCTGGCTCACTCACTGACTTGACTGCACTACCCTGGGCTAGCTCTTAAACCACTCCATCCCAAGGCCTCATGCCTGCTAAGCACATAGTACCCCCGAGCCAGACCCCAGTCCCAGACTACAGCCGTGGGGTTATGTTATTTTATTTTTGTTTTTGTTTTGGTACTAGAAATTGAACCCAGGTGTGCTTAGCCACTGAGCCCCATCCCTAGCCCTTTTTTATTTTGAAGCAGTTGCTTAGGACCTTCCTAAATTGCTGAGACTGGCTTTGAACTCACAATCCTCCTGCCTCAGCCTCCAGAATTGCTGGAATTATAAGCATGCACCACCAAAACTGGCCATAGTGCAGTTTTTTAAATTGTAAAAAAGGGATCATTTATTGAAAAAATATATATTGAACACCTACTAGGTGCCAGAAAACTGCATTACATTCTAGAATAAGAGTAAGCCAAGCAGGGCCTCTGCCCCTTGAAACCTACATCTTAGTGCCTCTATAACAGCATGAATCTCACAAGCAGGTTGTGAAGTCAAAATAACGTTTTCTTTCTTTTTAGTTATACATAACAGTAGAGTGTATTCTGACACATCATACATACATGGAGTACAACTTCCTATTCTTGTGGTTGTACATGGCGTAGAGTTAAACTGGTTGTGTATTCATATATGAACACAGGAAAGTTATGTCCTATTCACTCTACCATCTTTCCCATTCCCACCCAGCCCCCCTTCTCCCCATTCCCCCTGTCCAATTCAGTGAACCTCCACTTCCCATCCCATCCCACCCCACCTATTGTGAGTCAGCATCCCCATATCAGAGAGAACATTTTCAGGACTAGTTCATTTCACTTAGCATGATAGTCTCCAGTTCCATTTACCTGCAAATGCCATAATTTCATTCTTCTTTATCACTGAGTAATATTCCACTGTGTACATGTACCACAAGACAAAATAACTTAAGGCATACAAAGTGCTTAGCACAGTCCTGGGTACAATCTCAAAGAGTGATAATGGTAATTTGTAATATGAATATCCCTGCATTTTCCAATTCTTAGAGAGTACAGCAGATCCTTCCAAGAAAGACAAGGTCAGAACTTTGCCAACACTGTCAATCAGGATTATAATTTTTTAGTGCTAAACTTGACTTTGAAATTCCTCTCTGCCTGTTTAACTCAAGAGTAGCTTATATGGCTCAAGGTTACTGTCTTGATTTAACAAGGCCAGAAAAAGGTCTTTGCAAGTCCTGGCATTCACTCAGAAAGTGTGATTCCCAATTTGTAGCTGGCCCTACTTAAACAGTACCTGTGTCAGAGCATGGTGGCATATGCCTATAATCCCAGCAACTCAGGAGGCTGAGGCAGGAGAATCTCATATTTGACACCAACCTCAGCAACTTAGGAAGACCCTAAAGACATCGCAAGATCTTGTTTCAAAATAAAACATAAAAAGAGTTGGGGATGTGGATCAGTGGCTAAGTGACTCTGTGTTCAAATTCCGGTACAAAAAAAAAAAAGAACAGTGGATGTGAAGTCTTAAGTGACTCTAGTCCTTGATTATTGAATCTACAGTGACTCTGGGATATTTGGGGAAAGAACATACCATGACAATACATTATAGTCTTCAAGGTATCGCATCCACTCTGGGGTTGTAGCTCAACAGTAGAGCACTTGCCTAGCATGTGTGAGGCACTGGGTTTGATCCTCAGTGGGTTTGATCCTCAATTTATTTATTTAAAAAAATGAATTAATTAAATAAAGGTATTTTGTCCATCTACAACTTAAAAAAAAAAAATGTTAAAAAAAAAAGGTATTGTATCATTTCCCAGAACCAATTTCAAGTTACTGTGTCAAGTTTCATTGATCAAGGGGAGAAACTAATATTAATGCTTTATTTTTTTTTCTTTTTTTGGTACCAGGAATTGAACCCAAGGGTGCTTTTCCACTGAGCTACTACATCCCCAGCCCTTTTCGGTTTTTATTTTGAGACAGGGTCTCACTAAGTTGCTTAAGGCTTTGCTAAATTGCTGAGGCTGGACTCAAACTTGAGATCCTCCTGCCTCAACTTCCCAGTCACTGGGATTAGAGGTATGTGCCACCATGCCTAACTAATGGTACCTTTCCTATATAATATCTCACTTCATGTTCACAACAGCCTTGTGAAGCGAGTACATTCATAGACCCATTTTATGGGAACGTACAGAACTGGATGATGTAACTAGCCCAAGGTCTCTGGGCTCATAAGGGGCAATATAGGGCTTAGAGACCAAATCCTCAGGTGGCAGAGCACCCCGCCACCCCCATGGTCTCTGCCCACTTATTCCCTGCTCTTCTCCCATAACCCAGTGAAATCTGACAAGAAGCCCTCCTTAATTAAGTTATGGTAAGAGGACTCAAAGAATTAAACTGAGACAATGACACCCTAATCTGCACTCAGATAAACCAAAGACATTGTTTTGTCTTGAAAGAAGCCCAAATGAGTTTCTTTTTTAATGGAAAACCAAGTTTGTTGAATGAAACATTAGAACATTTAAATTCAGCCTTTCAAGGTTTCCCACAATATGTGGCTCTGATAGCTTTGTTGGTTAAATTTAGCAACCAGAAAAATTCATCAGTCAGACTACAAAGACTGAGGTCACTCTGAATTGATTACCTTTTTGAATATCTATTATAATGCTGGAGGAACTTCTCTAAGATTAGGTAACTCTTCCAAGGGCTTCCTCCTCCAAGATGCTCCTGGTCATCCCTGGGCATAGGACAAGGTTGTGTCTAGATTGGAATTATACACTTTGAAACAATGCATCCAACACCACAGGAGGTTTTCCAATATTGCCAGAAAATTCTTTTGGCTTTTTTGGTTTTTTGAAACTTGGTACTCACCATCCTTCCAGCATTCTTCCCACCAGCCAGTATATTAAAATCGATTAACAAGCACAATGGGGAAAAGAACCAACCACAGGGTAATCAAATGCATTGTTAATTCAAAAAAAAAAAATCATTTCCCTGACTCAAAGAACATAATGTCATATTGGCAAAAATAACCTACCCTCTTGTCCGGCCCACGAACTGAGAAGAAAATTAAACACAGAATTGCTTGTTTCTTGTTTGCATTTCTCAGGGTGTGAAGCATTCATTTTCAAACCTTCACAAATCCTATGCTTTCCATAACACAAAAATGTTCTCTTTAATCCGATTTAAACCAGGGAAGTGAGTTTTCCTCAGGATGACATTGTCCTAGTCCAAGAATTTGAGGCACTGAAGCTTTTAGATAAAGAAAGTAAAATCTTGGAGAGTATAATGTCTCAGTTTTCCTTTGGAGCTAATTCTCCCCCTCTTCCCAGAAGAAACAGCTTGGTAGACCAAGTCAAGAAGAAAATTCTAGCAACAGTTTTTCTCTGTCCTCTTGCCTTCTTTGCTCCATCATTTAAATAGTTTTACATTTTTCATTTAAAGTTTAAATTAGGATACTTTTGAATTTGCTAATTCGTTTGTTTTGAAATGTTATTTCCAATGTTTATGGTATCTAAAGAATGTTCCTGGTGGTCTTAAAAAGTCACACCAGATAAAGTTGGATTATTAGCCCCTAATTTCTTTTTTTTTTTTTTTTTGAACCAGGGATCGAACTCAGGGGCACTCGGCCACTGAGCCACATCCCCAGCCCTATTTTGTATTTTATTTAGAGACAGGGTCTCACTGAGTTGCTTAGGGCCTCACTAAATTGCTGAGGCTGGCTTTGAACTCGCGATCTTCCTGCCTCAGCCTCCCGAGTCACTGGGATTACAGGCGTGCGCCACCGCGCCTGGCTTAATTTCTTTTATTAACAGAAATCTTAGTGCAATGTATCTTACTCTTTAAAAATATAACTCCCCACACTTCAACAGACATTTGAGAATAAGTAAGCTAGGTGGGCACAGTGATGCACTCCTGTAATCCCAGCAACTCGGGAGGTTGAGGCAGAAGGATGGCAAATTCCTGGCCAGCCTCAGCAATTTGGTGAGACCCTGTCTCAAAATAAAAAATAAAAAGGACTGGGAATGTAGCTCAGTGGTAAAACTCCCAAGTAACAGGAATATGGGGGTGGGAAAAGCAACCCAATTTAAATACTTTTAATATCTCCTTATCTCAGAACAAACGGAGGATACTAAAAAGCTGAATTTTACCTGTTGCCATCCAAATAGTACTTCCAAGATGTTTAAGGTAATCCCATTAATTTTAAGGTTTTTGGTTTTTGTTCCTTCAGTGCTGGGATCGAACCTGGGCCTTGTACAAGCAGAGTAGGCAAGTGTTCTACTGGTGATCCATATCCCCAGTCCTCAGATTTTCTTTTAAAAATAGCTTAAAGGATGTACTGGGCCTAAGTTTTTGTCCTAAGAATGTAACTTAAGTGATCAAACCTAAGGGTTCACAAAAAGGATTTTAATTAAATTTCTGAGAATTGATTTTTAAATGTCTGTGATTCATTTTCTGCTCTAAAAACTTCAATACCCAAAGTTTGGATTTTGAAAGGCAATGAATCTGGCTGCAGAAAAGAGTTGACTCTCACTCCATTTGGTTTTGGTTTGGGTTATGGTTATTTCTGTTTGTGTTTTCAAGTTTGTGTTATTACAATGCCTTGGCCCTGCCTCTTCTCTCCCTTTGTCCAACTGTTTTGAGAGGACAGAGTTAAGAAGGATTTTATTTTTTGTCTCCTTTACAGAACTTTTCAAAGAAAGAAAAGGAGTGGGTGGAGGAAGGGAAGGGATGGAAACCAAGCCCGTGAACTCTCAATGACAGACACCACATTATGGATAAGATGGGGACTGGCTCCCCACCCCTCCGCAGGGCCCCAGGAGGTTTGCTCACTTCGTTCATTCTGCAGTGAATGGTCGGTCACTGGGCATCTGTGCTGGAGATGGCCAGTGGCATAGGAGCTACCAACATGCAGCCAGACAATGCAAGTCCTCACTGCTTTAATGGAGCTCAGAGAAAAGAGGGCTCACCTCAAAGGGGACTCACAGAGCAAGGCACAAATAGGGAGGACTTTGGAGTCTGAGTCTGATGAGGGCCCTGTGGGAGAAAGGGCATTTCAGACAGGAAAAACAGCTGATGAAAATACACATCACATATTCAGAGATTTGAAAGAACATCCAGTTAAAAGTTTAGGGTGGGTGGGGTTGGTCTCTAGAGATGATTCTGGAAAGTTTATCTAGGGCCAGATAAAGTAGGAAACATTTGGCCCATAAGGGTAAGGGATTCTGAATTGCTCCTCTTAGGCAAAGGGAGCTCTTGAAAGGTGGGCTGGGGAGGCACAAGAAGCAGGACTAGGGTGGTTGGTGAGCAAAATGGATGAGATTGAGCAGGGGCATTCCACTTGGGGCCATGGAGGTGGGGGAGGAGGACAGTGGGGAGGCTACAGACAGAATTAAAAGCTATAAATGAGCAGGGACTGAACCAAGGCAGCACAGAAGCAGGAAAAAGATAGCAGAGGCATTGAGGACTGGAAATGGACAATCTGCATGGATGTCTGCATGCCCAAATCAAAGAAATAAGGAAGGAGCTAGGCATGGTGGCTCAGGCCTGAAATCCCAGCTATAGAGACAGAGGCAGGAGGATTGCAAGCTCAAGGCCAGCCTTAGCAATTTAGCAGGACCCCGTTTTCAAAATAATAAAAAGGCCTGGGGATGCAGCCTAGTGGCACAGCACCTATGATTTCAATCCCCAGTACCACAAAAAGAAGGAGGGGGGAAAAAAAACAGGAAAAGAAAAAAAAAGGAATTGAGGGAAATTTTAGGAAGCTGGGGGAAGAATGATGAAATTATGTGTCTGGGTTGATTGTGGTTCTTGATAAGAATGGGGATCAATGAGCCTATGGTTGAGAGCTGAAAGACCAGCTTCCTGAAAATGGGCTGTTCAAAAAGGAAAAGTACATTATTTATTCATTCAACAAATATTTATACAGCATGACCTTGTGCTAGGCAGGCACCAAACTAGGACCTGGGGATATAGCAGTGAACGAAACAATAGTCTCTGTCCTCATGAAGTTTATCTATGGTGCCCTAGAGAATAATGGTGATACTAAGAG
The DNA here is from genome assembly GCA_020662805.1 of Glaucomys volans. Taxonomy (NCBI): domain Eukaryota; kingdom Metazoa; phylum Chordata; class Mammalia; order Rodentia; family Sciuridae; genus Glaucomys; species Glaucomys volans. Next base: position 190,455 of record JAJEJO010001628.1, on the reverse strand, counting down.
CAATTAAGTATTAAGCAACAAGTCCTACACTTTACTTAGAAGATCTAATTTGATCCTCATCACTCTAAGAAACAGGTATTTTTAATATCCCCATTTTACAGAAGAGGAAACAGGCAAAGAGAGGCCTAGCTGGAAAGCAGTAGAATTAGGCTAGGAAACTGAGTGTCAAAGCCCACTTTTCTTTTGGGGTGGGTAGTGAGAATTTCACCCAGGAGCCCCTTACCATTGAGCTATATTCCCCCAGCCCTTTTTATTTTTTATTTTGAGACAGGGTCTCTCACTAAGTTGCTTAGGCCTCACTAAATTGTTGAGGCCTTGAATTTGTGATCCTCCTGTCTCAGCCTGTGGAGCTGCTGGGTTTACAGGAATGTGCAACCATGCTCTGCTCAAAGCCCACTTTCTTCTACACAAGACTGAGATTAAAGCTCTGCAGATCAGGAGGCTGAGACAGGAGGATCACTTGAGCCCAGGATTTCAAGACCAGCCTAACATAGATAACACAACAAGTCCAGTTTAAAAAATGAGGCTACAATAAGGCTGGAGTTTTCAGGGAGATTGGAGTGGAAGCTAAGAAAACCTTAGCCACCTTGTCAAATTTGCAAGTCCCTTCACAGTTATTAATTGGGATTTCATTCAAAGCCATATTGGATACTTAAAATCATCCCTTATAATCAGGCATGGTGGCACATACCTGTAATCTTAATGACTCAGGAGGCTGAGGCAGGAGAACTGCAAATATGAAGCCAGCCTTGGCAATTTAACAAGATCGGCTCAAAATAAAAAGTAACAAAGGACTTGGCATGTAGCTTAGTGGTAAACAGCCCTCAGTTCAATCCCCAGTACCAAATTTAAAAAAAAAAATTTTAAATAAAAACATCCCTTAGGGCTGGGGATACAGCTCAGTTGG
>JAJEJO010001628.1:157837-189448 GCA_020662805.1 Glaucomys volans | reverse complement strand
AAAAAAAAAAAAAAAAAAAAAAAATCCCTTGCTTTTACCTTTTAATAAAAGCAGCTTTTGGCCGGGCGTGGTGGTGCATGCCTGTAATCCAAGCGACTCGGGAGGCTGAGGCAGGAGGATCGCGAGTTCAAAACCAGCCTCAGCAATTTAATGAGGCCCTAAGCAACTTAGTGAGACCCTGTCTCTAAAGAAAATACAAAATAGGGCTGGGGATGTGGCTCAGTGGCCAAGTGCCCCTGAGTTCAATCCCCGGTTCCTAAATAAATAAATAAATAAATAAATAAAAGCAGCTTTTGCTGAATCCTGTAGCAATTATGCACAGACAGTCCAGGCCAGGTGCTAGAGCCATTCCCAGTTATGAGTGCAGGGTCCTCCACTTGAACTCTTCAAGCTATCACACTCTTCCACCTTCCACATCAAACCCCTAGCACTAATGGCTTCCATCACATCACCTGCCAACAAATGAAGTTTGTGCTGGAAGAAGAAAAAATTTATAACTCCAAAGACATTATTAACTTCCATACCACAAAACTTGTAATATCAGTTTGCTGAAATAAAGTCACCAGTATTTAATTCTCCTTTAAAGGGTGTCTTCTATTATTATTATTTTAGAGTGCAATTTAGTCATCAAAGGTTTACTCAGACTCATGTTTATAAATTATATAGGGCAGGGATTTAACTCTTCTGGCCCTACCTGTTCTGAAGAGAGGGAGGGTCATAACCTTGTTGTCATACCAGGCACCTGCCTTGAAAAGCGATTTGTGAACTCTAAGTTCTTACCTCTTTTAGAAATCTGGGTGAATATAGAGATTTCCCTTTATGATGCAATCGGAAGAATAACCAGATAGCTGCCTACTAAGAAGAGGCACTAGCTTTTAACCTTCAGAAGCTCATTTGGAATCTTCATCTTCTTAACTGAGTTTCAGAATCTTGTCTTAATTATATGACATAATAATAGCGACTTTCCAATTCATCTGTACAATATTGTTTTTTCATTGTGGTGGTCATGGCGGGGGTTTTTTTGTTTGGTTTTTGTTTTTTTTTTTTTTTGAGGGGGAAGGGCTACTGCCTTAGATAAATAAAAGCAAAGCTGAAAGGAATCTGGTTCACTGACTACTTAAGTCGTAAATTCCAAGTTCTGACTTATATGTTTACATCCCGAGGGTGATGGCTGCGATTCAAGAGCTCATCCAAGTTCACGAGGGTTTAGGGGACCTTGGGCTTAATGGAAAAGTGGTGAATTTCCCATACACCCCTCAAGTCCTAGCATCCCAAGTGGGTTTTGCCATCATAATGAAAGGGGTGGGGGATGGGGTAGCAGGTGTTTTCCTTACTTGATTTCTACGTTTGAAAGGGCGATGTTTTCAAAGAGTTAAAGTAACTGGCTTGGTCCTATGGAGGTGGGGCTGAACCTCCGTTTCCCCGCCAATTCACGCCTCCCCACCCCCAGTGGCTCGCCCCAGCGCCCCTCAAAGCCAAGTTGGAGAATGCTCACTGGCGTCCAGCCCTTGATCTTAAGAGATTCCCGTCGTTGGCAGAGTGATCTGACTCGATTCTTTTGGGCGAGATACATTCCAAGAATGTTTCTGTGGTCAGCGAGGAGTGGAAAAAATCAGGGATAACAGATATACTGAGGAAACCTAATAGTTACAGGATCGCGGGATTGAAACTGGTGACAATAAAAAGTACGTGGCAATGGAGTTCCATGAAGGATGAGCGCGCACGCTACTTGGTGCTGAGCATCGACCCCTATTCCCAGTGGCCCTCTTTCCTTTTCTTTCCTTGGCTGACAACCGTCGGGAGCCGCAGCGGTCACTGTTGAGGGGGCTCAGAAGAGAGGGCGCGGGCGGAGCCCGGCTCGGCGCGTCAGAATCCAAAGTAAACACCTCGCAAGCCTACGTTTAGCAAGTGATACTGAACACCACACTCACGTTAAAAAAAAAAAAAAAAAAAGTACTGTTTGCAGAGATGAGGGCGAAAACATTTCCCGGCTGGAAAATTACTGATCACAAACTAAGGGGCGAGTGGGGTGGGGAGACAGCGTTATAAGACTGAAATAACGATCGCCTCTTCCTTTCCTCCTCTGGTAGGCATGGACGGACGTGCCGGTTCGGTGTGCACTTTTTGGGAATCAGGGTCCCACCTTGGTCACGCCACTTCCTGGCTACTTTCCAGCTAAGTCCCTTTTGGTGGACTCGATCTACCCGGAGCCAAGGGTTAAAACAGCGAGTTGCCATTTGACCTCTACTTCGCCATTTCACTTCTTTATGACTCAGTTTTCCTATCCATAAAGTGGAAAGGAGAGTGCGTAGCTTGTAAAGTGCTTTGAGATGCCTGGTTGAAAGGTGTCTCCGCGCCTCACAGTCCCTCTTCTCTCTTCCACCCACCAAAGTAAATCTTGAGTTCTTTCACTCCTTTCCTCGTTCCTTTAAATATTAAAACCATGACTTTCTCTCCATTCTGGCCTCTTTCTGCCTGTTGCAGGCGCGGAACACTCCTCCAGTCTTCTGAGGCTCCTACTCCTCTCCACCGAGCACTGGGCACCCGCCTCCTCCTCTCTATCCCCACCCCCACCCAGTAGGCAGCCCCGTGAGGACCTGTGCGAGATCAGGCCCAGCCCCTACCCGGGCGCTGCGGGGCGGGAGCCGGACTCCAGCGTGCGTATGCGAGAGAGGGCGGGTTGGATGAGTCACGCGGATAATCGCGCTCTTCGGTGGCGCGCAGAGAGCGCGGCGAGCGCGTACAAGGACAGAGGTGGGATCGCGTCACCTTCTCCCCCATCCCCCATCAGCCTTCTGGATAGCAAGCTCCGAACCCTGGGAAGCTGACTCTGGCAGCACGGAAGAACTAGTCGCGCGGCCACCGGACCTGCGCCGGCTTCTCCGCGCCCAGCGCCAGAGCCGTCGCCGCCACCGCCGCCGGCGTCAGCACGGCTCCAGCCCGCCAGCTGCCGGGGCTGGCGTCACGACCCAGCCCGGCCCCGCCCGCGCCCCTCCCTCTCCCCCGCCCCCACGTGCGCCGAGTTTGTTTATTTAGCTGCTATGGCAACGCACGGGGGGGGTTGAGGGGGGCGGGGAGAAGAAAGGGAGGGGGCGGGGTCTGACGGCGGACCCTGGCGCGCAGCGGGAAGGAGGCGGGGAAGGACCTTCCCGAGAAGTTATAAGTAAGAAGCGCGCGGCGGCCGCCGGCAGTTCCCCGGCCCCAGAGAACAAGCGCGGCTGCGGGCGCGCGGGGAACAGAGGCGGTGGCGGGCGGCGGCGGCACCGGGAGCCGCCGAGTGCCCCTCCCCGCCCCTCTGGCCCCCCACCCTCCCACCCGCCGGTGGCCCGCGCCCATGGCCGCGCGCGCTCCGCGCAACCCCCAGGACTCCGCGCCCCGTGCCGCCGCCCAGCTCGCAGCTCCGCGCCACCGCGGCCATTCTCACCTGGCGGCGCCGCCCGCCCACCGCCCCGGCCACAGCCCCTGCGCCCACGACGACAGCCGCAGCGACCGCGACAGCGGTGGGGGACGCTGCTGAGTCGAAGAGAACTCAGCCTGGCCACCGGACCTACTTACTCGCCTTGCTGATTGTCTATTTTTATAAGAGTTTACGACTTTTCTAAAACTTTTGTATACAAAGGAACTTTTTTTAAAAAGACGTCTTCAATATATATTTAATCCAAAGAAGAAGGATCTCGGGCATTTTTTTTTTTTTTTTTTTTTTTTTTGGTTTTTGGCTCCGTTTCTAAGTTTTCCCCCCTCCTGATTTTGGGGTCCGGATACCCCAGCTGCTTCGGGCACCCGAGGACCTTCTGGGCCCCACATTAATGAGGTAGGTGAGATGCGAGGCATCGGGTGGGAAGGGGAACTAGTGGGACGTCACTGGAGCAGCGGTGGAGAGTGGCCCTTGACTCCTGCCTCCCTGTGCGCCCCGCAGGCAGCCACCTGGCGAGTCTGACATGGCTGTCAGCGACGCGCTGCTCCCGTCCTTCTCCACGTTCGCGTCTGGCCCGGCGGGAAGGGAGAAGACACTGCGTCCAGCAGGTGCCCCGAATAACGTAAGTGTCGCTCAGGGCTACAGGGAGCACCTGGTGGGTTTTGTGGGTGGTACGTGGACGAGCGGAACCCAGAGGTCACTTAGGAGCCCCCTGACAAGGAGTGGCCACTGCGCGGACTCCACAGCCTTCCCAGGATGGCTTCCACGCCCTTGGGTCGGGTACGTGCGTGTGGTCCCGGCACTGCGGTGCCGCCAGGGGCGCACAGCGGGTCTTCACAGGTACCCAGGCGCGCAGGCGGTAGATTCCGCGGGGCCGGGCCACCCTGCGGGAAGAAACCAAGTCCCAGGACACCGGCTCGGCCCAAATGAGCTTAGCGCGTAGGCGGCCCGGTGGCAACGGCGCACCGGGAGAGCCGCGGTGTCCCAATTCCGGGGATGGCAGGAGAGTCTCGGGGATCTGGCGGGGGAGGGCCCGGGGCTGGCGGGCCGCGGCGCTAGCTCAGGCAGTCAAGCAGACACAACATCCAGACGCACCAGCTCCCCTCGAACCCGGGTATTGGCCGAAATTGCAACGCTGGCATCTTGAGTTCCCCGGGGCTTTCTGCCCTGCCCATTCCTAAAGTCTGGGAGGTGCGGGTGCGCTTGGCTCTCCAAGAAGTCAGTACCATTAACGGTCTCTCTCTTACCCTGTTCCCACAGCGCTGGCGGGAGGAGCTCTCCCACATGAAGCGACTTCCCCCGGTGCTTCCCGGTCGCCCCTACGACCTGGCGGCGGCGACCGTGGCCACAGACCTGGAGAGCGGCGGAGCCAGCGCTGCGTGCGGTGGTAGCAACCCGGCCCTTCTACCCCGAAGGGAGACGGAGGAGTTCAACGATCTCCTGGACCTAGACTTTATTCTCTCCAACTCATTGTCCCATCAGGAGTCGGTGGCGCCCACCGTGTCCTCGTCGGCGTCAGTCTCATCCTCTTCTTCCCCGTCGAGTAGCGGCCCTGCCAGCGCGCCCTCCACCTGCAGCTTCAGCTATCCGATCCGGGCCGGGGGCGACCCCGGTGTGACTCCAGGCGGCGCCAGCGGCGGCCTCCTCTATGGCCGGGAGTCTGCACCCCCTCCCACGGCTCCCTTCAACCTGGCGGACATCAACGATGTGAGCCCATCAGGCGGCTTTGTGGCTGAGCTCCTGCGGCCTGAATTGGACCCAGTGTACATTCCGCCGCAGCAACCGCAGCCGCCAGGTGGCGGGCTTATGGGCAAATTTGTGCTGAAGGCATCGCTGAGCGCCCCTGGCAGCGAGTACGGCGGCCCGTCGGTCATCAGTGTTAGCAAAGGCAGCCCTGATGGCAGCCACCCGGTGGTGGTAGCGCCCTATAGCGGTGGGCCGTCTCGCATGTGCCCCAAGATCAAGCAGGAGGCGGTTTCCTCGTGCACAGTCGGTCGACCCCTAGAGGCGCACTTGGGCGCTGGACCCCCGCTCAGCAATGGGCACCGGCCTAGTGCACACGAATTCTCCCTGGGGCGGCAGCTCCCCAGCAGGACTACCCCGACCCTGGGTCCCGAGGAACTGCTGGGCAGCCGGGACTGTCACTCTGCCCTGCCGCTTCCCCCAGGATTCCATCCCCATCCGGGACCCAACTATCCACCCTTCCTGCCTGACCAGATGCAGCCACAGGTCCCGCCACTCCACTACCAAGGTCAGTCTAGGGGATTCTTAGCTGGGGCTGGGGAGCCCTGCGTGTGCCGGCTCTCTGGGGTCCACGACATGACGTTGACCGCACCTTCTTCACCCCTAGAGCTCATGCCACCTGGTTCCTGCCTGCCGGAGGAGCCCAAGCCAAAGAGGGGAAGAAGGTCGTGGCCCCGGAAAAGGACCGCCACTCACACTTGCGACTATGCCGGCTGCGGCAAAACCTATACAAAGAGTTCTCATCTCAAGGCACACCTGCGGACCCACACAGGTAGTGTGACAGAAGCCGAGGAAAGGCAGATTGGTGTCCCGGGGCTCATAGGCTAGCTGTGAACGCAATTAAGGCCTCTTTTGGGTGCTCGTGGTATATATATCTTCTCCATCTCCTGGATCACAGGAGAGGACAGCAAACCGGCGCCTGTTTTTTTGCCCAGGAGCCTTTTGCTTGATGGATGATATCTGCTGGACTATGCAGTTTTGTTAGGTCTTTGAAAGGCAGGGAGATTCCCAGCGGTATGTGGGCCTTTCTTATCTTGGGCAAAGTGGTGATCTACTAATCAAGAAATTATACTTGGCACTGCAAAAAGTCTTGGCTTTTTAAAAAAAAAATAGGGTTTAATTTTCTGGATTATTCTCATTGGTTGTTACCTTTTCAGATTTACTTTCCTGTTCTATTATTTTTTAGTTCTACTTTTAATAATTAGATTTTATTCAGATCTAATGTTATGATTGGGGAGTTCCTAAGATCATTTAGAGATATATAATGTTTATTAAAAAAAAAAAACAAATGTTGGTGGGGGGTGGAATTTAGCCACCTGTGGCTGTTTAGATCCAATTGTAGTAGGATAGGATACTTTTCGCTTCCTTTGGGCAGAGAGACCATCAGTATATCCAGGTTCATTCACACTGCTGTGTGGATTTAAAAAATGAAAACATTAGCTCTGTAGCATTGCAGATTTGGGTGGTTTGTGTGAGTTTACTGCTTAAGTACTGTTCCCCTAAAAACAAGAACAAAATGCTTGTTTCCTATTTAGGATCTGAAATGTAGTGTGGCCCTTTAGTTGTACAAAGACATTTCTGGATTTTTTCCGAAGGGGGCATATGGGGAGTTGATTTCAGTATCTGGCCTCCGTTTTTAAAGAGGTCAGGTCTTCCGTTCTGGCTATGCCTTCAGCAGCTTTTTTCCCCCATTTCCCTTTACAGGTGAGAAACCCTACCACTGTGACTGGGATGGCTGCGGGTGGAAATTTGCGCGCTCTGATGAACTGACCAGGCACTACCGCAAACACACAGGGCACCGCCCGTTCCAGTGCCAGAAGTGCGACCGGGCCTTTTCCAGGTCGGACCACCTGGCCTTACACATGAAGAGGCACTTTTAAATCCCCAATAGTGGATATGACCCACACTGCCAGAAGAGAATTCAGTATTTTTTTTAACCTTTCACACCGTCTTCCCACGGGGGAGGAGCCCAGCTGGCAAGCACTACAATCATGGTCAAGTTCCCAACGAGTCAGCTTGTGAACGAACGGATAATCAGTAGAAAGGAGGAATGCAAAAGACAAATCAAAGAACAGATGGGGTCTGTGACTGGATCTTCTATCATTCCAATTCTCAATCCAACTTGAACATGCCTGGACTTACAAAATGCCAAGGGGGTGACTGGAAGTTTGGATATCAGGGTATAAATTAGATCCGAGAGTTGGGGGTGGGGGGAGGGAAGACCAGAATTCCCTTGAATTGTGTTTCCATGCAATATTAAGCATAAAGATCACCTTGTATTCTCTTTGCCTTCTAAAAGCCATTATTATGATGTTAGAAGAAGAGGAAGAAATTCAGGTACAGAAAATGTGTTTTAATAGCCTACGCGATGGTGCTTGGTGAGTCTTGGTTCTAAAGGTACCAAATGAGGAAGCCAAAGTTCTCAAACTGCTGCATACTTTGACAAGGAAAATCTATTTTTGTCTTCCGATCTACATGTATGACCTAAGTCAGGTAAATACACCTGGTTTACTTCTTTTACATTTTTATGCAGACAGTCTGTTATGCACTGTGGTTTCAGATGTGCAATAATTTGTACAATGGTTTATTCCCAAGTATGCCTTAAGCAGAACAAATGTGTTTTTTTCTATATAGTTCCTTGCCTTAATAAATATGTAATATAAATTTAAGCAAACTTCTATTTTGTATATTTGTAAACTACAAAGTAAAAAAAAATGAACATTTTGTGGAGTTTGTATTTTGCATACTCAAGGTGAGAATTAAGTTTTAAATAAACCTATAATATTTTATCTGAACAGTGGTTTCATCGTTTTTTTGTTCTGGAAAAGCATGTAACAAATTTCAGTTTATACACATTGGGGTAGAGAGCATTTGAGAATCATTTAAAAAACCACCTTGTTCTCAACAGAAGTTGTACAGGACTTTGTTTTTTTTAAGGCGCTTAGTTTTACAGTCAGTACTATTAGAGCTGAATACTGAAAATTATCAAATTAGAAAACATCTGGTCCAGATTGCTCTTTACAAATGTACATAAAACTACACAAAAACAGTTTCCTTATTTGAATGTGATTTTCCAGGTTGAAACAGCTCAATTCTGTTCAGTTTTAATGTGTTTATCAGTAAACACACATTCCAGTCTCACATTTAAAAATATCTTCATGGTTTGTCCTTAATTAAAAGTGAGTGAAAATATACAAGTTTCTCTCTCTGGAGGCCTACTCTTGTGCTCCCCACGAAATTTGAGTAACAAAGGATTCTTCCCCAGGCAGACAACCATAGGAACATGGTTCCACAGTGCCCTCCTGAGGATTATAAGGATCCATTCATTCTGTTTGTGACTGGTGTGTGTGTGTGTGTGTGTGTGTGTGTGATCCCCAAAGGTCTGGAACAGTTTCTAACTAGGTTATTTTAAAACTTCCTCAACCCCTCTGACTGAAGACAGGGAAACTGACTGAAAATTAAAAATTAGGGTACTGAGAGTGTGGCTCAGTAGTAGAGGGTGCCTGAGTAAGATTCTTGTGTTTGAAATTATTAATTAAAATTATTAAACATCAAATTTAAACAGTGCTTTTGCAAGTTCATAGCAATCTGCAGTTGTTTTAGGCCTCAGAACTACTACTGTAATCTCAAGTGTCTTGAAGTGGGAGCCCAAGAGTAAAGTAAATTCATCTGTGGCTGTCACAAAATGGGAAAGCATTTGACACTTGTTGACACCACAATGGTGATGTGAGTGACTCACAAGATCATCAGGGTAACAGAGCTATCATTTTCTTTAGAGTGCTTATTAACTATCCATTGTATCTAGTGTCCAGAGGTATTTTGGCTCCATTGTACACTCACAAATGGAATGAAAAGAAATTCACCAGAGGCTCACGGTGGATCAACACAAGGTATTGTCTTTGGCTTTTAAGAGTCCAACACAACTGGAAAGCATGGCATGTGTCTTTGCTTAAAGGAAAACAGGTGCATCAATAGGATGGAATTTTATGTGGCCAAGAACATATTCAAAGCATATTTAATGACATGGAAAATGTTCATGGTATGTTAAGTGGAAAAAGGATAGGAGACTATTAACAATAAGATTACAATTGTGTGCCTTTCTGTGTGTGGGGGAGATAAAACAAACTGAAAAGTAGCAATTGAAAATCGGAAGGTAATGCAAAATATTAAAACAGGTCTCTCGCTTTACATTTTCCTTTTGCAATTTCTAAATATTCCAAAATAAGTGCCCAATGTAAGGAGACATTTTTTAAAGAATTAAAGTAAAAATATTTAACTTTATTTTCAAAAGAGCAATTAAAGTTATGAAAACAACATTCTAATACATTTTCCTTGGTGTTAAATTGCATTTGTTGCTCTTGTAAGAATCCACTTATACAGAAACTTCTGGCACAGTGTTGATGTACAAGAATGGTTTATTGAATGATTGCTGCCATCTCTTTTGCAAAGTGCCTATTATCCCAGATAAAAGAAACATCATGATAAACTGTCAAAACATTTTAAATCGATTCAAATTTTTCTGACATCATAGGGAAACATCGCTTCACTTTAACTTTTTATCACTTGGAAAAGTAAGCTTCAGTATCAAAAATGATACTGAAGGAAGATTTCCCCAAAATGTAACAGGACAAAACACTATTTAACATACACAAATAGTTCAACTATTTGCTCTCACATATCAGCTCTGCACTCCTAGGTGTACTGTCATTACGGTGTCACAGAGCCATTTACACTATATAATAAAGAGCACCTAATAATTGAGATGCCTGCTTATTATATTTTCCTTATGACATTTAATTTTATATGTCTTAGATTTTAACTTGTGTGCATATTCACACAAAGGATTAACAATAGTGGTTTCTAGCAGAATATTTTTCTGCCAACCACACATATCTGACTCTAGCAATTGTGTTTCAATTTATAAAACTAAAACTGGACTTTCACCATGTCAAGTATGGTCAGGGGGAAAAATTCTTTTCAAAAATTATTCCAGATTTTAGAAATGCAAAACAGTATTGCATAGGTTGGAGATTAACAATTTTTACATACAATTTCTTTTCTTTTTTTTTTTTTTTTTGGTACCAGGGATTGAACCCAGGGGCTCTCAATGACTGAGTCACATCACCAGCCCTTTTTTATATTTTATTTTGGGACAGGGTCTCCCTAAATTGCTTAGGACGTTGCTAAGTTGCTGATACTGGCTTTGAACTCATGATCCTCCTACCTCAGCCTCCTGAGCCACAGGATTGCAGGCGTGTGCAACTGTATCCAGTTTACATACAATTTCTTTATATATGAGGAAGCCTGGGTGAGGCCATCTTTGTTATAGAAGCAACTCCACAGGGAAAATATTAAAATAAGCAAGAAGCTGGGTGTGATGGTGCAACACCTATAATTCCAGAGGCTAAGGTAGGAGGATCCCAAGTTCAAAGCCAGCCTCAGCAACTTAGTGAGACCCTGTTTCAGTAAAAAATAAAAAGGGCTGGGGATGTGACTCAGTGGTTAAGTGCCCCTGGATTAAATCGAGAGTAGCCAAACGAAACAAAACAAAACAAGCAGTGGTGGTACCTGATGAACTTTGTTACATGGGAGTATCTGAATTTTGCAGCCTGCATCAGCCACCTGTTGAAATGTTTGTTCTGGCTTCTGACACTGTGTTGAGCACAACTTACCTACATAGACGAATTTGTAGACCAGAACCTCCCCCCACACACACCTCTCTCCCTCTTCCTCTGTCTTATACAGACGTAGGCACCACCTGGTTCTACATTAACCCATTTATGTACCATTTTTATCATTTTTAATGATTTATTATATCTTATGTATTTGCTTTAGTTCTTTGTATTTTCTTAGCACCTTCCACAGGCTATTGTATATTGACATGGTTTTGTTTTGTTTTGTTTTGTTTGGTACTGGGGATTGAACCCAGGGGTACTCCACCACTGAGCCACATCCCCAGCCCTATTTTGTATTTTATTTAGAGACAGGGTCTCACTGAGTTGCTTAGGGCCTCGCTGAGTTGCTGAGGGTGACTTTGAACTCACGATCCTCCTGCCTCAGCCTCCCAAGTGCTGGGATTACAGGTGTGCGCCACCGCGCCCGGCTTGACATGGTTTTATAGTACAGAACTGAAGGTATGTCTGCCTCCCAAAAGTTGCTTCTGAAACTATCTTTTCATTGTTCACATACAGAGCCATTTCAATGTTTCATATAAAGCCACTGCAATCTATCCACATGATACAGGCTGCAGAATGCAATGTAGTGTTTAACCCATGAAAACAAACAAAACACTATCTAAATCAGAATGCCATATGAAAGTAAAGGGTTTTGTTGTTGTTGTTTTGTTATTATTGTTTTTTATATTAAGTGAAACTAAAAAGTTGGAAAAAGCCTTTGAGAAGCTTTACCCTATTCACCAAAATGAATCTCAGTAGATTTCTTACCATCTCCTGAAAAATGAATAAACTCTTAAATCCTTTTGAAGTGCTTAGTGCTTCTAGGCCCTGGTCAGTGTCAAAAGAGGATTGGGGGGAAACAGAGGGAAACCAGCTGCTAGATTGTTAGCATAAACATGGAAAACCTTTCAGGCTGGTATCAAGACTGTTACAGCCAGGTGATTTGTTTGGGGAGGGAGGGGCACTGGCCCATCAGTCAAATGCTTCTCTGAAACCATGTACCTCTGGAGCCAGCATTTAATCATTTTTCAGGATGCCCTTGATATAGTATCACTTTTTGAATTGCTTCTGTCCTCTCAACACCTAGATGAGTCAGTATTTTACAACAGGTCCACCCAAATGTCCTTCTCCATTTGTTCTTAGAGAAAAAGGAGGAAATAAACAGAAACCCAATTTAATAACAACAAAATGTAAATTCCCACATACCCAGTTCCTTTGAGAACTCATCAGAGTTCACCTAACAGCATTTTTCATTGATGAAACATAATAATGAGGAGGATACCACAGAGTGTTAGTGTTAGGATCATTTGCTACATTTGTTTTGCTTTTATATTTCATGTCAGTTATCTAAGAAGAACAGGAAACAAGAGAAATGTTTTGTTTTGTTTTTATGGTGAAGGGGTAGGGGAGAAGAGAACCCTCGTTTTGGCAATTAGTTAAATCAACTACAGCACACAGTCAAACCTGTCCAATGCACTGTACCTGAGACTGGGAGAGGGCATGGATTATCTCACATAGAAATATTCAAATATTGAATCTGTACCGATGCTATGTTACTACATAGTAGCCAAATCTCCATGACACGTAACCAATGGAGTCAGCTGCTATACCTGAACATCCACATAAAAGCCTTTCAAGTAGGCTATAACTACAGAGAACTTGACGCAGCCTGGACACACTTACTGAAAGCCTGAGAAATCAGTAAATTGGTGCAAACCACGAAAGCAGAGTGTCCTAGACACAATCAGAAGGGGTCCTCAGGACAGGACCAAGCATGCCTTGTGTTTAGACAATCCAAGTCACTTTTTGTTGGTGTATAATAATCCCTTACTTCTGCACAGCACTGTGAGCTTTTTCTGAAGTATTTGCAACTTCTGTTATGTAATTAATCCTTACACCAAGAGGCAAGGGTGGGATTTCCCTCTCTCCTCCCTGCTCCCCACTATAGAGATTGAAAAACAAGTTCCTTGCACAGGTTAGCATTCTGTTCTCATTCTTGCTGACACTCTCAAAGCACTCCTCTTCTAATACTAAGTCTTCAGTCTGCAGGGCAGGTAGGACTGCAGGCAAAACAGATACACACCCACTTCAGAGAATTTGCTAACATCCAGGTTCTTCCAGTAAACCCGTTTAGAATCACTAGCCGGAGACTTTCTGTCTCCATATCAGGTGCTACTTCCTTTGTCAAGGAAGCCTGGGGGAAGCCCAAGTTTCCTGCACCTGTTTCTCGACTCAGTCATAAACTGGATTACTATGCCACCATCACAACCTTCCAGTTCTGAGCTGGAAGAAAACAGTCTCATTTCTGACCTCACCTTTGGCCCAGCACGCATCTGTCCTGGTCATACAGATCCAGTCACCCCTTCCAGTCCCTTGCTTTAACTTGCCGACCCCCAGGACCTATGGAGACAGATTTAACGTGGACATTCCTGCTATTATAACCCCAACCTACTTATCCAGTATCCTCTTCAGTCACACCTTAGATACATCGGCCATGCTAAACTCTCAGGTCCAAATGCACCTTGACTTTGCTTGAAGATATCTGCTACTTCTGGAAAGACCCATATTTGCCTAACAAGCGCCTATGTATCCCTTGAAGTCTAACTCTTTAAAAGACAACTCTGTGGACCAGGCATGGTGGTGAATGCCTGTAATCTCAGCAACTCAGAGGCTGAGGCAGAAGGTTAGTTTGAGGCCAACCTCAGCAACCTAGCGAGGCCCTAAGCAACTTAGTGAGACCTTGTCTCAAAATAAAAAAATAAAAAGGGCTGAGGGTGTGACTCAGTGGTTAAGTCCTCCCAGATTCAATCCCTGGTACACTCTGTGCTACTTGCTTTAGATCTGTCGACACATATCCTTATATATTACAAGGCTTGGTGGGTCTGGCTCTCCCAACAGACAGGAACTTTTGGAACACACTGGGAGCATTCCTTTTTTTTTTTTTTTTTTGTGGTTGCTGAATACCCATAGGTCCTGGACTCAATTGAATACAATTAATCATTAATTGAATATTTAGCAAAAAAAAAAAACAAACCCTGGCATCTCCTTTTAGAGGATTCTTCCTTGCCAGGTGATTCTCTACATTGATTCTGAAAGAGTTTCATTGGTTTCAGGGGTTTCCTCTTTGTTGGAGAAAGCAAACGTTTGTCAGGTGACTGATAGGAATGGTTAGGAGAAACTGCAGCCATGCAGTTGGTTACCCACTGCTCAGTACTTACAAGGAATGGTTGGAGATCATTGGGCCTGTCCTCTAGGAAACCAAAATTGGGGGAAAGGAGATATTTTCTCCTTTTCCTTGGATCACTCTTGTTCTTTTCAGGGGAAAAAGTACATGTTCTAAGAACATAGAACAAACAAATAAGACTTTAAAAAATTGTGCCTAAACAGGATGCAGTGGTGCATGCCTGTGATCCCAGTGACTTGGGAGGCTAAGGAAGGAGGATTGCAAGTTTGAGACCAGCTTCAGCAACTTAGCAAGGCCCTAAGTACTGAACAAGACCCTGTCTCAAAATAAAACATTGAAAAAGCAGCTGGGATGTTGTTCAGTGGCTAAACAATCCTAGGTTCAATTCCTGGTAACAAACAACAACAACAACAAATAAATAAACAACAACAATTACAAAACCTTGCATCTTAAAAACTTCAAGAAGAGGGTTGGGGATGTGCCCACTTGCCTAGTAGGTACAAGGCCTTGGGCTGGATCCCCAGCACTGGGGTTAAAAAGCTTCAAGAAAGCCCTTTCCACTCCACTTTAGGTTACTGGGTGGGCCAGTCCAACCCTCATCTGTCTGCTGCTCTTCAAGCTTGAGACCCCCTCTTTCTGATTGGGTTTTCTCATTTCTGGACTTGCCTAAATAAACTGACTCTAGAAAATAGTGCATAAGATTGACAAATGCCTCTGCCCCTGAGGCACAGCTGTGCTCACTGAGGAATGGATAACAGGCTACAAGGACTGAGGCTGTAAAATTCCATAGGAGGCCTGAGCAGGAAAGGGGCTTCAAGAACATTTAACTCCAGTTGAAAACTGAGGCCTGGATAAAGGACTGGCCTTGTTCAAGGTCACATTAAACTGACCCTAAGCAGCAAACACTGCCTAGATCTGATTTAGCAAGCCCCAAGTTGCTAAATTCCATCGTCTCTAGTGCTGTTACCAGATAGCCAAGATGGGCATGCGCACTGGGTTCCCCCTGGAGAACACGGTGCCCTTCCCTCAGTGAGGAGAGCCTGTGGCTTGTTCTGCTTTCTCTTTCCATGCAATTCCATTCCAACGTGTGTAATCTATTCAAGGGTCCACCTTGTCAGCCATTATGCAAGGGCAGGAGAATAAAGTACAAGTAAGAATGTATAAAATGTACCATCTTACAGAGATTTTTTCCTAGTACATCTGCTCCGGAAAGGGTACTCCGTGTGTATTCAATGAAAATCTGCATCCCAATCCTCCTAAAAATTTTTATCTTTTTTGGGAAAGTTATTTGAAAGACTCAACCACAACCACATTCACTGTAACAACACATTCACACCATTTTTCCATATATATATATTTGTGTGTGTATATACACACACACACACACACACACACACACACACTGGGAATCTACACAGAGTCTTCTCACACTCGCTAGGCAGGGGCTCTAATCCTGAGTTATAACCCCAGCCCCCTTTAAATTTTATTTTGAGACTGGGCCTCCCTAAATTGCCCAGGTTGACCTTGAATTTGTGATCTTCCTGCCTCAGCCTCCAGAGGAGCTGGGATTACGGTCATGTGTCCCTCCCCCACACCCGGCTCTTCTACAGTTTTCTTGATAACTTATTATTTTAGACACTTCCAACTTGTTTATCAGATGCATGTTAAAACGCGTTATTCTGGTTCAGCATGAAGATTTTGGCCTTATTCACAACAATGTTACAAACTTCAGTTGGAAGGAATGATTCAGGCAGAATGGAACTTGATCTTTTTTTGAGTGTTTAACTCAAGAAACACATTGGGTTACTATAGTTTGGGGATGGCCTGCCTAGATCACAGGAACAAATTGATTCTCTTTTAAACACAATTAACTTTGTAGGTACGAAGTATAACTGGCTTCCTAGGACTCTGCGGGTGCCAAAGCCTGCAAAGAGGAGGACGCCTTACCTAGGGGATTCTTTGCATTGAAGACTTTTGTTAGGCAAAGTCACTCTGGCATGGTAGTCTGATTTGCAATTGGTGCCTTTGTGAAAGGATTAGAAGATCCCTATTGTTTAATGTTTAGACCTCAATTTGCATTTGGAAACACATGACCTCGTCCAGGTTCGTTTCTCCTTTATTTTCATTTTCTTGTCCCCATACCCAGTTGATACTGTATGCTAAACAATTGATGAAACTGCTTGTTGGGGGAATGTTTGCAGTAATTAAAGAAGTCTGGTCGATTGGCTTTCTCTGTGAATGGAGTCTACCTGGGCTCCAGCAATACTGAGCCAGTAATCTATTTGGCAACTGACAAATAATTCATAGGCAGAGTTCTACACGTATCATTGATTTCCCTAATTAGAATTTATGGCACATTGTTAAAGAGAGAAAGTTTTACAGAGATATTGTCAGACGGTGGATCTGGAAAAGGAACTAAAGGAAAAAACAATCGTGTGACTGCCTTGGGACATATTTGAACACTTCTGTTCAATGCCTTCCTTTATAAATAAAGGTTTGAGAAAAATTATTTTAGGTTTGCCATAACAATACTCTCATCTCTACCTGATGTTTAACTACCTGTCCTTTGGTAAACAATTTTTTAACTAACATTTGCTTTGACAATGTTCCCAGATTGGCAACATAAAACCTGGAATAGAAACTCTGTGAGGAGGGCAATTTCCCAGATTGTGGGCTTAGACCATGTGGTTTGTTTGTTTGTTTATTTTCTTTTTAACTCTTCGGTTTCTCTCTTCTTTTTCTTTGTCATTGACCACAGGAAAGCATTTCCTGCTTGTCAGGATGAATATTCTGGGGAATTTGGACACAGAGTTGCTGGCTGAATAAGCTGGAGGTAGATGGAGAGTAGAAAAGTGAATTCACATTCATTGAGCACCTATGGTATGCCAAGAACCTTGTTAAGTGCTGAGGGATTTGTTACACCTATTTTATAGTGGAGAAGACAAAAGCCCAGAGTAATCAACCAAGTGGTCCAAGGTCACACAGCCGTGAATGGAATCCAGGTCTGCCTGAATCTGAAGCCAGGCTCTCACTACTGTATCACACTCTTTGAGATAAAGTAAAGCACCTCACCTCCTAGGAATGTGTGCTTGTTTTTCAATCTAAACAGAGTGATGTTCACTGCACACAAGGCTACATAGGCAAGATTGACCTAACCCATCCTTTTTTCTAATAGAGACAAGTAATCTTATCTGTCATTCTATTAAAAATACCGTACATTCCTCTAGGCTCCAGTAGGGACAATGGCTTAAGAAAAGTCTTTTTTTTTTTTTTTTTTTTTTCCTGCATCAAAACATCCCCATAGGCTCTACCAAATCACAAAAATAAATAAACCATGGCCCTTCTTCCCAGGGATTTTATTCATGGTGTCAAAACATTTTATGCATGTATTCAAATGATTAGAACAAGGACTAGCAGCCCTGTTTGTAGTTGGACCAACTGAAGGTGAGCTGAGGAAAGCATCTTGCTGAAGGTCACACACTCTGGGGCCCCCTACGGTGTAGAATGCAGGAGAGAAGTTAGCTAGGAGTGGCACGTGTGAGCTCAGCTTTTGAGCCTACATTCTCAGCCATGGCCCATGGGAAACACTCCTGTTTCTTGCCCATCTTCCAAAACCATTTGCCAACATTCCTCTAATGCTCCCAATATCTAAAGATAATCCCTTTTCCCCTAACCAGGATCTCAACCGAAAATAGATCTGGGCATATGCCACTGGGCATGAACAAATGACTCAGAGAGTCATTTTGGATCTCAGTGGCAGGGAACCTCTGCAGAGCACAGGGGCAGAATCTAGGAGCAAATGAATGCTAAGTCTGGAAAGTGCTCATTTTCCCCAAAGCCTTCTTTGCACAAATGGAGAAGCTGAGGCCCTTGCAGAACTTCATTCTAGCCCAAGACCTTCCTCAGCAACCTGCAGAGGAGGTGTCAGATAACTAGCAAGGCAAGACCCAGAGGTCCCCTAACTGTGCAGGTGATACATAGGTAGACAGGTCTCAGTGAGTGGTGTGTTTAGCATCAGGGAAGGAGGGAGGAAAAGGAGTCTTCCGGAACATGCTGATTTGAGATATTGTCTACACAGATAGTATCTGTGTTTTGTTTGGCTGTATTGGTTTTTGTTGTTTTTTGTTTGTTTGTTTGTTTTTTGTTTTGTTACTTTGCTTTTCTCTTTTAGTTTTCTCATTGGCCGCTAGGTTGTGGTTTTGTCTTGTTTTTGGTACTGGGGACTGAACCCCGGGGTACTTTTCCACTAAGCTTTATCCTCAGTCCATTTTATTTTTTATTTTGAGAGAGGGCCTTGCTAAATTGCTGAGGCTGGCCTTGAACTAGGAATCCTCCTGCTTTAGCCTGGTCACTGAGATTACAGGTGTGTGCTCCTGTACCAGGCCACCCATTAAGCTTATATCTAATCATTTCTGACCAAGAAGGGCATTGGTATATCCTTAGAATGGAGTACTCTGCTCCACTAAAGTTATTTAGTAAATGACAATAAATAAGGGCTAACATTTATTAAGTTTACTCTATGCTAAGTAAACTCTAAGTTTACTCTGTTTTTATAGTGAGCACTTTAGTTGTTCTTCTCAGTCCCCACAATGAGCCTTTGAGATAGGAATTACTATTCTCATTTTGAGGATGAGGGATCTGAGGTTTAGATAACCTGACTGGAATAAAAATATGTCATGAAACTGGAATTTAAACCTGACTCTAAAAGGCCCACGTGCTCTTGAGCCATATACTCTTCATATGCAGAAGAATATCCAGAAATTAATGGGCAGGGGCTTATACAGTATGACCTAACTTGGTAAAATCTATGTTTAGGTGTTTAGGGGTATATTTGCATGGGGGAAACTCTGGAGGGACTGCTCAATGTCGATTCTTGGAGTGGCCTTTCCTGTGTGCACTAAAAGAGCCCTCCAGTCTGCCCCTGTTATCCTTTGTCTCTTTAACCTGCTTGGTTTCCCCCTATGGCCCTTACCTGGAAGGCAACACATATTAAATATATTCATTTCTAGCTCTCCTCCACAATGAGTGGGAGGGCAGTGCTTGACAAAGCGTGCGGGGCATGGAGTAAGTGCTCAATAAATATTTGTCAGCTTGAAAGAAGCTACCAAACTCTTCACATGGTTGTTGTGCTCTCTCTCCCTCTTTCGTGGTGTGGGGATGAACCCAGGAGCTTGTGCATGCTAGGCAAGTGCTCTACCACTGAGTTGCTTCCCCAGTCCCTTTTAAATTTGATTTTGAGATGGGCTCTAAGTTGCCAACCTCAAACTGGCAATCCTCCTGCCTTGGCCTTTGTAGTAGCTAGGATTACAGGTATGTGCTCATGCCCTTTCTCCCCCTGTTGAACAGAAACAATTTAGACTTCATACTGAAGTAGATGTAATTTTATTTCCCAAGTTTCATCTGAAATCCTCTGAGTTAAAAAAAAAAAATCCATTCACTTAAGGGTGGAGAACCTAAAATGGTCTACTTTCAAATGCAGAAAGTGATCTTCCCCTTTTTTACAGAAATTTCTCTGGAGCAGAAAGCTCCTTTGGATTGCTAAAGAGAAGACCAACTGGAAAGCTGCTTAGATAAACTTGTTTTGAATCACAAGGTAATCATCAATGTTTCAATTACTAATCCACTTAAGTGTCCTATTCACTGAGATGGCTTTTCTGAGCACGGTTCTGATGGTTTTCAAAAGATAAAACCTTCCAGTGACCAGGCTCAATTGAGACAATTGACTGTAGATGAAGAGATTGACGGAAGTTTTTTGGAGATGAATGACCCCCTATCTGGCCCATGTGAAAATGAATGGGACATTTGAAGTGCACTGATAGAGTTGTTTGGGTTTATCCCTGTAATAAACTCCCTCCTACCTCCTTGAGAAAGGATTAGGCTGTGAAGGGAGTCACGTTCAACTCGCCCAGGTCCTCAAGCCATATGGCCTTGACCTTGCTTTTGCATTGGTCTAGTTCAGCCACAGAGGTAATTCAGCTTTTTTTTTTTTCTTCCCCTGCTTAGTCGTGTCCTTCAGAAGGGTGACTTCTGTCCCATCAGCGGCTTCAAGGGCCCTCTAAAAGCCAGAAGGAAAGTGTCCCTGCATTCCTCCAAGCCAAAGGGCTACTTTGGCTGGCTTCCTTCTTTCCCCCAATAGAACCAAGCTCCTATATAAAATTCATAAATTCTTGGCAGGAAAGAAATCCTCCCATTGGAAGGAACAGATGTTCTACAAGTAACTTTTGCCATGATACGCTGTTCCTAATATCAGAGTCTTAAAGTGTGTGGGGATGTTAAGTTTTCTTTTTTTTTTTAAATAAATGACAACATGTTCTGGGCAGTTTTTCCATATTCATCCGTGGCAAACACATCACCAACCCTCCCACCGCCTCTTTTTAAATTTCCAGAGAGTAGTTGGGAATTGGAAAGATATTAAAAAGTGAAAGCGGAAAATTCAATTCAACAAGTATGTTAATGTATAACCTAAAAAAGAAAGTCATTCCCTCCCAGTTGCGCATCTCGAAACATTCTTCTTAGAACTTGGAATGGTCCAGACTTCTAACAAAGCTATTAATTATGACCAATTAACACCGAGGGGTCATTGCTATTAGCAGAATTCCACGATCCTAATCAATTCATAAAATCCCCTTTCTAAAGAGAGCATCAACCGAGGGGCTACGGGGTTATTTTCACTTCGTTTTCACCTCATTAAACTGCTGACCTTATATGTCTGTCTGGGTCCCAGGTGACTCCCGGAAGGCGCAACGTTAGTGGACGCTGCTTACCCAGCCTAGGAGTAACTAGAAAGCTAGACCTGGCCTCGGTTGTTCCGAGCTGGCGTTCCCTCCCCAGGGTCAGGGATGCCGGCTGGCCGGAGCGCCTGCTGGCCGGAGCGCCTGCTGGCCGTGGCCGGGCTCAAGAGCACCGCTGTCGGCTTTAGGGTTCAAAGTCAGAACCCGGTGAGCGGTCTAGTGGAGTGCGGTGGGGTGGGGTGAGGTGTGGACTACGCAGCGCTGCAGCAGAGGAAGGTGACCGCGGGGCGAGGGAGGAAGCAGCCGACTGACGTTCAAACGCGCACCGGCTCGTCTGAGTCCAGGCTCTCCGGCCAGTTTCTCGCTCCTCCTCAGGATCGGACTCTAAATCCCAGGTCCCCGGTGGGGCAAGTGCCAGGAACCTCCACCCCACCAGGAAGAGCCGGTCCCCGAAATCCCCTCTGTGTCCAAGTGGAGGTGTAAGTGGCAGCGCGCAGGGCGCGGCGCGGGCGGCCTCCACTCGGAGAGCCGAGCCGGGAGGGCGCCCCTGCGACGCCCGGAGTGTCCCCACAGGCTCGGGTCCGCTTCCCCGGTATCCCCGCAGGGAGGCCCGGCCGCGCTCCGGGGCCAAGGCGATGGCGCGAGCGACGTAGGGAGGAGCCGCTGTCCCCTCGCTCTCCGAGTCGGAGGTGGCGCGGCGCCGCGCGGTCTGCAGCGCCCCCCACTGGTCGGTCTGGCACAGGACGGGTCGGGACAGCGGGTCCCCAGCGCCTCACGTCCGTTTCAGGCTGCAGAAGGGCGCCCTTCCTCTTCCTCTTAGATGAGGTTTACCAGTTGGGAAAGTTAAAACCAAGTTTAAGTGGTTTCTCATCTTAGCTCTGGCACTGGCTTCGGGTTCCAGGGATCTCTAGATTTCCTAGGCTTCCTTTGACAAGTGTGGGTATCAATCTTGGGCAAGGTTATCGAAATAATTCAGAGCGTGTATTACAGTGCCTGCCACCTAATAAATGTGCAGTGAAAGGCGAACACTATTATTATTACCAGCTGGGTAGGCTGTCGCTCTCCATGGGGAGGTCTGATGTCTCTGCCCCGCTGTAGCAGGATAGGTGAGGACTGCCGGAGAGGACAGAGTTCAGCCTTCACCTTGGTTTTGGTTTTTGTTTGCTGCTGGGGATGGAACCCAGGGCCTAGTGCATGCTAAGCACGTGCTTTACCCCTGAGCTGCACCCCCAGCCACTGCCTTTTCTCAGAAATGGAAAAGGGACCTGAGCACCCAGCCGGGCTCTTGCTTCACTGTGCGGCTACCTGCTACCTGCTCCTGACTATGGACTCAGATGTCTTCTTTGAACCAAATACCCTCACTGCAAAATAACCATACCCAGACTCAGAGTTACTACCAGGTAAGGAATGCAGAGCTCCTGGTTCAGGGAAACCTCACTCTTGCTGGCAGCCAGTAAGTCCCAGAGCACCAGTGCCTGTAGCACATAGTAGGTGTGATGAAGGACACTTGCCCCTCACACAGGCAGCCAGCAGGCTCAGGGCTCCTTTCAGTACAAGCTCTGCCCACTCCCAGCACTTCCAGCCTTGTGACCAGGCAACTTGGGCTGCCGGAAGCTTTAACTACGCATCTCTCCTGACCCCCCTCCAACAGATGCCTCAGATCCTTTCTGGAAGGTACCAAGCACACAGGAGGAATTCAGTAAACATTAATTTATTATTCTTTATTTCATGCAGAAAGCAGGTGCCCAATGAGTATCTGTCGTATGCGATTGAGTCTCACCCTTTGCTGAGCCCCACACCTGGGGGAGTTTCCCTCACCTTGGTTTTGTCACATGTCCTATCCCAGGACCTGCTACCCCTGCCATCTTTCTAAAGGCTGGTACTTTGTATAGTGTAGGAGTGATGGATCTTCTCAAAGTTTGGTCTAGAGTTACCTCCTTCAATCCTGTTCTGTGACACATCAGAAATTTACTGAGATATAAGTCAACATGTGAAATCTAAATATTTTTTTGATCCTGTTCTTTTGGTTTTGGGTAGTCCTGTGCCTTTTGGATGGGAGGGGGATTGTGAGGAGAGCAGAAGTGCAGTGCTATTTGAAAGTGATCCTGAAGTATATGAACACTGGGTAACAGTATTTTCTGCTAGACATGCAAATATGATACATTTTTGTGGATGTGTGCAAAGGCTCCAGCGGCTTCAGGGTCCCATCCCCATGACTTCTCTAGCTCTCCAACGTGCAGACTCCAAATGGAAAAACAAAACCCAAACCAGAACAACGGCAACAAAATATCCCACACAAAAATGATGTCTAACAGATACACGCCTTGGCAGTCACAGTACACTGTGTGTGTGTGATATCCATTCAATTGTTTTGCACAGTCCATTTTCCTGAGGAACCTGAAAGAGGTAGGGGGCATTTGGACACAGTGCTGATGTCCATGAGAGTTGTCACTCACATCCTGCCTCACCTCCACGTTGTCCAACAAGGTCCTGCTCTCCCAGGCTCTGACATGGGACTTTTCACTGGCCATCTGAACAAGCATTCTTAGGGACTCTTTAGAAATGATAGGACACAAACTTTATTAATACAGAGCACAGAACAAATTAGAGAGCTTTCACATATTATGACTAGGTATGTGACAGTTGTTACTTTACCAAAAGTATTCATTACCCGGCCGTTTGTTTAAAAGTTGTCCTGGTGGCTTGGAAACAGTGCCTTTTGCTCTCTGACTCACAGGAAGCAAAAATAAGTTACTATCAGGTGATGGCCATACTTAGAAGCCAAACTAAAAATGAGAAGGCTTGTCATCCTCAGGCAGAAGGCAGTTGACTCCACTTTTTTAAAACGGGTAAGTGCCAGACTGTTGAAAATTTAAGGTTTTTTTTTTTTTTTTTTGTGCATCCTACATTAAACAAAACAATTCATTAAGCATTTGTAGAATAATTACTGTGTGCCAATTTCTTCCTTTCTTTCATCATAGACCTACATCCCCAACACTTTTTATTTTTTATTTTAAGACAGGATCTCACCAGTCACAGTTGCTGAGACTGGCCTTGAACTTGCAATCATTCTGCCTCAGCCTCCTGAGTTGCTGAGAATTCAGGCAAGGGCCACCACATCCAACAAGTGTGCCAATTTCTGTGCTTGGAAACACATGAAGGGATACCACATGGTCTCTGTGGTTCACAGTCTGGCAGGAGAAATGAATACGTCCATGAGTCCAGTAGTCACCTCACTATTACAGTAGGAAAGACCCCAGTCCCTACTTCATGGGTGCCTGGGAGGCAGGGCTGTGGAATGCCTGGGTGAAAAAGCAGTTGCTGAGAAATTGATCCAAAACAACCTCCTGCAATAGGTTGAGGTGGCATTGCCTCTACTCCAGGCTGAGAGGGGCTCAAAACACAACCCAGATTCAAGTTCAGATAGGATCCTGCTCTTCCTACCATGTTACTCTCATGAAGTACAAGCAAGTTGCATCTCCTGAAACCCTTCTTCTTTGGTCTCTGTGTGGAGTGGGAATGAAAGATTGCCCAGCTTTATGCCAGCACTTTGGCGTATTAGGTCTCCAGACCATGTCAAATGGATTCCCTGCCTCCACTCCATTTCCGTTTTCCACAGAGTTCCATCAGGAGAAGGATGGCTTCCAGGCTCCATTCATGCTTATTCTGGAAGAGAACGTGAAGCAACTTTCCTTGTTCCCTCCCCAAAGGTTTGATTTTATTTAGAAAAGAAGCATATCAGGTATCTAAAGCTCTGTGGGAACAAATACGTTTTTCATTTTGTTTTTAAATTAGCTTTAGTTGAGGTATAACTGCATACCCGAACACTGTATATTTAATGTATACAATTTGATGAGCTTGGACACATGCATACATCCACCATTCCATCGCATCAATCAAAGTAATAAACATGTCCATCACCTTCAAAAGTGTCCTTGTGTCCTCTTGGCTGTGTGTGTGTGTGTGTGTGTGTGTGTGTGTGTGTATTTTGTGGACTTAACATGAGATCTACCCTCTAAACAAATTTGAAAGCACACTATTTTATATTGTCAAATACAAATACTATTATATAGCAGATCTCTGGAATTTATGCATGTCGAGTAACTGAAACTTTACACACGACGAGTAACAATTTCCTGTTCTCCTGCCCCCAAGCCTCTGGCCACCACCATTCTGTGCTTTAAAGGATCTCATGAATGATAGACAAGGGCTCTGGCACTGAGCTACATCACCAACCCTTAAGTTTTTTCTATTTGGAGTCTTGCTATGTTGGTAACACTAACCTTGAACTCCTGGACTCCAGAAATCCTCCCACTTCAGTCTCCCAAGTAGCTGGAACTACAGATGAGCACCGCCAACTGGCTCCTAATTTTTAAAGGCTAATATTCCACTGTATGCAGTCTGCTTTCTTTACTCATTAATTCATGTTATTGCATGTAGCTTTAATTCATTCACATTCACTTACGTATATTATTCCTGTGTGTGAATAGACCATAATTATTATTTCCTTTCAACAGACATTATATTTATTTCAAGTTTTGTACCATTATTGATAATGCTGCTGTGAATATTCTTGTGTATTCCCTGACATATAAGAGAAGAGCTTCATCTAGGGTATTTATCAAGAAGTTTTTGCTGGGTTGATTGGGATGGCATTAAATCTGTGGAGAGCTTTGGGTTGTGTGAACTTTAAAAAAAATTGTTTTTAGTTGTAGATAGACACAATATCTTTATTTAATTATTTTTTATGTGGTGCTGAGGATCAAACCCAGTGCCTCATATGTGCAAGGCAAGCACTCTACCACTGACCTATAGCACTGGCCCCAGTGTGGACATTTTAATAATAATAAATGTTCCAACTCACAAACATAGGATGTCCTTCCAGGTGTTTGAGTCTTCTTTGGTGTTTATCATTAATGTTTTGTACTTTGCAGTGTACAAGTCTTTCACCTCATGGTTAATTACTGAATATTTTGTTGTTTATTTTTATTATTATCATTATTATTATTTGATACCAGGGGCACTTAACCACTGAGCCACATCTCCAGCCCTTTTTAGGTTTTATTTAGAGATAGGGTCTCACAAAGTTGCTTAGGGCCTCACTAAGTTGCTGAAGCTGGCTTTGAACTTGCAATTCTCCTGCCTCAGCCTCCTGAGTTACTGGGATTACAGGTGTGTGCCACCAAGCCCAGCTGTAATTTTCCTTTTTGAAGTGTCTTCACACTTTTATCAGGCTAATCCTGACCTCCTAAAATGAGTTTGAAAGTGCTCCACATCTTACATTTTCTGGAATAGTTTGAGAAGGATTGACATTAAATACATCATCCCACAACTGATCACATGTCTCTGCCTGTATGGGTGATGGAATGAGAAAATGGCAGGACTGGGTCAAATCTCTGTTCAATCATAGAAGATCCATGGAACCTTGTAGAATTCACTAAATCACTTTGAACCCAGTACTGGAGATTGAACCCAGGGCCTTGGCATGCTAGGCAAGTGCTCTACCACTGAGCCACATCCTCAGGCCTTTTTATTTTATGTTGAGATGGAGTCTCACTAAGTTACCCAGCATGGCCTCAAACTTGAGATCCTCCTCCCTTAGCCTGCCAAGCTGCTGAGATTACAGGCTTGCAGTATTCCACCTGGCTGATGGATCTACTTTCTAAGGGTGGGACCATGGTTAGGTTACTTAACCAGCAAACTTCAGTTTCATCATCTGTAAAATGGGGGACACAATAGGGCTTGTTAAATGTCGCACTGTAAATAAGAGTTAACTGGCACAGTGCATATAAAGTGCTTCAAACAGTGTTTGCCTCACAGCAAGTATTCCATAAATACCATCTATCTTTATTATTATTATTATTAACTGGGTCAAATTTCTTGGCTGCTGGGGAAAGGAGTATAAACTGGGTATAGTTCCTAAATAGTGACAACACATCTCCAGTAGGAGATTGTGGGGGTGAAGCTCTGAGGGCTTTTTTCTTTCTACTGGAGGAGATTGAACCAGGGATGCTCTACCACTGAGCCACATACCCATCCTATTTATTTATTTATGTATTTATTTATTTATTTATTTATTTATAGATGATGGATAGATAGATAGATGGATAGATAGATAGGTAGAGTCTCACTAAGTTGCTGAGGCTGGTCTCAAACTTGCAATTCTTCTGCCTCAGCCCCTCAAGTTGCTGGGATTACAGGTGTGTGCCAAGACACCAGGCCTGTGCCTCTAATGCTTGATGGTCTCCAGTTCTAGCTCATCCACTCATTGGCCCATGACCTTGGGGTCAAAGACAGACTTCTCCTTCTCTTTAGGCCAGAGTTTCTGCCCTGGTCTGTCCCTCAGAGAAACTGGTCTAGGTTTCTGAGAGCACTGAGGATGTTCTTTTCTGTGACTTGGAGGACCTCATCATTTAATTCTCTTCATTTTTCTTCTATTCTATTCCATTTCCTTGGCCTGAAGGCAGAAGTGAATCCATATGAACTTTGTTCACCATGGCTACAAGCGGAAAATTCCAAGGGCTAACTCTTGTACATTGAGATGAACTCCATGTTGTCAAAACTTTACTATAAATTGCCCAACAAACATTGGAATATGGAAGACCCACAAGACCAAAGTCCTGTATCAATATCAATATATGAAATAGATAACTGAAGTTGAGCAAAGGTGAATGTCCCTATCTCCAAGAAATAAACACTGAAGGATCTAGGGTGAAAAGCCACGATGCATGCACTTACCCTTAAGCAGAGTAAAATCCTAACAGGTGAATCTGGGTACAGGGTATATGGAGAAACTTGTACTATTTTTACTTGTGCAACTTTTTGTGAGTTGGAAGTTATTTCCAAATAAAAATTAAAAAATAAAAGCCTAATAAAGAACAAAGAGCTCAAAACTTCCTTAATCCTTTCTCAGCCAGCATGAGCACTATAAATAGATGAGGTTCCAGAGTAAAGGTTTCCAAGGTAATACTTCCTTGTAAAATAGTGGGACTTGAGTATGCAAATCCTATTCCGGCCAATGGCTTGACAAGCCTTTCCACAATATCTCCTGTTTTGGCTACTATATTTATAAGATATGGTTTAATTAACCTCTCAGGTTCACCCATTATTCAGCTCGCTTAAGGTTGCCACCAGTATATGCTGAAGCCTGGCTTTGAGTCTAGAGGCACCTGTCTCCAAACCCCATGTTCTTTTCGCCCCCCACCCCCTGCCACTGTGTGTCAACATGGGCCCTGCCCCGTGGGAATTTACAGTTTCAAAGGGACAGTACATACCTACATAAAAAGAGACCAGACCTTGCGTCTTAATCACGTATGGGGTTGTAGAAACAGCTGTAAAAATAATGGCATCATTACAGAGGGATTAAGATGGAGTCCATCTCAGCCACAGAACAGGCTTTGTGAGCGTTCAGCATGGACTCCAAAGACTGTATCTGCAGTTAAAGGAAATCCCCAGATGTTTTATTAGCAATGTGTTTCAAAATCATCCAAGCACAAGGAAAGAAGTGTGCTGGCATTTGTCACCAGCTTACCTTTTCATATCTTATCTCCCCAAATGTTGTTCCATCACTACGGCCCATGTGACAGTGTCTCCTCCTAGGTTTCCAGCAACCTTGCTGGGCATTTTCAGATGATCCGTATAAGTGCTGACCAAATGATTGATCCAAAATTCCTCTCTCCTAGGAGTTCTGACCTTTCCTTGGCAAATAAGGAATGGGCCATCGGAATCCTGCTTGACTCAGAAAGGGCATGCAACTGAGGTAAGAGTGGAGCTGGTTTCTAGGGTGTGAAATAAATGGTACTGTGTTCATTCAAGTTCCATCACCAGAATCTCTTAAACAAGATTAACACTGTCTGTGAGAAGAAACCTCTAGAACAAAAGCAAATAAAAAGTCTTCTAAATATATTCTTACGGGAAAACTGCCTTCTCTGCACTTCAGTCCTCTCACGTGTAAGCTGAAATGAACTAGCTTCCATTTCTTGCAAAGATTCAACAAGGCAATGCATCTGAAAACAGCTGCCCTTTGGAATAGAGGGGGCACCTGGCAATCATCCCTGTGGTTAAGAGCAGTAGCAGTACTGGCAATAAAAAGCATTTCCTGAGCACTTCCTCTATGCCAGGACTGGTGCAGAGCATTGACATGTATTGTGGAAGATATTAGAGAAGAGGATGGTTGGATGTGGACTTTGGAGCCAGCAGGCCAGGTTCTCATCCTAGGTATGTCATTTACTAGCTCTTCTCTGATCTGATCTGGAGCAAAGTGTTTAACCTACTTCTATGTTGATTTACTGTCTATAAACTGGGGATAATATCAAACTCTGGCTTGAATATCTCCCCCCAAAGCTCATGTGTTGGAAACTTAACTCCCAAATTCATGTTAGTGGTACTTAGAGGTAGGGCCTGTGGGAAGTAATTAGGATTACATGAGGTCAGAAGGGTGAGGACTCTGTGATGGCATTAGTGGCTTTATTTTTTTAATATTTTGGTATCAAGTATTGGACTCATGGCATTTAACCACTGAGTCACATCTCCAGTCCTTTTTATTTTTTATTTTGAAACAGTGTCTCACTAAGTTGTTTAGGGCCTTGATAAGTTGCTGCGGCTGTCATTGAACTTGCGATCCTCCTGTCTCAGCCTCTGGAATTGCTGGGATTACAACAGGTATGCGTCACCATACCCGTCCTGATTTATTCTATTCTGATTTCTTTTAAGAAAAAATGGTTGGTAGGGATTCTGGGTGGCTTTTCTAAATTACAGTTGTCCTTTATAAAGTTATTGTGCACACATGAATTTGCCAGTTTGTATCTTCATTATGACTCAGGGACAGAGGAAAGTTGGATGCCAAGGATGTGGAGGTGTGAAGGGACCTGTGGATCTGGGGCTGGGGTCTTAACTTATTCCATATTGCTCTATGCTGTCCCATAATGTCATCCCAGTCAAGCCCCATATATAGTTCCCATAGGGCATCTTGGAGACTGAAGGAAGCAGGATCTCCCTGGTTTAATAAATCAGAGTCTTGCTTTATTAAAAAATAGAAGTGCTAGAAGAGAGGGAGAACTATTGTATTATGTTTAATACAAGAATGCCCGGCACACATAAATGTATCAATTTAAATGACAACATATACATCCTCATTCCAAAATGTTCCAAATCCTGAGTTTGAACTCATTCATGATGTGGTCCTGTCCCACTCATTCGTGATGTGCTCCTGTCCCCAGATCGGTGAGGGATTGCTGTGGCCAAACGTGTTTTGCACAAATTTAACTGGATGGAAGGTGTAGGTAAGCATGCTGTCACTAATTCCCTAAGGTGGGGATGGAAGCCAGCCTCCAGGGAGCCAGGGCAGGAGAGGAGAGCAAGACGAGGAACAAGTGAGGATACAAGTGGCTTTCCACAGCACGCTTGGAAGGGCAGGGAGATCAGGGCAGGAGGAGCATGGTGGCTTCCAGGAGCATCCAGCATGAGGAAAGAGAGACTGAGCATGTGGAAAGGGCCCCGTGGTCTGCCCTATGACAAGACACAGGAGCATGATAGTCCAAGATCAGATGTGATGGATGAACCATACCACTGGGCAACCAACTGATACGTGAGGGAGTGTCTCCTTACAAGATCTTTACAAGCTAACCTGCAGACATCTTCAGTAAAGATATAAAGTATATGGATAATGCCCTCCAGGGGCATTCTGATTTTTTATTTTTTTATTTTTTTTTGGTACTGGGGATTGAACCCAGGGGCACTTAATCACTGAGCCATACCCCCAGTCCTTTTTTTCCTTTGTATTTTAATTAGGGACAGGGTTTCTCTGAGTTGCTTAGGGCCTTGCTAAGTTGCTTAGGCTGGCTTTGAACTCATGATGCTCCTGCCTCAGCCTCCCGAGCCGCTGGGATTGCAGGCATGCGCCATCGCGCCCTGCTGTATCTCCTTTTTTTTTTGGCGGTGCTGGGGCTTGAACCCAGGGCCTTGTGCTTGCAAGGCAAGCGCTCTACCAACTGAGCTAGACTGAATATTCCCCTGTATAAAATGTGTTTGCCCATTCATCCACCACTGGACACTTGGGTTGCTTCCATATCTTGGCTATTGTGAATAATGCTGCAATGAACATAGGAGCTCAGAAATCTCCATGAGGTGCTGATTTCATGTCCTTTAGGTCCATACACATCAGAGGGCTTGCTATGTGGGTGGACCTGGAGGACATGCTAAGTGAAATAAGTCAGCCCAGAAAGAGAAGTATCCCACAATTGCACTAATATGTGGGATCTAAAAAAAAAAGTCAATTACAGAGAAACAGCAGAACAGTGGTTATGGGGGAGGGGTGGAAGGAGAGTGAAGTAGGTCAAAGGGTACACATTTGTAGTCATGTGGGATGAACGTGTCTATAGGTCTAATGGAGAGCATGAGGCCTGTGGTTAATTAATTGTATCATATACTGAAAATATGTCCAGAGAGTAAACTGTCGGTGGTCTTGCCACATGCAAAAAGGGTAACTAAGGAGGGTGATGGTTAAGGTAATTTTCTTGACTGTGGCAATCATTCCTGTGTGTGTGTGTGTGTGTGTGTGTATAAACATCATGCTATATATCTTAAACAGCTATGCAATTAAAAAAAATAATAAAATGTATGGAAAGGAAAAGGGGTGAAGGGGAAATCCATAGACTAAACAGACTTAAGAGATTTATCAAGTTTTTTCAAAAAGGAAGAATTATTATAACAGTTAGACATGCCTAATTGGATAATAGATGCAGGGAACTGAGTACTCCAAAAGTGAGCACCATGACTCCTGTGGCAGGCAGGGTTGGGTCTGTGATCGGAATGGGGCCTCAGGATGGCTTATAGGATAGTTGGCAAAGTTCTGGCTCTTTCTTG
>JAJEJO010001628.1:129368-157737 GCA_020662805.1 Glaucomys volans | reverse complement strand
TTTTTTTTTTTTTTTTTGGTACTGGGGATTAAACCCAGGGCACTCCACCACTGAGTCACATCCCCAGCCCTATTTTCTATTTTTACTTAGAGACAGGGCTCACTGAGTTGCGTAGGGCCTTGCTAAGTTGCTGAGGCTGGCTTTGAACTCGCGATCCTCCTGCCTTGGCCTCCCAAGTGCTGGTGGCCCAAGTGTGTGCCACCACGCCCGGCCCTTTCTTTATTTCTTAAATTTTGAGACAGGATCTCACTAAGTTGCTGAGGCTGGCCTTGAACTTGTGACCCTCCTGAGTAGCAGGGTTGATTGTCATGTGTCATGGTGCCAGGAAAAGTTCTGTTTCTTGACTGGGATAGTAGTCAAAAGAATGTGTGTGCTTCATGGTAATTCATGAAATCATACATTTGAATTTTTTTTGTATTTGACATTTTACAAGGTGAAGAACATCAGAGTAGCGCTGTCCAGTGTTTTGGGCACCTGGCTTTAAGCTCTGGAACTTAGAACAATGGTTAAGAAGTCGGTGACTGTGGTTCTCCAAACCCTAGTGCTTTGGCATCTGTCTTCCTTTCTCATAGCACCACCAGGAAGGAGTACTTGTAACCTGACAAGAGAAGGAACCAGGGACTTGGGGTCGAGGAGCCTCGCTATCTGTGCCTCTGACTGGTTGGTTGCCTGCCACTAGAAGGCTGTGCAGCGTTGTGCAAGTCCTCCAGTCCCACAGAGATTCAATTTCCTCACGTAATAAATCGGGATAATGGATTGTTGTGAGGATTAAGATAAGAGTGTGCAATGGTACACAGTAGGTGCTCAGTGATGCTTTACTATAATTATTTTTATGAGTCAAAGAACAGGTTGGCCAGGTTGGAGGCCCTGGAAAGTGTGTGTGAATCTGCCACCACGCTGGGTAGTCCTCCTGAGTATTCCCATAGTTGATCTGAGACCAAAACAAAGGTCTTTTCTCCTCCTGCTGGCGGCCTTCTCATGGAGGACAGGCCCCAGCAGGGAAGCATTAAGTCATGCCTTTGTGTGCTGGAAGCACGTGACCTCTCTGGGGTGTTCTGTCCTTGACATCAGTGAATGAATCAGTAGTCAGTGAGTGTTAGGGAATCAATAAGCGACTCAGTGAAAAAGACAATGACAAAAACTCTTCATCAGTGATTCTTTTCCCATCCTTCTGGAATCAAAGGCCCTGGTCCCTGCACCGGAAGCTTTCTGCTATCATGGCCAGATGTGGGCTCAATTGCTGAGGCCACGAGGACTCATTCCGTCTCTCCCAAGACAAGTCTAGGTGACAAACTCCTCCTCCTCTTCCAGGGGACATTGGCAATGTCTTCACTTATTTTGGGTTGTCATAACTGGGAAGATGTTACTGGTTTCCATGGGTGGGGACAGGACAGCTCACTATAGCACAGCATCATCAGACCTCCCCAAATGAATAATTCCATAGATCTGAAAGGAAGTGCTCAAGGACATTTGTGACTTGAAACCTTCTGGCCCTGACATACATTCATGTGCCTTGACATACATTCAAGATAAAAAAGAGGTTATACTAGGAGGCAGGGAGGTGAGTTAAAAAAAAAAAAAAAAAAAAAAAAAGAGGTTAGAGGTTACACTGCTGGGCCCAGGCACATGCCTGTAATCCCAGCAACTTGGGAGGCTGAGGCAGGAGGATTGCAAATTGAAGGTCAGCCTCAGCAATTTAGTAAGAACTTAGCTCAAAATAAAAACCAAAAAGGGTTGGTATGTGGTTCAGTGGTAGAATGCCGCTGGGTGGTCCCCACCACAATACAAAAAAAAAAAAAAATAGTCAAACAACTTGCCCAAAGATGATGGTTTTCTGACTCTAAGGCTCAGTTTGAGTTGGATATCTGTCTTCCCTGAGATTTCCTGAGAACTGAAGTTCACATTTACCCTAAATAAGACTTTTGAAACCTGGGTACAGTAACACACACCTGTAATTCCAACAGATGGGAAGGCTGAGACAGAAGGATCCCAAGTTCAAAGTTAGCCAACTGTTAAGCACTCCTGGGTTCAATCCCTGTTATCAAAACAAACAAACAAACACATTAATTAATTAAATAAGCCCTTCAAAAGACGACCTGAGCCACAGCAACCAGGAGTTCTGGCTCCCCTTCCCTTGGGAGTGCTCATGGCACCATCCCTCTGCGATGATCCCAGCCTGGCTCTAGAGCCAGCATGCAAGCCCTTTCAAGTTCAGGCCCCGTCTGCCCTTGATCCACACACCGCACTCTGAAGAGCCTCACGCCTGCTCTATCAGCACTGCCTGCAACCCCCACGCTCTTACTCACAGCCCTGACTTTGTTCACTGATTCCCAAACGGGGTACCCTTTCTCCCAGGGTATCCAGACAATCTCACAGGAAGAAAAGGATGATTGTCTTTCACTTGGATTGTTAGGCATTTATTTTAACGTGTATTAGGATAAAGGAAGTGAACAAATAAACACATGCTATGGTGTGTCGCTTTTAAACAAATGTATTGAAGTCTTTAAAAAGTAGTGCAATAAAATATTATGTAAATATATGCGGGTGATAGTCATATGTAGTAAAAATCATGGAGATGGGATGCATAGACATGAAATGTGTCTGCTCACTCTTTCCCTGGTTTAATGCCCTTCTCCCTGCCTCTCTGTCCCCTCACTCACTTGAGCCCCTTGACCAGTGAATGCTCCTCATCCTTGAAGATCCAGCTGGGGCTTGCTTCCTCCAGAAGCTGCTCCCCTCATCTCCCCCGCCCTTTAGCTGGGTCCAATGTCTTCTCTGTGAGTTCCTGGTGACAAGACCCAGAGCTAAGGTAACCCTGAAGTGAAGTGCCCAGCTCAGGGTAGACTGAGCAGAGGCTGTGAGGGGCTGCAAATGGAATGAGCAAGACACTAAGCACTGCTTTTTTATTTTTATTTTTATTTTTTTGGTACTGGGGATTGAACCCAGGGGCACTCCACCACTGAGCCACATCCCTAGCCCTATTTTGTATTTTATTAGAGACAGGGTCTCACTGAGTTGCTTAGGGCCTCGCTAAATTGCTGAGGCTGGCTTTGAACTTGCCATCCTCCTGCCTCAGCCTCCCAAGTGCTGGGATTACAGGCGCTAAGCACTGCTTTTTTTTTTTGAACCCGGGATTGAACTCAGGGACACTTGGCCACTGAGCCACATCCCTAGCCCTATTTTGTATTTTATTTAGAGACAGGGTCTCACTGAGTTGCTTAGGGCCTGGCTAAGTTGCTGAGGCTGGCTTTGAACTCCCGATCCTCCTGACTCAGCCTCCCAAGTCGCTTGGATTACAGGCGTGCGCCACCATGCCCAGCTTAAGCACTGCTTTTTATTGTGAAGTGTGCATTTCCAGTTCAGCCCATCCCCAGGAATGAGCCCCTGACCAGAACAGAGGCTGAGCAGCAGGCCAGGGCCTGAGAGAACTTCAGTACTTCTAAACATGAACCCGGAGCACATGCAGCCTGGTCCACTGACCTGCTGCTGCCTGGGGCCAGTCTTTGACTTTGGGCCTGGGAGAACTGGGTCTGTTTGAGTTTGGCCAAGTCCGTTCTCCTGTCTGTGTCAGTTTCCCCATCTGTGGAGCTGGGAGGGGGAGTGGTCCCCAGGTCCCAAGACGGCTGAGTTTCAACCTCAGTAAGTAGCTGTGGAAGCACTTTGTAAGCCATCAGGCACTTCTGCACAAGTGGAAGGGATTGTTGTTTTTCGACTCCTAAACGAGGACAACCTGGTGCTCTGGGGCTTTCAGAGCGATGCTGTGTAACCAGAATAACCAGATTGCATGTTCATGTATCTACACATGTGTGCTCGCGCACGCACACACCCTGATTATAGAATGTGGCTTTCGGGCCTCTTTGAGATGCTTTGAGATTCAGCACACACAAGCAGTGCAGAGAGAGTGTCAGGACTCCACAGCTTAGCAGGGAAAGACCCAAGAGGAGGGAGAGCTGATCCAAACCCAGAGAAAGCTTCTGTCTCACAGCTCGCCTGGCCAGGCCCTGGGACATGGGGGTGGAGGATGGTCTCCCTCACAGGCTTCCATTAGAGCAGGGAGGACTTACGTTAGAATAAGCCATTCCATGAAAAGCACTGAGGACAAGCACCCAGCAACACAGGATGAAGCAGAAACCTCGAGACTTAGAGCCCAAGTCCCAGTGAGGCAAGCTCACGTGGGACACACGAGGACGTTATTTTAAGTGAACTATTTGAAACAGCACTTCTTTAATCATCTTACATGGGATTCTCAAGAAAAATATGATGTTTTTATTCCAGGGAGTTTTACCCCAGCCTGTGTGGGACAGAGTTGCATTGGCATTGAGGGGCATGGCTATGTCACTTGGCATTGAGGGGGCACATTCCCTTTGAGGGAGTGGAGTGCTCGTGCATGGTCAAAGCTGCTGGAAAAGACGTCAATGTCGGGATACTCCAAGGGCCTCCAACACCAATGAACCCCACCTTACCATGTCCTGTGCACTACACTGGGGTTGGGAAGTCACTGTTGCAAAGAGTTGTGCAACAGTGTGTGCTGGAGGAGGGGAACAGTGCAATGATGCCACCTCCTGGCAGGGAGCCACAGGGAGGCCTGTGCAGAAGAGGACATCCAGGTCAGTGCTGAGAGCACTGCCCCTGCCATCAGTGTGCCCATGCCCCCCAGAATCCCCTGGGGCCCAGAAGACAGAGGACCTGATCCATGACTTTGCTTCACTTGGTTTTTCTGGGTCTCTACATTTCACACCCTCCCAACTCGCTGAGCTCCTCTAGAGCAAGACCAATTCTTTACCTCCAAACAGAGCAGGGACTCAGAATGGGTGCTGAATGAATAAAGGCTGGAGTTGTACTAGGTGCCGACAGAAGAGCTCTAGGGGAGAATGTCATGCACCCTAAACCCTGTGTTCTCAGGGCTACCAGCGGCTCTGATTTAGAGCTTACTCAATTTATTTGGGCCTTTTTTTTACCATGCTTTTCTGCATTTTCTAACATCGATAGCAGTATTAGGAGCCAATATATGATGTAGAGAAAAGATATATGTAAGTGATGAGATACAATAAAAAACAAGTACACACAACCCACCACCAGGTCAAGGACAGGAATGTGTCTAGAACAGTTGACTCCACCTGGGTGATTCTTTCCTAACACACCCCCAGAGGGTCCCCTCAGCCCTGGTCCATGTCACTGTCCTGAATTTTCTGTTCAGTGTTTTCTTCAGTTTTTCATGGCTTCATTCCAAAAGTACAAAAGGAAACAGCCTACTGTTTCTTCTACTTTGTTTTTCTTGTTTTGAGCTTTATAAAAGCATCATACTCTAATCTTTTCTTTAGTTTTATTGAGGTATAATTTATATGTCAAAAATTGCACATATTTGGTATATAAAACTTTTTTGGGGGGGGGCACCAGAGATTGAACTCAGGAGCACTTGACCACTGAGCCACGTCCTCAGCCCTATTTTGTATTTTATTTAGAGACAGGGTCTCACCAAGTTGCTTAGCACCTTGCTTTTGCTAAGACTGGCTTTGAACTCCTGATCCTTCTGCCTCAACCTCCCAAGCCACATGGACTACAGGCGTGCACCACTGCGCCTGGCTTGATGTACAAATCTTGATGAGTTTGGATTTATGTGTTCCCATGACACCACTGCCATGGCCCCAGTGCTAAACATGTCCAAATATTTCCTTGTGTCTTCTTTTTTCTTTTCTGCAGTAAGAACATTTGACCTGAGCTCTATTCTCTGAACATTTTAAAGTGCAGACTACCATCCTGTTAACTGCAGGCATTGTGCTGTGCAGCAGATCTCTAATCATCAGTCATCTTGCATAACTGAAACTTTGTACACATTGAGCAATTACTCCGCCCTCCCCTTCCCAGCCCCTGGCAGCCAGCATCCTACTCTGCTTTATGAGTTTGACTATCTTAGATAGCTCATGGAAGTGGACTCATGCAATATTTGTCTTTCTGTGTCTGGTTTATTTCACTTGACACAATGCAATGTCCTCCAGGTTTATCCATGTTTTTGTAAATTATAGGATTTCCTTCTTTCTCTCTCTTTTCTTCTTCTTCTTCTTTTTTTCTTTTCTTTCTGATACTGGGGTTTGAACCCAGGGCCTCACACATGACAGGCAAGCACTGAGTTATATTTTCAGCCCCCCTTCTTTCTTTCTTTTTTCTTTTTTAACTATACTCCTGCCTCACCCTCCCCATGGGATTATTACCGGTATGTAATCCTCTTTTTTTTTTTTTTTTTCTTTTTTGGTACTGGGGATTGAACCCAGGGACACTCAACCACTGAGCCACAGCCCAAGCCCTTTTTATTTTTTATTTAGAGACAATGTCTCCCTAAATTGCTGAGTCTTGTTTTGAACTTGGAATCTTCCTGCCTCAGCCTCCCAAGCTGCTGGGATTATAGGCATGTACCACCATGTCAGGCTTCCTCTTCTTTTTTAAAGCTGAATAATATTCCCCTGTATGCAGCTTGCTTTTGTTACTCATTTTTCCATGTGGCCTTAAGTCATTCATATTCACCTCTGTAGAATATTCCTTGTGTGGACAGACCATAATTATTATTCACTTACTTGTGGGTAAACATTATGCTCATTTTCAGGTTTTGAACTATTATTTGCAATGTTGCCATGAACATTCTTGAGTGTGATCTCCTGGTGCACAGGAGTAAGGTTTTACTCAGGTGTACATCAGGAAGCTCACTACTGGCTTGGAGGGTTATGAATGTTCACAAGGTGAAGTGCATTCTTGCCTTGACATCCAGTGCTGAATTCTCTCCTGCCTGCTCCCCCAGCCAAACTGCCCCTCTGTTTACTATTCCCAGATGATCAACTCCCCTCCTTGTCTCCAGGAATTTGCCCAAGCTACTCCTTGGCCTGCCAATGCCTTTCCTGTCCCACTTTCAGCTCTTTTCTTTCTTCAAAGTTGGGTTCAAAGCCCCACCTTCCTCCCCAATGGCCAGTCTTTTCTGTATCTCTGCACACTTTGTTTGAATTTAGAGAGGAACAATCCCAGGCCAAGCCTCATTCTCTATCATCTCCAAGCATTATGATTTTAGAGGGTTTTCTCATCTCCCTGAACCACAGGTCTACACTAAAACAGAGAGGGAGATGCTACAATTTATTGAATGTTTACTGTGGTGGCACTTACCTTTTTTGCAAGCATTTCTCAATTAATCAAATGCAATGTCACGATGTGGTTAGGGTCATATGCTTTAGAATTAGATCATCCAGGGTTTGAGGATTACATGAGTCAATGTATACAAAGGACTTAGCACATGCCTACACACACAATATGTGCAGTCATTTCCAGCTGTTACAATATCATGCCTTTATATAGGAGTCACTCTTTTTTTTTTTTTTCTTTTTCTTTTTTGGAACCAGGGATTGAACTCAGGGACATTCAGCCACTGAGCCACATCCCCAGCCCTATTTTGTATTTTATTTAGAGACAGGGTCTCACTGAGTTGCTAAGGGCCTCGCTAAGTTGCTGAGGCTGGCTTTGAACTCGCGATCCTCCTGACTCAGCCTCCCAAGTCACTTGGATTACAGGCGTGCGCCACCACGCCCAGCAGGAGTCACTCTTTATCACCAAGTTGCAGATCAAGAGACTGAGGCATGGAGCAACTGTATGTCCCAGGCATATGGTCGGCTTGGATTTGAACCTAGGTTCTTGACAAGTTCAAGCATCTAACTACTTCCTTAGCAGCAGTTTGTAGTTGAGAGGAATAATAAAGTGCTAAAATCTGAAAGCATTTTTATATTTTCTGCCTGTTGGATATTTGGACAAGCCACCCTGACCTGTGCCTGAGTCGCTATGACCTAAGACCTATGCCCAAGTGACAGTGAAACTCCCAGGTGGAAAAGTCTGGTTGTCTGCACATGTGACATCTGGTGTCTTCATGGTATAGTGGGGGCAAGAGGAAGTATTTAAGTGATTGAAATGGTTCATTCAGGGGAAAAGTCATTGCTTCCCTCTGTCTTTCTCTTACCTAAAGAACAAGTTTGTGAAGTACTAAACCAAGACTACCCTCATATTTTCTGATTCACTTCCAGCTATCTGGCGAATCACAGAGCTTATTGAAGCCAGGTATGGATGAGGACCATTTAGACAGTGAAAAGATTAGGAGGCTTGCAGTTTTAAAGTGGTAAAACTGGTAAACCAAAGCCTTCGGATCATTTGGGTCTTTTGAAGAATGAACCTCTGCCCCATGCCTCCCTGATTTTTCCATCCAGGTCCCCAAGTCCTTTTCTACAGGATTGGGTGTCAGGGTGTTTCTACCCATAGACAGGAGCTAGGGAGCCAGTCAATGGGGGCTCTCCTCAGGATTCTGCCAGTGGGCTCTGTCCTGGTCTTCTCTCAGGATGAGACCAGACAAGGGAGTAATGGCATGCAGATGGACAAGAAGCAGGAAGCAGAACAGAGCTGTCCTGGGTAACCCCTAGGGGTAGACAAAGGACCACGATGGGAGAACTTGGACTGCGAATCAAAAAGGATTTTCTAACAAATCAGCATGTTCAATGGCTGCAGAGGGAGGATGCTCCCGGTCCTAGAAGAGTGTAAGTAGTCACTGGTTGAGGGCAACATAGGGGTGTCCAGAGCCTGGAGCAGCCCCAGCGACTCTGGCACCCAGAGACTCTGACCCTATCACTGCACCAAAGCCAGCACCCTTTGCCCTCATGCCCACAGCTCTCTGCTCTGAGTTTCCTCTTTTCCTCTTCCTCTCAGTGAGTGACTTCCTGCTGGGTCCCACTCTCCAAGAAGCAAGAGGCAAGAACTATATTTTCTTCTCAACTCTAGCAAAATGCACATAACAAGACTTACTATCTCAACCTTTTTTTTTTTTTTTTTTTTTTTAAGTACTGGGATTGAACCCAGGGCCTCACACATGCTAAGCAAGTGCTCTACCATTGAGCTACATCTCCATTCCCTTTTATTTTTTAATTTTGAGATAGGGTCTCTCTAAGTTGCTAGGCCGGCCTCAAACTTGCAATCTTCCTGCCTCAGGCTCCACTGCAGCTGGAATTACAGGCATCCACCACTGCACTCGGCTCTCTTAACCATGTATAAGTGCACAGTTCTGTGACATTAAGTACATTCATGTTGTTGAGTAACATTCACCACCATCCTCCTCCAGAATGTTCTCTTCTGCCTCCAACGAAACTCTCCTGTAGGCAGTAACTCCCCATTACCCTCTCCTGCCTACTGCAACCCCAACTCTACTTTCTATGAAAGTCTACTCTAGGGACCTCATGTAAGTGAAATCACACAGTATTTGTCTTTTTGTGTCTTTTTCTGGCTTATTTAGAATAATATCCTCAAGGTGCACCTATTTCTAATGTCAGAATTTCTTTCCTTTTTAAAGCAGAATAATATTCCATTATATGTATGTGCCACGATTTGTTTTTCCACTCATCAGCTGATGGACAGTTGCTTCCACCTTTTAGCTACTGTGAATACTGTTGTCTGAACATGGATGCACAAATACCTATAATGTTTAGATATATAATATCATATGTAGATATTTGTAACAAATATCTATAATCAATTATCATTTTTTTCTGATATAGGAGTGCTTTACTACTGAGTTATATCCCCAGTCCTTCTTAAACAAAATTTTTTTTTTGTATTGGGAATTTGACCCAGAGGCACTTTACCCCTGGGTTACATCCTCAGCATTTTTTTAATAAAAGATTTGAGACAGGGTCTCACTAAATTGTTGAAGTTGACCTCGAACTTGCAATCCTTCTGCCTCAACATCCTGAGTCGCTGGGATTATAGGTGTGCACCACCACACCTGGCCCTTTTAATTTAAAAAAAATTTTTGAACAGGGTCTTGCTAAGTTGCCCAGGTTGGCTTTGAACTTGAGATCCTTCTGCTTCAGCCTTCCCAGTAGCTGAGATGACAGACATGGGTCACTGCACCAGGCTTTCATTGTTTTCTGTTTGTTCGTTTTGTGTTGTTTTGGTACCAGGGATTGAACCCAGGGGCGCTTAACCGCTGAAACATATCACCAGCACTTTTTTATATTTTATTTAGAGAGGGTCTCACTGAGTTACTTAGGGCCTCGTACATTGCTGAGGCTGGCTTTGAACTCACAATCCTCCTGCCTCAGCCTCCTGAGCCGCTGGGATTACAGGTGTGTTCCACTGCACCTGGCTTATCCAGGCTTTCATTGTAATCTTTAAGGCACTAAGTCTTGACTATCTCTGCGTTAGTTCAGATCCTCTTGGAAACAGGTGCAAGGTCTTTATTAGAAGCAATGCCTGTGAGAGAAAACCAGAAGGTAACCACAGGAAGTCAGGGGACTCCAAGGGTGAGAAGGGAATAACATTATCCGCAGAATCGTCTCGAGCAAGAGGTAGTCCAAGTCTGACCCCGAGTGAAGGAGACAAGGAAAGGAGCCTGAGAAGAGCCTCCTAGACTGCCAACCTATTTAAGAAAGGTTCAGCAAGTTTGCTGGGAGTCCTTGAACCTACGCTACCTGTCGGAGGAGTGCACTCTCACCTAGGAACAGGCAGCCTTGGCATGTCTGGTGCTCTCAGCGAATGGCTAGAAGCAGGTGGTAGAAAGAGTGGCTGGTGAACCCAGGGTGGACTGCAGAGCAGTTACCAGGTACACCATGGCCACTCTCCTTGTGGCTGTGACTGTTCTCATGGCTGCCACTCCTGTGTCCCTCTGGACTATGTAAAGCCTCATGGGCTCATTTCTTTTGTGATTAGCATACACCTGACACATAGTGGGTTCCCAACAATTTATTAGATAAATGAACAGACATCTGGCTTCAATCTATCTCCTAACTGTTTTTACCCCTCCCCCCAGTAGGGAAAGGTAACCTTTTACCTCCTAAGAGCACACATATGACACTTTTTTCCCTCCCTGCAAATCGTATGCCACCCTGCAGTCTAAGGGTTTCTCATTTGCATATGATTACAGATGAAAACAGTTTTTTAACAACAAGTGGCATTCTCTTTAACCAACTCTCCTGCTTGATCAGAATCCAGAGGGGTTTTTGGACAGCTTTGCATAACTGTCAAAGGACTCTCACCTACATTTTTTTGTGTGTTGGGGTTCAGATTCAGGCCTACTGGACTTCCCAACTCTGGTGTCTGCCTCTCTTCTCTCAACCCACATCTAAGAACTGGGAACCAGGGCGAGGTGTCAGAAAAGAGCAAGTGTGTGCAGTAGCAGCAAATGTTCATGAGGGCTTGCTACCATGAAGATCAGGAAGGCCCAAGTGGACTCTAACCCCAGGGTCACACTCAGAGCATTCTCAAATGGCACTGCACACCTTACAGAAAGCTTGATGAGGAAGGGGTTTATATTTGTGTCCCCCAACAAATGCACCTTTGAATTTGTCCCTGGTACCTAAGCATCAGCTTACTTGGAAAGAAAGTGGTGGCACAGGTTAAGTGAAATGAGTATAATGGAGTAGGGTGGCCTCTAATTCCATGGGGCTGGTGTCCTTAAAAAGGAAAATTTGGGCACAGACATGCACACAGGTGCTGGATTGATGCTTCCACAAGCCAGGAAGACCAAAGAGTGCCAGCAAACCTCCCACAGCTAGGGGAGAGGCCTGGGACCATCTTCCTCCCTCCATCAGAAGGAAGCAACCCTGCCCACACCTTGATCTTAGATGTCTAGCCTCCAGAGCTATGGGATAAGACGTTTCTGTTGTTTAAGGCACCCTGTTGGCAGTATCTCATTAGAGCAGCCCTAGAAAACTAATAGGGAAGGAGAAGAGAAAACCA
The DNA here is from genome assembly GCA_020662805.1 of Glaucomys volans. Classification (NCBI taxonomy): domain Eukaryota; kingdom Metazoa; phylum Chordata; class Mammalia; order Rodentia; family Sciuridae; genus Glaucomys; species Glaucomys volans. The sequence continues at coordinate 145,989 of JAJEJO010001628.1, read as the reverse complement.
AGTGGACGTGATAATTAATCACCTGGCATATTCACTTTTCAAGGATCTCTAGATGATTACATTCAAGAAAATGATTTTATTAGGAAGAACAACAACAGTTGCTTATTTGAAGACCATTCTGATGGGGCAAAGCCCATGTTTTCAAACAGCTGGTAGCTGTAAAGGACGCTCTTGTCAACAGGATATTCCTGTTGGCATGGTACTGTACATTTGCCTAAACCAACAGGGCCCTGTTTCTGCAGCAGCCAGCCTTTACAAACAAGGAAATATAGCTGGAAAAATCAGAAAATGCATACATCATAGGAAATCCCCAGACGTGAATGTAGGCAAGATCAACCAAAAGTGACAAAAGGTATGTGGCAAAGAGAGGAGCTCTACCCCTTGGAAATGTTTGACATTTTCCTGGAAAAGTTGAACTCAGGTACATTGAAAAGGAAAAGCATAGACTGCCAGGAACTTAAGAGATAATTGAGTCTAGCAACCCAATTTGATTGGTTGAGGAAACTGATGCCCAGGGAGGGGAAGGAATTTATCCAAAGTCACACAGCAGCGAGTGCCTGCTGCGAGTCCTGAACCCAGTTTTTCTGACTCCCAAGTCAAGGAGTCTTTCTCTCCCTGTCAATCTTTCCTCTCCTCTTCTTTCCCATAGCTCTCTGTGGCTGGTTCCTGAATTAGGGGACTTAAATTTTAAAAAAATCACTACCTGGCAAGATCTTGCCATTGCTCCCGTCCTCCCTGGGATTCTTGCAGCTTCATGCTCTCTCCCACTGACCTGTGAGTATCTGAGCCTTATTCAAATATATGTCAAGGGAGCTTTCAGGCAGGATGTTTTCCCTTTCTCCCAGAGCCTGATCTGTTACCACATGGGAAAAACCATTGACCTTGAAAAGGCCTCTCTCCCTGGCTGTTTCCATGAAGGTCCCCGTAAGGTCCAAGGACACACCACCTTCAGTGACAAGTGGGACAGGACAAATTGGGGAAACTATAGCAGCATTCAACATCCAATGCACAGACACACCAAGCACTTACACAACCAAAGATGTGCACACGCAGCACACACTTGCCCTGAACACACAACTACACAACATGCCACACTGAACACTCACAACATGCACACAGATAACACACGTTCCCACAAAGCCCCTGAAGGAATGTGTGCGCTCCTAAAGAAGCCGTACTGTGCATTGTGGAATGATAGAGAGTGGGCTTCACCCTGTGCTTGAATCTGCCTCTGCCTAACCTTGGTCAGTTCCTGAACTTCTTTGAGCTTCAATGTCAACATCTGGCCAGGAGGCTGTTCGTGGTATTGGATGAGAGTGCACATCGAGTGTGCTGAAGGTTCAGTGCTCACTCCTCGCAACCTTGGGAGTGCTCGTCCATGTTATTCTTGCACAGACTGCCATTTGTCTGAATTACTGAATGCACCCCACTGCTGGGACTCTGGACAGCAATAGGATCAAGGCTAGTGGAATGTGACAGGCTAGTCCAGACAGCCTCCTGCCTGGTCTCCCTGCCTCCACTCTCTCCTCCCGGCTCCATCTGCCCTCCAAAGTGATCTTGCTGAACTGTCAATCTGTTCACCTCTTTCCCTCCACAAGAACCTCCTTTGGCTGCCCTTATCTTCCAGGATCAAGTCCAAACGCCTCAGTTTGGCACATGAGTCCTTCATCATCTGGCACCTGGCAGTCCATGTGCCTGAGCCTCACTGATTTGCTCATTGCTCTCTGAACACCTGTTGCATGGACTAGTCTTCCATGTCTTTGCACATACTTTCCCGCACCTCCTGGATGCCCATCCTCCTCTTGGTGATCTAGCTGAGTGATTCTCAAAATGTGGTCCCTAAACCAAAACAGCAGCAACACCAGGGAGTTCAGAAACGCAAATTCCTTGGCCCCACCTCTTGATCTACTGAATCTAAACCACAGGGCACTGGGACCAGCAATCTGTATTTTAGTAGGCACTCCAGGTGATTCTGATGCACACTTAAGCTTGAGAACCTCTGATTCCTAAAGGCACTCTCCACCAAGTTCAGGTGTTGCTTGTTTATGATGTCCTTCCAACTCCCTGCTGCCTTTTGCAGAAAGGATGCTCCTTTCTTCAGGCTCCTCAAAGTGTTCAGAGAGTTCTGAACTCAACTCTTAGTGTTGTCTCTCTCTCTCTCTTTTTTTTGTGTGTCGGGGGGAAGGTACCAGGGATTGAACCCAGGGACACTCAACCACTGAGCCACATCCTCAGCCCTTTTCTGTATTTTATTTAGAGACAGGATCTCACTGAGTTGCTTAGGACCTGGCTTATGCTGAGGCTGGCTTTGAACTCCTGATCCTCCTGCCTCAGTCTCTGGAGCTGCTGGGATTATAGGCGTGTGCCATTGCATGCAGCTTATTGTTGTCTCTTTGTATTTCTTTTCCCACTACTCACTGGGAAACATTGTCATGCTTTTATCTACTTCTGCCCAACTACCCAGCATGGGGTCTGAAATGTGATGAAAGCACCCATGGATATTGGCGTTCTGAAAATTTGTAGAGCTTTGACTTACAAAGCTCATCAAACTCTACAGTCCTGAGCCAAGTTCAAGAATGTGGGCAGACAAGGTCACTAGGAGAGTTTATTCATGAACTCTGCCTCTCTACCTTCCTCAAATTCAATCTATATCCTCCCCACTCCTCAGACCCCATATAACTTGAAATTCTTGACTTTGTGTGCATTTTATTTACATGTTTCTGTATTCCCTGATATATCTGTCAGTCTTTTGTTATTATTATTATTTTGGTACTAGGGATTAAACCCAGGGGCACTTAACCACTGAGTCACATCCCCAGTCCTTTTTTACATTTTATTTAGAGACAGGGTCTTGATAAGTTGCTTAGGGCCTCACTAAGTTGTGGAGGCTAACTTTGAATATGTGATCCTCCGGCCTCAGTCTCCCTAGTCGCTGAGATTGCAGGCATGTGCCACCATGCTCAGCTTAATTTTTAAACATAGGAAAATATGTACAACATAAAATCTGACATCCTGATGATTTTTTTCATTTTATGCCAGTTTTCTTTTTCTTTTTTTGGCAGTGCTGGGGATTGAACCCAGGGCCTTGTGCTTGAGAGGCAAGCACTCTACCAACTGAGCTACATTCCCAGCCCTTTATGCCAGTTCTAATGGGGGCAAAAGAATGATTAAAATTACTTGAAAGCAAGTAAGATTGGCAACACAAGAATATTCACCATGTCCATACTGAGATTTGGATCACTCCAAGAGCTATGTGTGCCTGTCTTTGAGAATACTATGTATATAGAGTTGTGTACTATCTGAGTTTCAGGCATCCAGTGGGTGTAATGACATATATTCCCCACAGATAAGGGGGGACTGGTGTAAGAGACACAGCTAACATTTATTGAATGCTCACTAAAGTCCATGTACTATGCTGTGCTTTCCAACATATCTTATTTAATGTTGACAACATCCCTGAGAAGCAAATATTATTACTATCTCCACACGACAGAGGGAACTAATGGCGAAATAAGAGTAACTTGCCAATCTCTGGATTCGGACCTCTGAACCATTGTGCTGGAGCAGCTGGTACTGCCCAGTCAGATGAGTGCTCTGGAGATGCCCGCATGTCTTGGGAGTATTGGCAGTCCCTTCGCTCCTGGCTCCATTTACAGCTAGATGGCCCTTGCACCTGTGGGCTATAAGTGACCCACGAAACCTTCTCTGGTTCAGGCCATTGCATTTCTATCCAAGCTTAGCCTGTGTTTTGCCTGGTGAAATCCCAGTCCCCTGTTGGAAGCAGAAGGAGGATTGGAGTCCTCGACCTGTCACTTAGCTCCTCTGTGGTCTAGCAAACCTTGTCCAGGCCTTACCAGGCCTCTGTGCTCTCAATTGTAAAGGTCTGCCACAGTCCCTTACTCAAAGATCTCCAGGCCATGGGCTGGGGATATAGCTCAGTTCATAGAACGCTTGCTGGTCAAGCACAAGGCCCTGGGTTCAATCCCCAGTGCTGCAAACAAACAAACAAACAAAAAACCCAAAAAACAAAAAACCTCTAGGCCAGTTACGTATCAGAAGTCAAAATTGTTCATATTGTAGAAAGGTGACAAGCACACACTCTGTATTACATGACACCTAGTAGAGGTAGGGGCAGCGCACCCCAAGTATCAAACACATTACTTTTTTTTTTGCAGCAAAAGTATGAATATTCACCCTGAGTGAGATAAATACAGACTGGTGTCATTTCACATTGGCACCAGATAAGTTACAGAAGCATTTTCATTTTTTCCCCAGAGATTTCAGAAATGTGAAATTGCAGAGATTATGGATTTATACACCTGCCTCAGAGGTTCATTCCAAGGACTAAGTACAATCGAAGTACACGCAAGTACTTTTAGTGGAGGTGGTGGCCGCTGGAGGTACAGAAGGCAGTTGACAAGGAAGTGGCTCTTCTCTTGTCCCTCCCTTTACAAGTCCTACCCTTTTCTCAGTCCCCTTTCAGACCATCCTCTTTGACTTTCCCATTTAAGATCCACCTACTCAATGTGCTCTTCCCAGACCCAGACTCACTTTCTTCACACCCTCCTATATAACAGGAATCTCCAGGTACACGCGGTCATTTACATCTGGTCTTGCAGCTTTGGAAATGTCAGACCATATGGTATGTTCCTTGGTGAGCTGGCCTGTGCCATTTTATGCTCCCTGAGGTCAGCTACTCCTGAGGTCAGGTGCTTCTTGCAAAAGCAACCAAAGGGCAGTTTTCTAGAAAGATAAGTACTATCATGACCCCACAAAAAAGTCCATGCTCAAAGCCCTCTCATGCTGACCCATGGCAGAGGGATGAGGGTGACAAAGAAGTAGTGAACCAGTTTGGCCTATCTCTTAGTCCTCTGGAGATCAGCCAACTCTAGGTCCCTCAGGGTCTGGCCATCCTCGGTAATCGCATCCCGCTGGGGTTTTGGGAATGCCACTGGAAGTGTGGGGAGGGCAGAGGGCAAGGTGCCCATTGCCTACCTACGTCAGCCTACGAGTACTGTTGTTGCTGTTATGATGATATTGCACCATGGAATGGGAAAGGCCCTTCCCTGATCTAAGCCATTATTATGTGGGTCCTATTCTGGCCACAGACACCACGTGGGAAGTCAGGCCTCCGCTGTTATTTCAGCCTCGGGGGTGAAAACATCCGAACAGTGGAATCTTTTTTGTTCCTGGCTCCAGTCTCGGAATGCACAGACTGTGGATTCACCGTTGTTTGTCTCTACCTATCACCACCTCAAGCAGAAGGGCCTCCTGATGCACAACTATTCTCCTTCCTTGGTCCCTGGCCGGCTCACAGCTGGCACCCGCCCCACCCTCTTGGCGGGTGTCCAAGGCCTAGAGAACTAGGGAATCTAGGCAAGTGCTGGGGACTAAGTGCTGCTGGGTTTGGTGGGGCTGGTGGAAGGACAGTCGTGATAGCAGGTGAGGGCGGAGCTGGGCCAGTCAGACTGGTGTCCCGGCCGGGTAGAGCAGGAGGGGAGGCCTCCCAGGCTTACCTGCTTGCGCCCCTCGTGGCAACCGCGGGAACTGCAGGCCGGCGTCCTGGTTACAGTGGATGTTGATTGCGCAGGCTTTGATGAGGCCAGAGCGGGCCTCTTCAGAGGAATGCAGACCTGTCTGCACCCGAAAACGAAAACCGCGGCCAAGGGGCGGGGCCGGGCGGCCGGCGGAGAGGCCCCACCCCACCTGGGCGGACGCGGGCATCTGGAATGGGGCCTGGCAGAGTGGGCTGGGTAGGCGGCGGCGGCCCCGGGCCAGCCGCGCTGCGTTCCCACGTGCGCGGGCGTGGGCTCCCGGAGCCGGGGAACCGGCCTCCGCGGGGGAGCAGAGCCCGGGATTTCCCCTCTGTGTGCACCGACCCGCGCCAGGGGGCCGCTGCCCAGAAGAGCCCAAGTGCGGCTTTCGTAAGGCTTCTCAGAAGCAGCCCCGGATTCCTCAGAACCCATTCTCTCTGATCCCTGGCATGGGTCACACTGACCTCCTAATTCCAGCCACTTGGCGCTCCTGGCTACCGAGCGCTTGAAATGCCCTCCTAATTCACACCAGATTTTGAATATTTAGTATAGAAAAAAAAATGCATCTCATTAACATTTTTGTCCCCTGGGTCAACAAAACAATTAAAATTAATTTTACAAGTTTCTTTTTATTAAAAAAAAGTGCTACCTGAAAATTTAAAATGACCCATGTAGCTCGTTTCCTCCACATTTGTCCAACATGCCAAGCTGCCTGCTAGGCCCAGGTCGCAGGGCCTTAGTACTTGCTTTTCTCTGCCTAGAATGCTTTTCTTTCAGTGTGACTTCCTTCTTCCTTGCAGTTTGGATGGCGACTCAGATTTCTCAAACCTGAGTCCTTCCTAAACAGTCCCACTCCATCCCTCTTGCGTCACACCCTCCAGTTTTATTGTCTGCATAGCACTTAGCACTCTATGTTGTATTTACAACCCCCCCCCCCCCCCCCTCCAGCTCCTTGAGCATCAGCCTTGAACATCCTGTTCACTGGGTTCTCCCTGGTGCCCAGAGTAAATATTTGTTGAATTAATGTTGAAAGACTCCTCCTGGAGGTGACTCCTTCAAGTGCGTTTGTTTGCGGCAAAGCCCGAATTCGAATCTGTGTGCCTCAAATAGGTGTTCTCATGGATTCTTTGTTTTGCCTTTCTGTTTTCTTTTCCTGGGAAATGGAAAAGTAAATATGCTTGACTAAAACAGTCTTTTGTTGGATTACAACTGAGCTTCAAGATTAAGGGCTTGGGTTTTAGATAGAAGGAGTTCCTGTCTTCTGCCAGTCTCTTCTGAGAACCTGGATAGGTGACTGTCCCTCTTAAAGTCCCAGTGTGGGGTTGGGGAGATATCTCAGTTAGTAGAGTGCCTACCTAGCAATCCCAGCACCACACACAAAAAAAGGTCCCAGTGCTTCCTAAGTGTTGATTTTTAAAGGCCTTTCTTGCCCAAATGTAAGATTTTGGGTTTGAGGATTTAGGTCCCTCCTCAGGGCAGTTTACTCTGCTCTGCACTCCAAAGTCACAGGACTGGCATGGCAAAATCTCCATTAATCAACCAGCCAGAGTGCTTGGGGCAAGAAATGTCCTGATTAACTTAAATTCCTGGCTAAGGATCAACTAATTAGAACATCCTTATTGGAAGTATGAATAGTAGAAGAATCCATTTTACAGTTCCAGAAACCAACCTCATTGATCAAAATCACACATTCTAAGAAATATAGTAAAGTGGGTATTGTTATTTCCCTTTCAAAATTAAAACTGATCCTGGGGCTGGGTTGGAGAGACCCCTTGAGGGTTCCCAGCTGCTGAGCATAGCTGTGTGACTTTAGGTAAAGCACTGCTTTGGCCTCCGGCATATCTGTTTTCTTTGGGAAACTTGAAGTTGGTACCCCAGCTTCTAAGGAAGTTGTGAGGATGAAAGGAAATAACACATCTAAAGTGCTGTCTAGTGCATGGTATGCAGAAGGTGCCCAATATTTATTATTATTTGCATTGTCTCTGACTACCACAATGTGACTGAGCCACATACCTGAGGGCAAATGCCAGCACAGATAAAGTTGGACCCTGGTCCTGGACTGTCTCTAACATACTCTGAGGCCCTGGGAGAGCTCCACTACTCCCTGGCCTCAGTTTCCTCTTGAGTAAGATGAGGGGTCTGGCTAGTCCTCAGTTTTCACATAGGAGTTGGTAGTGGTTAGATTCATGGGATGCTCCAGGGTCTCTTCCTCTGTGGATCTTAGGTCTCAGAGCCAGGCTCCTCTTCTGGCCAGGTTGGGCCCTTCCAGGGACCTCCCTAGGTGCTGGCTTCCAGCCCAGCCAAGTTGTCACCCAAAGCATCCCTTTGCAGCAGCGGCGCAAACCAACTTCCGTCTGGGAAAAGCTGTCCTGTGACGCCCTCTGGAGGAAGTAGGGCTTCCTTTCCTCTGCCATCCGGTGATCAGGTTCCAGTCCTGGGCCCCAGAGACTGATCCAGGCCAGGGCTGGTAAAGCAAAAACAAAAGCAGTAGGCCTGCGAATACCTGCCCTCTCAGAGCAAGCATAGACCACTGTTTCCGACCTTGCATCTCAGGTCCTGCTCGGCCCCTGCCTGAGTTCCCTGCCTCCAGTTCCCTGCCAGACTTCTCCCACTGCTGCCTTCCTAGGCCACCTGCCCCATCCCCTGCTCAAAGGTTTTCAGTTCTTCTCATGCCAAGCTCCCCGCAAGACATCCATGGTCTTCTGGGTCAGGGCAATTCACAGGTCTCTCTGGCTTGTTTCCCACTGTGACCCACAATTCAGGGAAGTGTGAGGATAAAAAGCAATAGCACATCTAAAGTGCTGCATGGTGCCTGGCATGCGGCAAGTGCCCAATATTTATTATTTGCAAAATCCCTGATTTACCAATTAGCTCTTGCAGGTAGAGCTGCAGAAACTTTGTTCCAGATCCTCTTTCTATATATATGTATATATATATATATGCATATTTTCCAAAAATTATAAAATGAGATTACCAAGTTGAAATTGATGAATGTGTAATGAAATGTCTACAAATGGTGATATTACATCATCAACCGTCTCTGCAACTGGCCCCCACTATGAGGTAGTTATGTATAACTTATTTAATATGGAGGTGGATGAATTTTAATATGCATGATATGACTGGGGGGCAGGGTCTTGGAAAATAACAGAGCTCCAAGCTCTAACGTCATTCTGAGCCTTTACACCCTCCACATTGGCCACCCTGAGACTAGCTGATCCTCCCACAGGTTCCACTTTCCCCAGATTCCAGGTCTTTGCACCTGTGGTTGTCTTGTTTGAGTGCCCTTCACCATAGGGATAAACTCCTCAATAGATATCCCAGGAAGTGCTCCAGAGGTACTTTCACTGACACCAAGTGGGGTGCAGCAAGCTTTTTTTGGCTCCATCTGAGAAAGAGAGCATGGCACCAATGTCTTTTGCCTCCTTGCTCATCTCTGCCCTGGCCCTGACTATCTGGAGATGATGACCCAAGGCTGGGTCTCCTTCAGCCTTGTGTTCCCAGTAAACAGACAGTGGCATACAGATGTGTGGATAGATTGATGAGTGGGTGGATGGATGGAAGAGGGGAAGACCACTGGTAAGTCCCAGCATTGAAATGCAGGAAAGGAGATTCACTATCCAGTGTCTGAATTTTCTCTGGATATTCTGCCAATAGGCAGTTTAGGCTCCATCAGATGTGGATGTCTGTAAGGGATAGGAAACTTGTGATTCTACCACTTATTCCATGATCTTAACACGTTGTTTTCTAAGGTTGTCTTTCCATGTATAAAAGGGGCTAATGACATGCAGAGCATAGGATCGTACAGGGGTTAGACAGGATGACTTATGTGAACTGTAAAGCCATTTTAACACAGGTGTTATTGTTGTGGCCCTTATTCAAATCCTGTTCTGCTGTCCTCTTGACACTATAAGAAGCTTCTTCCTCAGGCTCATCTCAAACTTCTCACCCCAGAGTTCACCTGCTCACCAACCACTCTGCTGTCTGGGGCCCCTATGCACTGCGGAGGGTGGTGTTGTGGTAACACTCATGTTCAGGGCGCTGAGGCAGCAAGGTCAATGGACACAAAGCACCGAAGAATCATCACCTGGTGACATTTTAAGGTTGCCATCAGTAAACTTCAGATTGTGGCCAACTCTAGACATAGAATAATAATTTCAACAACACCAAGAAATTAATTTCAAGAGGAAGGAAAAAAGAGGGGGAAAGGAGCCTTTAGATGGAAAACAATTGAAGAGATACAGCAATTAAATGCTTCATGAGAGTTTTGTTTACATTTTGATTGAAACAAACCAACAATTTAAAAAATTACCATATAACCATGGAAATGCAAACAAATTATTACTTTTTCAGGGATGGGTGGTACCAGGAATTTAGCTCAGGGACACTCAACCACTGAACCACATCTCCAGACCTGTTTTGTATTTTACTTAGAGATAGGGTCTCACTGAGTTGCTTAGCACCTCGCTTTATCTAAGGTTGGCTTTGAACTCTCCATCCTCCTTCTTAGCCTCCAGAGCCACTGAAATTACAGGTGTGCATCACTGTGCCAAGAAACATATTATTTTTATTTTTATTTTTTTTTGGAACTGGGGATGGGGATTGGACTCAGGGGCACTCTGCCTCTGAGCCCCATCCCCAGCCCTATTTTGTATTTTATTTAGAGGCAAGGTCTCACTGAGTTGCTCAGAGCCTCGCTAAGTTGCTGAGGCTGGCTTTGAACTTGCGATCCTCCTGCTTCAGCCTCCCGAGTTGCTGGGATTGCAGGTGTGCGCCACCACACCTGGCTGAAACATATTATTTTTAATTTTGCTCTTTTTTCCTTTTTCTTTTTTTAAATTGGTGATTCAGAGTACTCTACCACTGAGCTACATTCCCAGATCTTTTCTTCTTCTTCTTCTTCTTCTTCTTCTTCTTCTTCTTCTTCTTTTTTAGATGTTTACTTTAGCTCATAATTCTGGAGGTCCACAAGGCCTTGTGGCCATCTGGTGATGGCCTTCTTGTTGACAGTCCTAAGGTGAAGATGCAGATGCAGGGAATACCTGTATATGTGCCTTCTGGTCTCCTTTTTTTATTTTTTTATTTTATTTTATTTTATTTTTAGTTAGACATGACAATTGAGTTTATTTCTGACATATTTCCCCAGCCCTTTTTATTTTTTATTTTGAGACAGAATTTCACTAAGTTGCAGAGGCTAGCCTCCAACTTGAGATCATCCTGTCTCAGCCTCCCAGGTAGCTGGGATTACAGGTATGCACCACCATGCTTGGCTTGGCTTTACTTTAAATTTTTTTTTTGTTGTGATTATAGCTATTGTGTGTGTGTGTGTTTTCAAGTCTTATCTTTTAGAAATAGCTGCTGAAATGTTTACAAGTGAAATGCTATGAGATTTTGGATTTGATTCAGACTGAGCTGATTCGTATAAGACGTAGGGTATCAGGAAGGCGTAAAGGGATGGTTGAAGGAAATTCACCTGTGTTATGCATGCTGTAACTGTGTACATGGTGATTTATTATGCTATTATTTCTATTTTTGTATGAATTTAAAATTTTCCATATTAAATAGCTTTTTTCTAGGTTTATTGAGGCATAATTAACAAAATTATCATCCTAGCCACCATGCCCAGCTATGATGATGCATTGTAACAAATAAATTATTCATAATATAAATAAATAATATAATATAACATAAATAAAGTTGTCTATTTTAAAGTGTTCAACATGATATATTATGGTATATTATGAAATCTTGCCACAATCAAGGTAGTTCACATGTCCATCATTTTATTGAGTCACATTTTGTATGTCCATGATAAGAACTTATATATTCCTTTAGCAATTTTCAAGTATATAATTCAGTATCATCAACCATAATCACCATGCCATACATTGGATTCCCCAGAACTTACTCATCTTGAAAGTTCGCACCCTCTAAACCTCTTCCCATCTCCTCCACCCCTGGCCCCTGGCAACTGCCCTTCTCCTCTCTGTTTCTATGACTTGGACTTTTTCAGATTCCACATCCAAGTGAGATTAGGCAGTATTTGTCTTTCTCTGTTGGATTTATTTCACCAAACAGACTTCCCTCCAGGTCCATCCATGTGGCCACAATGGCAAGATGCCCTCATTTTCCATGGAAGAGTGAGATTCCATTTATATATAATATACATCTCCACATCCATCCATCTCTCTCTCTTGCTCTACACACACACGCACACACACACACACACACACACACACTCACATTTTTAAAAATCCATTTATCCCTAGAACACTTAGGCTGTTTTCATGTCTTGCCTATTGTAAATCATTTTCAATAAGCTTGGGAATACATTTATCTCTTTGAGATCCTACTTTCAATTCTTTTGGATATATACCCAGAAGTGAGATTGCTGAATCATATAGCATTATACACACACACACACACACACACACACACACACACATATATATGTATAATATTTATGGGTGTTTTTTTTTTTTTTTTGGTACTGGGGATTGAACCCAGGGGCACTCAACCACTGAGCCATATCCCCAGCCCTTTTTTTGTATTTTATTTAGAGACAGGGTCTCACTGAGTTGCTTAGGGCCTCGCTAAGTTGCTAAAACTGACTTTGAACTCTCAATTCTCTTGCTTCAGCCTCCCAGCCACTGGGATTATAGGTGTGGACCATCCCCCACCACCCTACCCCCACCTAGCAGTTCTATTTATTTTATTTTATTTTTAAAAATTTGTTCTATTTAGTTATACAGGACAGCAGAATGCATTTCGATTCATTGTACACAAATGGGGTACAACTTTTCATTTCCTGGGGTTATACATATGTAGAGTCACACCATTCATGCAATCATACATGTGCATAGGGTAATGATGTTCATCTCATTCCACCATTTTTCCTTCCCCCGGCTCCCTCCCCTCCCCTTATTTCCCTCTTCACAATCCAATGTTCCTCCATGCTTTCCTTACCCACCCCTCACCCTGCTGTTATGTATTGGCATCTGCTTATCAAAGAAAACATTTGGCCTTTGGTTTTTGGGGATTGGCTTATCTTACTTAGCATGATATTCTCCAATTCCATCCATTTACCTGCAAATGCCATAATTTTATTCTTCTTTAAGACTGAGTAATATTCCATTGTGTATATATCACAGTTTCTTTATCCATTCATCTGCCGAAGGGCATCTAGGTTGGTCCCACAATCTAGCTATTTTGAGTTGAGCTGCTATAAACATTGATGTGGCTGCATCACTGTAGTATGCGGATTCTAAGTCCTTTGGGTATAAACAAAGGAGTGGGATAACTGGGTCCATTTCAAGTTTTCTGAGGAATCTCCAGACTACCGTCCAGAGTGGTTACACCAATTTGCATTTCAGCAGTTCTATTTTTAATTCTTTGAAGAACCTCCTTACTGTTTTCCATACTGACTACATCAGTGTACATTCCCACCAACAAGGACACTGGTCTCCTGTTCTCCATGACCTTACCAGCATGTGCTGTCTTCTCTCTCTTTAGTAATAGCCATCCCAGCAGGGGTGAGGTCATATCTCATTGGGCTTTTGATTTGCATTTCCTTGATGATGGCTGTGACTGAGCTCCTTCTCATGTACCTGTTGGCCATTTGTGTGTCTTCTTTCCTTCTCTGGAAAAATGTCTTTGCCCACTTTCACTCAGATTACTTTTTTTGTTATTGAGTTGTATGAGTTCCTTGTATATTTTGAAATTAACCCCTTTCCAAATATGTGATCTGCAAATATTTCTTCCCATTCCATAGGTTGCTTTTTCATTTTTCTGATGGTTTCCTTTGCTGTGCTGAAGTTTTTTAGTTTGATGCAATACCACATGTGTATTTTTGCTTTTGTTGCCTGTACTTTTGGAGTCACACCCCCAAAAAAATCATTGCCAAGACTAATGTCAATGATGTTATTTTTTATTGTTTGGACAGGGTCTTGCTCTCTTGCTCAGGCTGGCCTCAAATTTGTATGTTAAGCAATCCTCCTGCCTTAGCCTCCAGAATAGCTAGGACTATAGGGACATACCACTACACCCAGCTAAGGGGTATTCCCTGTGTTTTCTTCTAGGAGTTTTGTGGTTCCAGGTCTTGCATTCAAGTCTTCCCTGCATGGTGAAGTTTATTTCTGTGTATGATAGGGTTGTACAATATAAGGGTTCAATGTCATTCTTTTGCATGTGGATGTCCAGTTTCACAACACCAATTTGTTTAAGGAACTGTTCTTTTTCCATTGTGATTTTTGGGTGAACAAAGGTTTTTAAAAATCCCATGCGCTGCCAGGCCTGTAATCCCAGCACTTGGGAGGCTGAGGCAGGAGGCACTAATTTGTTTAAGGAACTGTTCTTTTCCCATTGTGATTTTTGGGTGAACAAATGTTTTTTAAAAATCCCATGCGCTGCCACACCTGTAATCCCAGCACTTGGGAGGCTGAGGCAGGAGGATTGCGAGTTCAAAGCCAGCCTCAGCAATGGTGAGGCACTAAGCAACTCAGTGAGACCCTGTCTCTAAATAAAATACAAAATAGGGCTGGGGATGTGACTCAGTGGTGGAGTGCCCCTGGGTTCAATCCCCAGTACCAAAAAAAAAAAAAAATCCCATGCACTGTTCTGATTCCTGGAGACAGCACAAATGCTTTGGTGTAAATGATCAAATAACCGTTCACTGAGGCTGAGAGAAGAGTCAGTCTTGGGAGTTTGTGGGTGGGAATGACTGGGACAGGGAGCAGCAGGGGAAGGGGTTGCTCAGCACTGTATCGCCCCGTCACTGTCCACCCCTGGGCTGGCACCACCCTGACTTCAATGCACACGTGGGCTCACTTCACAGTGTGGTCTGAGCTCACAGACAGGGGAGCAGAGGCTCACAGACCTTGCCCAAGATCACAAAGCTGGAAAGTGTTCAAGTCCTGCTGTGGGGAAAAAACAAAGATCTGCAATAGTGTAATGAAGGAGAAAGCCAAGAAAATAAAGAATGGGATCCATGAATGGTGAAATCAACCCAGGGAAACAGCAAATGCAGCCTTTGCCGTCAGGGGAGCAACAGGCTTGAAAGAGGCAAGACTAGAATGGAGCAGAAGAATGAAAAATCCCCAGAGAAGTCTCTGGAAACCCTTGGAAGAACACCTGATTGTAGTCAGCAGATGGAAAAAACATAGTCTTACATTTCTTGTGAAGAATGTAATACGTGGCTAATTAAAATGTTAGAAAGAACTGCAAATGTTCTAGAATAAAATGTGAAATACAATTTTTTATAACTCTCAGCATTGGGAAGGTAAATGGACAAAAAATCCAGAGATGTTTTCAAGATTCACCCATGCTTTGTCAAGTATGAGTATTTAGTTCCTTTTCTATTATTGAATCACATCCTATTGCATAAATATACCACATCTCTTTATCCATTCATCAGGTGGACATTCGGGTTATTTCTAGTTTGTGGCTTTTGTATGTAATGCTTCTCTAAACGTTTTGTTAGAATACCTTCTTTCAGTGCTCTTGAGTGTATGTCTGGACGTAGAATTGCCCTGTCACACAGCATCTCTGGGTTAGCCTTAGGGGGAACTGCCAGACCCTTTCCCACACCAGCCATTTATGAAGGCTCAATTCCTCCACATTTCCAGCACTGGCTATGGCACGGCTGTTGCCAGTACGAATGAAACCCTTATGCAAAGGCGCCAGCTGGACCCCAGCAGCTTTATGTAAGGGAGTGAAGAGGATAAGGAATCAGCTGTGCAGCGGGTGACCCACACTTCCTGAGTTACATTAATCTCAGGGAGGATACAGTTTCTCTCTCTAGATTTTTGAGACAGATCAATTTATTTACCCATCATTTTGGTTTTCGCTGCTGACAACAAGTTGCCACACACGTAGCATCTTCACACGCACAGCGTCTTGCATTTTTCCTGGATCAGGAGTCCAGGCATGACATGATGGAGTCGTCTCCTCGGGGTTTCTTTGTACCTGTAGAATTCAAGGCAGCTGGTTTCTTTTTCTTTTCTTCTTTCCCCTTCCCCTTCCCCTTCCCGTTTCCTTCTCTTTCTCCTCCTCTGGCAGCTTGTTTCTCAAAGTCAGCAGTGGAGCTGGGTACGGTGGCACATGCATGCCTGTAATTCCAGGGGAGGCTGAGGCAGGAGGGTGGTGATTTCAAAAGCCTCAGCAACTTATCGAGGCCCTAAGCAATTTAGTGAGACCCTGTCTTAAAATAAAAATATAAAAAGGGCTGTGGCTTGGCTCAGTGGTTAAGTGCCTCTGTATTTAATCTCCAGCCCCCAAAAAAAGTCAACAGCGGAGTGAGTTTTTTCTGCTGCTTGGAATCTCTGATTTGGAATTTCTGGGGCTCTTCGCAGAAGGCTCATCTGAGGGGCCAGGGTTGTGGCTCAGTGGTAGAGTGTTTGCCTAGCATGTGCAAGGCACTGGGTTTGATTCTCAGCACCATATAAATAAATAAATGTCCACTGACAACTAAACAATATTTTTTTAAAAAGGCTCATCCAATTTAGTCAGGTCAACCAAGGCTAATATCACTTTTGATTCATTCAAAGTCAACTGATTACACCTTAATTACATCTGTACAATTCCATCATCTTCTCTAAATAATATACTGTAATTATAGCTGTGATAGCCATCACCTTTGTCATATTCTGTTGGTAGCAGTTCTCACCCACAGTCAAGTGCATAACACCAAATGGAGATCACAGGGATCATCTTTGAAGATTAGACACACTCACTGTATCAGTAATTATTCTGTCTTAGGAGTGGTTTTCTATATTTGCAAATTTATAAGTGTTATTGAAAACCAGTAAATTAGTTGAGAACTTCAATTTTTTTTTGATTGCTTTTTTGTGCAGTGCTTTACTTTTTTTTATTTACTTATTGATTCATTGAACACAAATGGAGTACAGCTATTGTTTCACTGGTTGTACACAAAGTAGAGTCACACCATCTGTGCGTTCATGCATGTACACAGGGCAATGGTATCTGTCACACATTCTGATATTAATTTTACCCCCCACCCGCCCCCACCCCTCCCTTCCCTCTATGCTAGCTATCTTTCCTCCATTCTTGCCATCTTTCCCCCCCACATT
>JAJEJO010001628.1:115038-128968 GCA_020662805.1 Glaucomys volans | reverse complement strand
ATTTTTGGTACTTGGGATTAAACCCAGGGGCACTCGGCCACCGAGCCATATCCCCAGCCCTATTTTGTATTTTATTTAGAGACAGGGTCTCACTGAGTTGCTTAGGGCCTCGCTAAGTTGCTGAGGTTTGCTTTGAACTCAAGATCCTCTTGCCTCAGCCTCCCAAGTGCTGGGATTACAGGCGTGTGCCACCGTGCCCGGCTTTTTATTTTTTATTTTTTTATTTTTAAATATTTTTAGTTGTGGATGGACCTTTATTTTATTTATTTATATGTGGTGCTGAGACTTGAACCCAGTGCCTTACACATGCTAGGCAAGCACTCTACCACTGAGCTACAATCCCAGCCCGGCCCTAAGCATTTTAGCAAGACCCTGTCTCAAAATAAGAATGAAAAGCGCTAGGAATGTATCTCAGTGGTAAAATGCCCCTGGGTTCAATCCCCGAACCAAAAAAAAGGGGGGGTACTAAGTGCCTTGGATCTTGGTCCAGAAAATATGGTTCTAGTTCCAGGTCTGCCACTAACTCATTGCAGCAATTCCTTCCTCTCTCTAAGCCTCCTCTTCTTATCTGACCCATGGGGATGGCTAATAGTCATGCTTACCTCTCAGGGTTGGTGGAAGAATTTCTGGATGAGAGCTCTTGTAAACATCTGCCACCACCTCCCCACTGCCTCTACACTCATCCTCTGCCTCTTTTAGCCACTCGGCAGTCTCATCTTACATATCACCTCCCACACAGCCTACAACAGGGTCGTTCAATCACATCTTATCCCTCACAACCACCCGAGGACCTTCACATCCCTTCCACCCAGTCAATCCCATCACTGTGTAAATAGGCATGTCCACCATATGCAATTTCACCTTTGCATTGACAAAGGCCCATGGATTTAACGTGGTTGCCCCGGAAGGAGGGTAAAGGAGCAAAGAGGAGAAGCACGGCCTCCTAAGGGAAAATGAGTACAAGACACACCCTGTCAGGCTGAATGTGAGTCCTTACTTTCCTGACAACCTTCAGCAAAGCAGGAACAAAGAGCTGCACTCAACCCATCCAAAGGTATCATTAGCTTTTACTTGCTTTGGATTTATGAAGACATCTGGTCCAGAGGAGCATGTAACCAGCTTTAATGCCTGCTCTAAACCTTTGTTCACATGAGCTCATCCATTAAAATGAGGCCAAAGCCTGGATGGCAGCAGATGAAATCCTAAAGCTTTATGGAATGATTCTCACTTCCTCCGCACGTCACCTTGCTACCACAGTGGCCTTCTCTGCCCTGGCTATCATTCTTCTTTCTCTCTCTGTTTCTTTTCATTGTGGTGAAATATACATGATATGAAATTTATCATTTTAGCTGTACTGAAGTATATTCATATTGCTGTACAGCCATTGATACTCTTTCCAGAAGGTTTTCCTCTTTCTTAACTGAAGCTCTATAACTTATTAAACAACAATTCCTTGTTCCTCCCACCTGACAGCCCTGGAAACCCATGTTCTACTTTCTGTCTCTGTGATTTTTTTTTGTTTGTTTGTTTGTTTTTTGGCCGTTCCGGGGGTTGAACCCAGGACCTTGTGCTTGACAGGCAAACACTCTACCAACTGAGCTATATCCCCAGCCCCTGAATTTTGCTCTTGTTCCCTCATATTAGTGGAGTCACAAGCACTTCTTCTTTTGTGATTGGCTTACATCCCTTAATGCTTCAAGGATCATCCAGTTTGGAGAGTGTATAAGCTCAGTCTTTTTAAGTCTCAATAATATTCCATTATGTGTGCAGTCCACATTTTGTCTATCCATTTATTCATCAGTGGACATCATCTGCATTGCTTCCATCTCCTGGCTATGGCTGTGAATATTATTGTACAAATAGCTTGAATCTTGTACAAAATATTGCACAAAAAGCTTGAATCTTTGCTTTGAAATCTTTGGAGACATACCCAGAAGTAGAATTGCTGGGTTATAGGGCAACTCTATGTTTAATTTTTTTGAGGAATCCCTATTCTGTTTTCTGCGGCAGCTGCACCATTGACTAGGGTCCAAATTCCTTCATATTCTTGCCAACCTGTGTTATTTTCTGTTGTTTGTTGAGTTGTTGCTTGTGTTTTTATAATAGCCATCCTGATAGATGTGAAGTGGCATTTCACTGTGGCTCTGCTTTGCTTTTATACCACACTTGACCCAATAAAAATTCACATCCCCTGCTTTGGAGAGCCCTTTCTCTGGGGAAAGCTTGCCCATGGGGC
The DNA here is from genome assembly GCA_020662805.1 of Glaucomys volans. NCBI lineage: Eukaryota > Metazoa > Chordata > Mammalia > Rodentia > Sciuridae > Glaucomys > Glaucomys volans. The sequence goes on along the minus strand of JAJEJO010001628.1, from coordinate 126,732 downwards.
TTGTCTTGACTGTGTTAGGGACCCAGGCCATCCTTAGATGTCAGGTTATGTCTAGTCTGAAGAGTGAACAATGTTCTGAGCAATGCTTTCCTCCTCTGCTCAGAGACCAAGTCCCAACTTTGTCCCAGATGGCTCAGATGGGAGGCTCGGATGGGATGCCAGATATATAAGTGTCCCACCAGTCCCTCCCTGGATCTCCTTACCTGGAACATCTGTCTAGAGGTGAAGAGGGGCTGGCGGAAGCCAGTGCTTGCCCTCTGAGGAAGCGTGAGGATCTGCAGTGCAGGGCCCTGTGAGTGCTATTTCAACAGGACTGTCATTATGCCATTTGGAGCTGAGACGGAACACTTGGATGAATTTCCCTCATTCTCTGAACCCACAAGAATTTATATTGGTCAGAAGTGATACATTATGGAGCCCTGTTTGGGGACACAGAGGCTTCCAGGGCATATTTTTGGTAAATTGGATATATCCTTTGATATGCAGTTGCTTAGAAACAGCCATTTGTGTAAGGTATACAGTGACTGCATTTTCCATACCTAGAATCAGAAGACTATGTCTGGCAAGAAGGAGTGTATTTATGGGGACACAGAACATTTAAAGTTGGAACTATCCCAGAAAAACCCAGAGGTACGGACGGACACTGTAGAAATGCACAACAGATTAACTAAGTTCACAAACAGGATGTGATTCCAGGTGATTCACTTCTCCATCGTCACAATCTTGATGATAAAAATGAGCTTCTGCACACAGCAGGATTTGTCTTTTTAATTTGATTTCAGCAACCCAAACAATACATAAACAAATTCTCACTGAGAAAAAAAAAATTGAAATGATGCTGATAAAGTCAAAGCTGTCCTTAACTCTCATCCCTCATTCCAGTTCCGTATTGGCAATACTACTGCAGTAAGTTACTATGCTGCCATCCTGAGCCTCTTCTATCCATTTATATACATATACTCGTGTAAACATGTTTTTTTTTTTCTTTACTTTTTGTCTTTGTAGTACTAGAGATTGAACCCTGGGCACTCTATCACTGAGCTACATACCGAACCTTTTTTATTTTTTATTTTGAGACAGGATCACCCTGTTACCCAGGTTAGTCTCAAGTTTATGATTCCTCTGCCTCGGTCTCCTGAGTAGCTGGGACTACAAGTGTATTTCACCACTCTTGGTCATATTTTGTTCTTTAAACATAAATCACAACATCGTATTTTTGTATTAGCTTGCAAATTACTATTTTCACTTGATATAGGTGAGAGATTTTTCAAAATCTGAACATAGTCTTATTATTACTTGTTATTACTATTATTCTATTTTATTGCTACATAGTACACCATAGATGAAGGGACTGTGGCTGACTTGGCCACATTCCCCAGCAGACAGGCATTTAAGTTGCTGTCAGCTCTTCATTATCAGAAGCAATGCTGTGATGAAATATTTACACGTGTTCCTTAAGAACATGGAAGTGTTTCTTTAGGATGAATTAGTGGAATCCAAAAAGAATGAAAGAACTTTCAGAAGGTCAAGTTGCCTTTGGAAATGTGGTTTATCTTGGTTCTGGCTAAAACTGATCTGCTTGCCTACAAGGGGGACCCTGCTGGATGTGGTGTGGGATGTAAACCTCAAGGCCTGTAGGAACTGGACACTGGATATCAATGAGTGAGCAAGGGTGGGTGGAGCAGTCAGCTGCATGGTGAACTGCTGAGCCCTGAGCTCTTGCCTGGGGAGGCCTCCACTCAGTGCAGACAACTCTTAGCATATAGGAAAGAAGACTTGGGATTGACAAATACTCCAGAGTAACCTGGATTTTAAAAATGTGAAATCTTCTGGTTTTTAAATGTTGGCACGTGTTATAGTTCAAATCTTAAATGTCCCTCAAAGGCCTGCATGTCAAAGTCGTGGTCACCAGAGCACTGCTATTGGGAGATGGTAGAACCTTTAAGAGGTGAGGCCTTGCAGAAAAAGCACTTGACAAAATACAGCACCCCTTCAGGTTCAAAAAACTAGAAAAACTAGGGATGGTAGGAATATACCCCAACATTGTAAAACCTATATATGCTAAACCCAATAAAACAAAGGCTGAATGTTTTCTCTGACATGCAGATGCTAACTCACAATAAGAAGGGGTGGGTAGGGAAGCATAGAAGTTTATTGGATTAGATAGAGGGGAATGAAGGGAAGGGATGGGGAATGGGAATAGGAAAGACAATAGAATGAAGGGGCATGACTTTCCTATGTGTATATATGACAAATGTGATTCTACATCATGTACAACCAGAAGACTGAGGAGTTATACTCCATATATATACAGATATATATATATATGTCAAAATGTGTTTGACTGTCATGTATAACTAATAAGAACAAATAAAAAAATAATTAAAAATTTCTTAAAATTCTAAGAAAGAAATAAAGATATCTTGGGACAAAAAGAGAGATAAGATGGAGGGGCCTTCAGGTCATTGTGTGTGGGGTGTGCCTTTGAAAGGGTGGTGGGACCCTGGCCCCTTTCTTCATTGCTGTCTTACCCTCCAACCACGAGGGTCGCAGGCCGTGCTATGCCAGGCATTGTGCTGCCACCACGTGCTTCCCTGCCACGGGCCCCAGTGCAACAGGGTCAACCATTCCCGTCCAGGACCTCTGAAACTGAGCCCAGAGAAAGCTTTTCTCTTTACAGTTGACTTCCTCAGGTATTTGTTACAGTGGGAAAGCTGACTGACACAGCACTAATCACACACACACACACACACACACACACACACACTGTGAAGTGGAAAACACACACCTGCACACCCAGTTGGGTTTGTGAGTTGCCTGTCAGTGTCTGGTGCTATGGGAAGAGGCTTCTCTGGACCTAATTCTGACCCATGGGGAGGAATCGCCGGGTGCAATGAAAGAAGTAGTGACCTTGGCAGACCAGTGTGTCATTGAGGGAGTTGGCGAGGGGAGTGCCAAGCAGAATTTGGGAAGATCATACTCAAGCAGCTCAGAATATGCTACAGCCTGGTTTCTGGGAGGTAGATTTCAGTTCAGCTCAGAAAAAAAAACTGGCAACAAGCACACCTGTCAGAGTTTAAAGAGGCTGCTTTGTGAATAGTGAGCACCTGCTCCTGAGAGTGGGCAAGAGAAGCTGGCTCTTCACCTGCAAGGATATTGCAGATGAGATTCTGGCCTTATATAGGGACCAGAGGACAATTCAAGTTCTGTTCAGTCTTGAGATCAATCTGGTTTTAAATTGAACTGTTATGTAAGGAGACCTTAAAAGTACAGGAAGAAAGAGACAACAGACCTATACTTATAGAGCGTCTACTAAGTACCACACACAGTGTGGTGGGCACCTTCATCACCAGCATCTATTCCAGTCCTCCTGACAGTCCCACAAGGCAGGTGCATCTTCTCACAATTGACTCTCAGATATCTTGGCAGCACTTAGGTGGCGGTTACGCTGCTAGTTTTTAGTCTTCATGAACATCCCTGCTTTCATTCCGAGGACACTCTCTTTCTTGCAGATAGAGCCACTCAGTCTTTTAGGAGGGCATTTGGCTGCAGGTAACAAAAAGTCAACCAGAAAGTTTCATCTTCTTAAAGATCAGGAAGTCTAGAAGCAGCAGCCAGGGATGGAGCGGTGACTCAGTGAAGCCATCAAGAACTCAAGCTTCTACCACTTTCCTGCTCTGCCATCCTTAAACGTGTGATCTTTCTTCGGCTCAGAGGACATCTGCAGTGCCTCCAGGTGTTCATCCTGGTTCCAGGCAGGAAGCAGGGGAAGGACAAAAGATAAAAAATAGAAGCCAGTTGAGCCTGCTATTTTTTAATCAGGAAAACAAGCAAGAGATTGCCTGGCGGCCCCACCCACGGTCCTCAGTAGTCACCTCCAGTCCATGAGTACCAAGGACGTTGAGTTTCTTTAAGTTGGACACATTGCTGTCCCCAGTACTTAGGCTCTTCTTAGTCAGGAAACAGAAGACTTCGTGGATACTGAGCAGGCTCCTAGCAGTGTGTCACCCTGAACATGACTTTTTGTTTAAAAAATACTGTTTTCAAGTCCAGCAATAGTCCAGTGTCATATCAGCTTGAAAAACAAGACAGTCCAAGGGCTCACCCTGCCAAAAGCTTCTGACCACTGAGTCCATGTCTGGCATCTCTCTTTCTGTGACTTGGGTAGCTGTGATCTTCATTTACTCTAAATCTTATAGCAGAAGTGTAGAGTCTGCAGAGAACGGAGCTGCTTAATATTTACCTCTTCGGGTCTCCCTTCTTCAGGGGATGTTGGACCCTGAAGGTTGAAGTCTAAGTAGGTTCTTACATAAAATAAAAATGGACTCCTCTGCCTCCTCTAGAGATTTCTGAAGCCCCCATGTTTCAGAAGTAGGCTTAGCATGGATGCATACCTCTCAGGCCTCCCCCAGTGTCAGAGGGGCAAAGGAGGATGCCACTGGCTCTAGTCACTGCTGGCCTGTGAGAGCACTGGCCACCTGACAGTCAGGCATCATGCACTGCTGGACAATGGGACACACCAGGAATAGGGCAGACTATAAACTGTGAGTGGGGTCCAAGATAGATGCAGTTGCCCAGCAAGAGGGTTCAGCACATGAGTTCTGACACTGAGCACCAGTGAGGGACCCTCACCCACCACCCACACCCAGACCCATTCTGTCATCGGAGTATGCTGATCCTGGCCTAGACCAGAGGGAGGTGAAGGGCTCACTCCTGCCCTCACCTCCATGCACCCAGTCATGACTGAGCCCTGCAGCATCACCACCAGGGAGAGGACACAGTGGTGGCAAAGGCAGTGGGAGCCAGACAGGCAGCTGTGTCCCCTTTCCTTCCCAGGGGCCAACACTGATGTGGAGGACTCTTTTGCCTCTGCATTATCCCTACTGCAGGCAAAGGATAAGAAGGAGATTTTCCTAGGCACAGACCAGATGGAAGTTCAGGACAAGGGTTCAGAGAGAACACAAAGAATGTGTCACTCTAAACCATGAACAGAATTTTTTTTTTTTTCATTTTGATTGGATGTTCACCTACCTTCCTGGTTGTGAATGAGATGTTCTTCCAGGAACCACTTCCAGAGACTCAGTCCAGAGTATACCCTTCAATTCTATCAATTTTTTAATTTTTTTTTTGTACCAGGGATTGAACCCAGGGGCACTTTACCACTGAGCCACATCCCCAGCCCTTTTTCATTTTTTATTTTGAGACAGGGGCTAGGTAAGTTGCTTAGGGCCTCACTAAGTTGCTGAGGCTGGCCTTGAATTTGAGATTCTCCTGCCTCAGCCTCCCAAACTACTGGGATTACAGGTGTGTACCACATGCTCGACCTATCAACTGTTGTTTAAGCACCTTATTCTCCATATCATAACACATTTTACTTATAGTAGTGAGAATATTTCTACAAATAACCCTTACTGATAAGACTGAATTAGACAAAAACTGATGTACAGAACTGAGTTGAAAACTAAGATTATGTGTAATTTCCCTGCTACCCTAAGAGTATAAACTCATCAAAGGATTCATAAAAGAATGAGGAATATTTTGAATATTTTTCCTTTATTTGGGAAAAATATTCCTATCTTTCCTGATCTTGACATTCTACTTTTGGGTAGCGTGGTGCAGCAGACTATTGGGAATTGAACTCAGGGCTGCTTTGTCACTGAGTTACAACCTTTTTATTTTTTATTTTGGTACAGGATCTCACTAAATTGCCCAAGCTGGCCTTCAATTTGCAATCCTCTGGCCTCAGCCTCTTCTGTTGCTGGGATTAGTCATGGGCCAACATGCCTGGTATGGCATTCTACTTTGAATTGTGTATGTATTCCAAAGGATTCATATTCAGTCTGCTCAGATAAGCACCTGGAACAGAAATGTCAATCTATTTTGTGCTGGTTTCCATTTTCCACCCTACATTCATGGCAGACATTACTAATCAATCATGCATTCCTTTGCTGTGCGACAGGATGTAACTTCATCTGTCTTTACACAGCACTTCAAGTAGCCACTTCCAATTGATTCGATTGGGAGGCAAACTAAAGCTGTTTAGCCATACCTGTTCTAGAACAAGGATGAGTTTGAAAGTGTCAAAGCTTTTTAAAAGTCTCTTTCTCTGTACTAGCCTTGCCTATATACAAGGCTCTGTGCTATATACTTTAGAGAAACTCAAAGATTATTTCAATATGGAGTCAGGCTCGGGAATCTTCCCTGTCACTGGGAATTGGAGTCATGTGCATGGTTATATTATAAGACATGACAGGATAACATAGAGCTGCATCTAATGCATAATGAGGGAGGAATGTGGTTTGCTGGGAGGTAGTAGTGCAATGTCTCTTTTTTTTTCCTTTTTTTTTTTTTTTTTTTTGTGTGTGTGTGTGTGTGGTGCTGGGGTTTAGAACCCAGGGCCTGTGCTTGTGAGGCAGACACTCTACCAACTGAGCTATATCCCCAGCTAGTGCAATGTCTTGAAGAATATTTGGGCTTTAAAATTGTGGCCATGTGGGCATGGAAGAAGCAATGGAAGGGATTCTAGAGGGCAGGAACTGCCTGAGCAAATGCAGAGAGGGCCAAACCAAGTTCAAGGTGCGCAGAGAGGAGAGGTGATACAGGATGGCTGGGTGAACAAGAGAACATGACAGGGGGCAGCAGGAACTGAGGTTTGGAGGGCAAGATGGCCTTAGGTGGCCTTGGATGCCTGGCTTAGGTGTTGGGGTCTCACTCATTAAGCAGCAGAAAGCTAAAGAGGGAGGTTTGAAATGGGAGAATGGTAGATTAGAGATGCACCTAGGGACATGGATTTTATTGCTGGTTGAAAGATGCATTAAATGAAAATAAAAAACCAGAAAGAGGAACAACTATTGGGGATGTTGATGCATCAGCCAAGGCCCGGGCAGGATATAAAAGCTACACGTGTAACTCAAAAGTTTAATATTCAGATCTTTTTAAAAATTATGGTAGAATCTCCATAACATAAAATGGATCATTTTAACTATTTTTAAATGTACAATTGAGTGACATTTAGTACATTCATATCATTTTGTTACCATCACCACCATCCATCTCCAGAACTCTTTCTTTTCAAACTAAAACTCAGTTCCCTTTATTTATTTACTTATTTTGGTATCAAGGATTGAACCAGCAGTACTTTATCACTGAGCTACATCCTCAGCTGTTTTTAAAATATGTTATTTAGTGATAGGTTCTCATCAAGTTGCTTATGGCCTCACTAAGTTGCTGAGGCTGGCTTTGAACTCACAATCCTCCTGCCTCAGCCTCCCAAGCCACTGGGATTATAGGCATGCACTACTGTGCCAGTTTCAGTCCCCTTTAAACACTAGCTCCCCATTGCTCTCACTCCCAAGTCCTGGAAATCACTATTCTGCATCCTATTTTTTGTTTTACCTTCGACTATTCTAGACAAGTCATATAATTTTAAAGTGAAATGTGATTAATTATTAGAAAGGGGAAAGAGAATTCTAAAGGACACAGAAGTAGCAATGCAGGGAGAAGTTACTGCTGGGATGCTGACAGAGAGAGAGTAAGAACTAAGAACTCACAAGGACCTGCTTCCCTGCTCCTCCCTCCCTCTAAGGCTGAGATTCAAGTCTCTGAGAGCACATGGCTGCCACAGAACCATGCAGCTTTTTGGTGGTGAAGGTACTTGGCTTGAGGTTTGGGACAGGACTGATGCAAAGGAAAAGTTACCAGAAGGTGCAGGCCTGCTGGAGTCAGTCAATAGGAGTAGGTTTCCAGAGGAAGAGAACTTGCTGGAGGTCACAGGGTGGAGCCAGGTGAGGGTCAGATGAGTGCTACTGGGCCTACCACCTGCCTGTGGACTGGCTAGTTGGCAAAAAACAGCTCCCTGACAGCAGAGGGAAGCCCTACCTTCGTATTCTGGCCTGGCAGGGTCCTTTATCGACAAAGCTTAAGGCTGAACCCACTGGTAATGGAGAAATACCTCCAGAGTCTAGTTCCAGTATTACAAAGCAGGGCAAAGAAGGGTGAATTTGAAATTAAGAGTTGATAAATTGTAACTGGTGCCGGAACCTGGGGTGTATAGATGACTGCAGGATGCATGGGAGGAAGTAACCCCAGAGCCACTGGAAGAGGGATGGACAGCATTTCCAATGCTATTCTGTTTGTATACAATTAATATGACACTTTTCCAGCCCTCAATCATTTACCTCTGCAGAAGCATTTCCCTGAGGATTCCCTTCAAGCAGGCAGAATGGCGATATCTACCGAAAGGAAATACAGACACGGAGAAAGTCATGTATAGAGCACGTGTAGTGAGCCAAGGGCACCACATTCAGAAACAGCCCCCCCAATCCAATCAGATCAGTGAGGTAGGAGTTAAGTGATGCCCATGTTACAGAGAAGGAAACTGAGGCTCCCTGGGTGAAGCAACTTGCCCCAAATTCACAGAGCTGTATTAGTAGCCAGAGGAAGGGCAAGGCAGGGACATGCTGATTTCAGGCCCTCTGGCTGTCCAGTTAGACCAGGGGTTGGCAAATTTCTCTGCAAAGGCCACACAGTCAATATTTTAGGTCTTGTGGTCCATGTGGTCTCTTTCTCAGTTACTTAACTTTGCCATTATGGTGAAAAGCAGCTACAGGCAGCATGTAAATGGATGGGCATGGTCTGTTCCAATAAAACTTTATTTATGGACAACTACATTTGAATTTCATATGATTTTCATGAGTCATGAAATGTTATTTCTCTTTTAATTTTTTCCCAGTCATTAAAAAATATAAAAATTCTTCTTCGGGACATAAAAAGGCAGGCTGGGATTGGCCCAAAAGCTGGGATTTGCCAGCTCCTGATTGAGACACTTGCTGCTCAGAGTGTGGACTTTGTACTGAAAAGTGCAGCAGCACCCAGAAGTTCTGTGGAAAGGTAGAACTGGAGGACCCACCTCAAACCTGCTGAATTAGAGTCTGCATTTTAATAAGATGCTTAGGTGATTAATATGCATCTTAAAATTCAAGACATGGGACCTGATCCCTGATTATTTATTAAAACACAAATCCCTGGTCTTATCAATTGAGAGCCTAATGAGCTCCTGGGAGGGTCTGACACCACCAGCCCTAAGATGCTAAAGCTCTGGTTCTCTAACTTGGCTGAACACTGGGACTGTCTGGCCAGCTTTAACTTCTCCAATGCCTGAGTCCCACCCTCGGAAATTCTGATTTAATTAGTCTCTGGTGAGGCCTGAGCACTGGCATTTCCCAAACCTCCCCAGGTAGCTGTCATGGGCAGCCAGGTGGTCCAGACCAGCAGTAATGGCTGGGTGGCCAAATGCAATCAGCACATCTATTTAGCTTGGCCCACCCAGTATTTTAAATTTGTTCCACTTCCAGCATTTAAAAATGGAAATTTCATATACATGCACATACAAAAATCCAGATTTCCAACTTCTCCTGAAAAAACAGGACTCTGACATGCTCAGCCCTGACTCTACATAACCACCAAGGGCCAGTGGTGAATAGCTTCTGCCTTCAGAAGCCCAGTTCACCTCACTTCCCTTACTGTCTCACCCCTGTGGAACTTCAGGTCTGCCAACCCTGATTGGACTCTGGAAACATGCATTGGACCTTCTCTGTTGGATTCTGTCTTTCTTTGGCTCTGCTGCTTGGCTGGGAGAGAAACACTTCTTTCCAAAATCTGGTTTCAGATTTTCAAATTGCAAAACAGCCAATATGTTGTAAATCTGGGTATCTTGCCCATACGTCTTAATCTTCAATATGTTACAACCTGCACAGTATTGTTTTACAGGAGTTTTTGGATGTCCCAAGACAAATTATGATCCCCTGTTAGAAAACCATATGTACCACTTGACAAATCCAATGCCTGGTCCATTTTGGCATTTCAAGCTAATGCATCAATCCTACGGTTCACTTCCAAGCATCAATTGCTTGCATTTGCACGTGGAATAATAAGTCCTTATGGATTTAGAGGCCTTCACAGTTTAGAAAGCACTTTCCCAGACATTCTTTCACGGACTCTTCACAGTAAATGGAACCAAAGCAAATGTATTACCCTGAGTTATTGACAGAAAAGAGCATGGCTCTGAGGGCAAGGAACGTTCTCATGTTGACTTGACCTCTTAGTTAGGACTCATGCACTTTTGCTGTTTCTTAAGCCCATACTTTCCTCATGCTGCCTCCAAAGAATGTTCCTTGAAGAAAATTCTCCTCTGAGAAATCTCATAAGGACTGTGGCCACTGAAAAGACATCAATCTGGAAAACATAAGGCTTTGGAAATGCTCAGTCCTGCACATCTGCTTTCTGACCTCATGCTGTTCAGATCAGATTGCTCTTGGAAAAGCCTGGGTTTATCAGGAAAACATCCTTAAGGATGCTTGGTATGGCAGGAAGAGCATGAGCTTGGCAGTCATCCAGACCAGGGTTCCAAGAGTCCCCCAGCCTCACCCCTACCAGCTCTGAAAAGGGGAAAACCAGACGCACCCAAATTCTTGGGCATGAATTAAAGCCAGGAGAAGGAGTAGAGAGGATAAATAAAAAACCAAGAGGACTGTGAGATGTTAAGAAAAGGGGGCAACAGAGAGAGAACAACCTAGAAGGTGAGCTTTGGTGGGCTCAGAATGGGCCAGGGCCCTACTCAAAGGAAAGCTGAACCATTGCTTTCTAGCATTTTTGGGACTTTGTGTGTAGGCACAGTTGTTCAGTAAGGGGCCTCTCTGGTATCCATCAGTTCTTTCCCTCCCTCCTTTTCACTACAATAGTTAAGGTGTTGTGTTTGCTTAGCCAAACTCACTCCTGGCTGGAAGGATGTACAACCAGGCAGAATTGTGAAAGGGAAATCAGCTTTTAATTATGCCTCCGAGCTTACGGAAAGGGAAAAAGATCAGTGGAATTGTTTCCTTTGCTTCTGCCCTCATCTTGATCTCATCATCTCTCACCTGGACCACTGCACCAGCCTCCTCAATGGCCTCCTTCTTATTCTCTCCAAACAGATCCATCCTCCATGCCATAGTGACATACCCAGGTCTCATTTTTGTCTGCAGCCTGGAATCACCTGAGAAGTTAAAGCAAGAAATGACGTGGTCTGTGGCCTGGCTTATAATGACTTAGTAAAGCCAGTAATAGGGTTCTCACTCTTCCCTGCAAGTAGTTTCAGATCGATTATTTCGGCTCTCAACCTTGACTCTACATTAGACTCACCAATTAAGACCTTTAAGACTCCTTAGACCAGGTCATCCCCCAGATCAATTACATTAGAATCTCTGGGACTAGGAGAACCAAGCATCTAGGGGTTAACACTTCTAAAGGTGATTTCAATGTTTCATCAAGGGTGAGGCCCATTGCTCTTAGCTCCAGTGTGGAGGATAGATTGGAAGAAGAGATGTTAAGAAAGAGGTACAGTGGTGAACACTTGAAATCCCAGCTATCAGGAGGCTGAGGCAAGAGGATTGCAAGTTCAAGGCAACCTGGGCAACTTTGTGAGACCTTGCCTCAAAATAAAATTTTAAAAGGACTGGAGATATAGCTCAGTGGTAAAGCACTTATCTAGCATGAGCAAGACCCTGGGTTTAATTCACAAAAGAGAGAAAGAAGGAAGGAAAGAGAAAGAAAGAGGAAGATGGGTTAAGAAGCTGATGCAGGGCTGGGGATATAGCTCAGTTGGGAGAGTGCCTGCCTCGCAAGCACAAGGCCCTGTGTTCAATCCCCAGCACTGCA
>JAJEJO010001628.1:75118-114938 GCA_020662805.1 Glaucomys volans | reverse complement strand
AAAAAAAAAAAAAAAAAAAAAAAAAGCTGATACAGTGGAACAGATAAGCTATACTAAGGCAGGACCTTGGGCAAAATTGGTGGAAACAGGAAAGGAAGGATGTGCACTAAGTTAAGGAAGGAAAACCTGCAAGACTGATTTGCTGATGTCTGGAGTTAGATTTTCCAGGCATTAAAGATAACTTCCAGGGTTCTATTTAGTCAACTAAGTAGTGGTGCCATTAGCAAGATGGGAGACTAGGAGAGAAGCAACAGGGTCAGGGAGGTCATAGAGAGGAGATGTTGACTGTGAAAGGACTGGAGGAGCCTGCAGAGGACAAGTCATGTGCAAGTCTAAAGCTCCAAGGTGATGTCCAAGGGAAAGAGTAAATAGCTGTTTTGAGGAACCAACGAGGGTTAAGAATCCTCATCATTGGGCAGGGAGTTCAAACTGTGGTGTTGCTGAGATGACCAGGGAGAATGGAGTTGGAGAATATCATGCTAAGCGAAATAAGCCAATCACAAAAAATCGAAGGCCAAATGTTTTCTCTGATATGAGGATGCTGATTCACAATAAGGGAGTGGAGATAGGGAAGAATAGTTACTTTAGATTAGGTAGAGGGAGTGAAGAAAGGGAAGGGAAGGGGTATGGGGGTAGGGAGGATAGTAGAGTGAAACAGACATTATTATTTCATGTGCACATATGACTGCATGACCGATGTGATCCTGCTATGTACAATCAAAAAAATGAGAGACTGCATTCCTTTTATGTATGATCTATCAAAATGTATACATGCATTCTACTGTCATGTACAACTAATTAGAACAAATTTTAAAAAATTTTAAAAAGTCACTCTGGGAGATTAGTACAGTTGTCCTAGTTCAAGAGCATTTGCAAAGTCTGCCTGTAGGCCAAGGCCAAGTGAGTCGGCCCACGGAGCTCTGCATGGAGATGTGTTCAGGTTCTGGTTAGGGCTGGGTTAGGTCTCATAGGAATGGGTTGTGACTGGTTAGCAGTGTCTCCCATGGACTCGGGGTGGAGCAGCCACACACCTGCCACTGTGTGCCCTCCTTGTCTCGAGTGCACTCAACTAGAAGAGGAAAGAGTAACTAAGAGACTAAGGCCAAGGGTTCTCATCCCTCAGCTTCCTCGAGGGCAAGAGGGGAGAGGGAAGAAGAAGCTCTGCTCACAAAGTGAGATGAGAGTGAGCAGGATTGCTGCCCAGCACTGGGCTCCCAGCTGAGGATACTTTTTTGCCTAACATATTACATCCCCAGACCCTCTCACCTGGGCTAGGCATGACATTTCAGTTAAGAAAACAAATCTAATGCAACATGGTAGTCTTGCTGGATGGGCACGGAGAATCCCAGGTGATTTCATTGACCTGAGAAGGAGTTCAGTCTTGTTTTACAGTTTGAAAGCGCTTCATCAAGGATGGAAATGCCTTGTCAAGATTCCCCCGTGAGTTGGTAGCAGGATCAGGAGGCTGGAATATTGATCTCTTGGGAGTGGCCCACAGCACCCTCCATGGAAGTAAGGACATAGTGTCTCAGCACTCAGCATCTCCTCAGGCTCTCAGTGCACTCGAGACAATGTGGAAATACCTTGTTAAAGGGATGAATACTGTTTTAAAGCCATCTGAGACCTGAGGAAGGGGATTATTAGGAGGAAGGCAAGAAGGTGCCAACGGTCATCAATTTCAGTGTTCCTCTGGGCACAATATTTGCTGAAAAGAGACGGATGCCCATGTTGAGGGTATCTCCTTGGATAATTAACTTCATCCTCACGTGTCCAACCTAACAGCCACCAATAGACTGGTTAAGAAATGTCAAGACAGTCTGGGGTCGGGAGACTTGGTCTGTAGGAGAAGGAGCTGTGGAAAGGGGGTCAGAGATCAGGCCCAATTCTGCCATTTATGTTTCTTGAGCTAATGACATCCCCTTCCTGAGTTGCCAGTGAAATGATGAGATCAGATTCAATTATCTTTGCCATCTTTTTAAAACCAGTGACTTGGTTGATCCCTTTTTATTCCCCTGATCCACATGAGAGTGCTACTGGAAATTCTTTCCCAAACATGGAATAAGAACGCGTCCTTGCTCAAGGCCTGGCTCCTTCCTCCAGGTGGAATTAATTAGCTATCAAGGCTGGATGTAGGGAAAAAAGAATTCCATTCTCATGTTATATTGGTTAAAAACAGATTTCCATATAAGCACATACATCTGTCTTTGGGCTTGCTCTGAGAGATGCCTCTGCTGACAGTTTTTTGGCCAGTTCGGTGAGCAGGAGGCCTCCCTTGCCAACACTCACCTTGCTTAGGAGTGAGAGGTGCGAGGCAGCCAGCCCAGCAGGCTTTGTGAGGTTGGGATGTGCACATCACCCATTTCAGTTTTCAAGATGCTTCCCTATAAATTATGTCACTGGATTTCCACTGAAGCCTGGTGAGGCAGGCAGCCTGGGTGTTGCTATTACCATTCTAAGGGTGAGGCGTGTGAGGTTAGGAGAGGTTTCATGACCTGGCTAAGATCACACAGTGTTCACTGGCAGAACCAGGTCATCAATCAAGGTGTCCTAATCCCGTCGCCAACTCTGTTGCCATTGCTCAGTCAGCCATTCATCCATTTGACGTATATTTACTAAGAATGTCACACAAGCTCAATCCTGTGATGAGCTCTAAACACACAAAGATGAGTACGCTGTGGCTCCTCCCGAGAGCAGCTCAGTCCAGCAAGTCGGGAGGCAGAGCTGCAGGCACGGATGGACATTCAAGTGTTGTGCTTTGGGAGGAGAGAAGAGGTATCACCAGCTCTGTCTGAGAGGGCTAGGGAAACTTGTCAGGGGGCAGATGTCAGAGCAGGAGTTTGGGGAGTGATAAAGAGGAGCGAGCACAGTAGGGAGAAGGAGCAGCATGGGAAGTCCCAGTGGCAGGGACACCTGACACTGTGAGGGGATCCTGAAAAGTCCAGCTGACTGAAGACTGAGGTATGTGGTGAGGAGTGAAGGGACACTGGCTGAGGAGTCTGCAGGGACTTAGTGGTGAAGCTTTCTTTTTCTGTAAAATTATAATTACTAGTGCATATTCATCATATGAAGTAATGGGTGTCATTGTGATATTTCCATACATTCATATAAGGTGAAGCTCTCCTTTCTGAGGGACTGGCCTCCATTCAGTGAGTGCAGGGCTGCTGAGTAGTCGGTGTGTGGCTGTTCCAGATTTTCCTGTTGGGTGGGTGGTGTGTTGGCTGTTGCTTGGTACACAGTCACCTCCACAATCCAAGGGTGTCCTCCTCCCACGCATGCCTGACCTGACCCAGTTATTCCAGGGTATTGCTCAATTTCAGAATAGCTTCCATAAGAGAGAGGGAGAGAGAGAGAGAGAGAGAAGAGAGAAAGGAGAGAGAAGAAAGGGTGAGGAAGAAGAGATTGAGCAACCTAGGAGGCCCAGCCAGGGTCTGGCCTCTGAGAGGCCCCTGTGGGTTTCACATTCTCAGAATGATGTTTGCTGTCCTCTCTGGCAGAGAGATGGAGGAGGTTCTCCACACACCATCTGAGTACAGGTCTAGACCTGCCTGGAGTGAGTCAACAGTCACAGCGCAGAGTTGGAAGGAAGCCGGGTGGCCAATGGCAGACAGGGGTGGAGGGGGCCCCAGGAGGGTGCTTCTGTCTGGGTCAGCAATGCTTCCTGCTCCTGAGGCTCCTCCCAGTCATCAAAAATCTCTGAGTTTCCTCTTGTCCCCCAAATGCAAGGGTTGCATAAAGGGGCCTGTTCAAATAGTGAGGGCAAGGAGGAAACCCCTTCAACTCCCCTCTCTGCCTTAGCTTACAGTGAATGACAGTGACTTGCAAACACTAATGTCACATGCACAGCCTGGAACTTTGCAGAGTCCCTTAAAGTTGGTAAGTTTATACTTTATCATCCAAACTGGGATCCTTGAGATGATTCTGTTGTTAAGCCAAACTCCAGGATACGAGACATTAACTGTTGTTCACACATCAAATCAAGTGCTTCATGAATCCTCACAGGAGCCTGGGCATGGGCCCTGTTGCTCTGTTTATAGTCGAGGACACCCCTAGGTTTCCTATCAAGTGGCTCCATCTGGGTAGTATACTGCCAGGGGCACCAAAGAGAAAGATGGTCCAGCAGAGACTGGGCGAGGTCAGTGGCTCTCTTGCGATGCCTTTCACAGTCAGCAGAGACAGCCTCGTTAGAGGCAAGGTGCATGGTGGAGCCTGGAAGGAGCCACCATCCGCAAGTGCCAGGGACAGGATTGACTTCGAGTTTGGTGCTTGTGTGTACATCCATTGCCTCATTTAATTCTGACATTATCCCTGAAGGAAAGAGTGTTTTGCAGATGAGGAAAGCAAGGTTCAGAGAAATCGTGTAACCTGCCCAGTGTCACGGAGAGCCTCCATTGATCTGTCCCTCGCACGGCGCTGCTCTACATTGACAGGGTCCTAAATGAAGGTACTCAAGGAGGACCCTGTCCAGGTGGCAGTAGCTGTTCTGACAGTCTTCTCCACATTAGCCTTTACACACTTAACCAAATACGCATTAAATCCAGCCAGAGTTCTGCCCAATACAAAATATGTGCATGGAAAGAGCCAGGAAACCATTTGTTTGCATACCTATTTCTCCTCTCTGGCAAGGAGACTAGTCTAACAGAGCGTGAAGAAGTCAGTTACAGAGGTTCTTGCTGGTTGGTTGGTTGTCTTTCCAAGATGAAAACGTGGAGCCATCAATGTGAAGACAATCCCCCGATTCTTATCTGCTTTCCTGGGACACTATGGCTTTCTCCTTGTCACATTTTGATCCCAGGCGACTCCATGAAGCCTTCAGGGAGTCCACTCATGGCCAGTCATCTCAGATGACAAGGCCAGCAGTCACCAGCCTTCCTTGGCCATGAACAGTAATTTGCACACAAGGCAAAGGGAGTTTGGAGTGAATCGTTTCTTCCAGCTTCTTATGTATTTCATAACATGGGTCTGCATGGAGAGTCACCTCATCCCAGACTGCTTGTCCAGGTGGCTTAAGGATCTTGCCAAGTGTTCTCTAGAACACTGTGGGCCCTATTAGGCTCTTGATGGCCTGAAATGTTCCTTTCTCCTTCTGTGAGCGAAGCCTAAGGTATTCCTGGCTATTCAGAGCTTGGATGAGGTTGGGTTGCACAGTACCTCTGGGAGCTCTTGGGCAACATACAATCACAGACCATACCCCAGGCCCCCTTCCCTGGACTGGGCATTTCCCCAGATCATGTGCACAGCTCAAGTGGAAAAGAACTGCTCTAAATGCCCACAGAAGTTGAATTCCAAAGCCCCATCATCTCCTAAAATAAGTTTAACATAATGAAGATTGGCAGAAAATGGTCTCATGCTATAAGATACTACTAAAACACCACAGAGTTCTTCACACATACTATAAAAAGGTAATCAAGCTGGGCGTGGTGGCACACACCTGTAATCCAAGCGACTTGGGAGGCTGAGGCAGGAGGATCGCGAGTTCAAAGCCAGCCTCAGCATCTTAGCTCGGCCCTAAGCAACTCAGTGAGACCCTGTCTCTAAATAAAATACAAAATAGGGCTGGGGATGTGGCTTAGTGGTCGAGTGCCCCTGGGTTCAATCCCTAGTACCAAAAAGAAAAAAAAAGTAATCAAATGTCACTTGACCCAACTATCCCACTCCTCAATTTATATCCAAAGGACTTAAAATCAGCATACTACAGTGATGAAGCCACATCAATGTTTACAGCAGTTCAACTCAAACTATGAACCAACCTAGGTGCTCTTCAACAGATGAATGGATAAAGGAAATGTGATATATATATATATATATATACACACACACACATATATATATATACATACACACAATGGAATATTACTCAGCTTTGAAGAAGAATGAAATTATGGCATTTTTAAATGGATAGAGTTGGGGAATATCATGTTAAGTGAAATAAGCCAATCACAAAAAACCAAAGTCCAAATGTTTTCTCTGATATGCAGATGCTAATTCACCATAAGTGGAGGGGGTAGGGAAAAATAGAGTTACTTTATTTTAGTTAGAGGGGCATGAAGGAAGTAGAAGGGGTATGGAGGTAGGAAGGATAGTAGAGTGAAACATATTATTACCTCATGTACGTATATGATTGCATGATCAATGCGATCCTACAATATGTACAATCAGAAAAATGAGAAATTGCACTCCATCAAAATATATAAATACATTCTACTATCATGTACAACTAATTAGAACAAATAAAAAAATTTTAAAGTCACTCTGGGAGATTAGTACAGTTGTCCTAGCTCAAGAATATTTACAAAGTCTGCCTGTAGGCCAAGGCCAAGTGAGTCGGCCCACGGAGCTCTGCGTGGAGATGTGTTCAGGTTCTGGTTGGGTCTGAGTTAGGTCTTGTGAGAATGGTTGTGATGGGTTAGCAGTGTCTCCCTTGGACTCGGGGTGGAGCAACCACACACCTGCCACTGTGTGCCCTCCTTGTCTTAGGTGTGCTCTGCTTCCTGGTGCCCAGGGCCTTTCTATCTCTGAGGAGGGGTTTCCCTGCTCAGCTCCTGGCTTTCCCCAGCAACTGCTGGGACCAGGAACTGAAAGATTCTGGACCTGATCATTTGGGAGAAGGATGAATCCCAACCCCTGCTTACGGTCCTATGGACGGTGACCCCTTGTTTTGGTCTTCCATTATCCCAAAGTTACAGTGACATTTTTATAAGAAGAGAGCATGAAGAGGACCATGAAATGGGCTTCCCTGTTGCACATGTTTTCCCATGCAAGGACTAGAGGGGCCCTGCTCTTCTTATCACAGGGTCTAGGACTTCTCACAAGTCCCAGAAAGTTGTCCAAATCACTTGAAGTGCCAGTTTTACTCAGGACACACTGGTCAAGGTTTTAGGTACAAAGTTCATTACCCTTAGCCTCAATCCATCCTGCTCAGTCCAGAACTAAGCAGCAGGGAGCTCCGTGCCTGGTTGCTCTGAGACCTCCTGACCCGAGATTTCCTTAGCAAGTCTGCCTGAGGCCAAGCCAGGAGATGAGAAGAGCTCACATCTGCCCTCCTCTCCCACTTGGACAGTGTCAGCCACCCAAATGCTCAGGCCTCTGGGTCAGTGACCATGCCTTTGCTGAGCCCGTCTGAGCCTTCGAAAACAGAACAGGAAGAGGCACAAGACATCTTTCCTGGGACTGCCCCAAGTTCCCTGTTTTCCAGCCACCTGAAAACAGGAAGCAAGCATATTGAGTGTCTAATTAAGTACTATGTAGTTTCACAAGCTTTCTGTCACTCAAATTTCACAACAATCCTAGGCCAGGTATACAGTGGTGCCTGCCTGTGATCCCAGCAACTTGGGAGGCTGAGGCAGAAGAATTGCAAGTTCAAACCCAGCTTCAGCAGCTCTTAGCAACTTAGCAAGGCCCTAAGCAACTTGGACCCTGTTTCCAAATAAGAGGGGGGCAAGGCAGAACTAGGGATGTAGCTCAGTGGTTAAGCACCCCTGGGTTCCATCCTGGTACCCACCCCCTGCCAAAAGAAAAATAATATGAATGTCATTATCCACATGTATAGATAGGTTAAGTATCACATCCAAGGTCACACAGCTAGTTAGTAGTGAAACTAATAACCAGATCCAATCCTATTCGGCTTCCAAATATGCCTTGTGTAGCCACATGTCTGTAATGGAATTCATCTCCCTGCCTCCAAACCCAACGGTCACCTTTTAGCCCTCGTTATACTTGACGTTTTGGTGACATTCAACACTGCTGACCCACGTCCTTCTGGAAACATTATTTGCTCTTCATCAGCAGAAGTGCCACCTCCCAGGAGAGGCCTTCCTTGACCCCCAGTCCAAAGCAGCCACACCGTTGGCCGTTATCACAGTCCATATTTTAATTCCCTGCCTAGCACTTATTGCTATCTGATCATTCTTGTTTACACTTTTTTCTTATAAATCAGCTCCAAGCTCCTGTTCTCTACTTTATTCAGCACCTAGTGTATGGCACACAGGAGGCACTGCATAAATGCCCCCTGAAGAGAAGGGTGAACAAATAACCAGAGAGACACAGCACCAGCATTTGTAATCCAGGGAGACCAAGCCACCAAGCAGCCTTTGGGGAGCACACAGCCTGCCTGGCTCCTCAGGGGAGCCCAGCCGAGTTCTTCAGAGGCAAGGCACTGGCCTGCAGTGCTCCTGAGCTCCTTCACATCCTCCAGGGCAAAGTCCACAGCCAGAGTTTATTTCCTTTACTTTCTTCTCTTTTTGTTAATTATAGCATGACATAAAAATACAAAAATGTTACACATAATCCCATCACTCTAACAAAGAATTTCTTTTCACATATTTCCTCTAAATCTTTTTCCATGAGCAGATAGTTTTCACAAAATTGCAACAATCCAATATAGAGTATTTACTGCACTTTCTACATTTGTTATTGTACGTTTTCCAAATTTCTCTAATATTGATAATAACTGGCATGTATTGAGTATCTGTGACTCAATTATTATTATGGATTTTCTCATTTTATCCTTACAATGATTTTATGAAGTAGGTGCAATTATTAGTATTTCCATTTGCAGATGAGACCGTCGAAGCATAGAGGGGTTAAGTAATTTGTCTTGGGTCACAAAGCCAAGAAATAGAATACCAATTCCAAAGCCTGAGTTCTTACCATGTTTTAGTGTGTCAACTGGAAGTTACTTTATCACTCTCTGAATAATGGTATTCAGTTATTTTTCGGCAAAATGATGATGATGACAGTATCTATCTCACAGGGTAGTTGTTTTCAGGATAAAGCGAGAAAAACATGTCTCAAAAAAAAAATATGTCCAGGAGCATAGCATGTGTGGACAAGGACACTCAGAATAGGGTTATTGGTAATATTCATGGTGCGCCAACTAGCTACATAGCAAGGATGGAGTGATTAGAGAAACTACGATGTATTCCTAGGCTACTGTTAAAAGAACTGAATAGATTCATATAAGCTGCAATGCAAATAGATGTCATTGAGTTCTATTATGTGCATCGTGATCCCATTAATTGTCTGTCTTTCCCTCTTTCCTTTCTCTCTCTCTCTCTCTCTCTCTCTCTCTCTCTCTTTTTCTGTAGCAGGGACTGAATCCAGAGGTGCTTAACCACTGAGCCACATCCCCAGCCCTTTATAGTTTATTCTGAGACAGGATCTCACTAACTTGCTTAGCGCCCTGCTAAGTTGCTAAGGCTGACTTTGAACTTCCAATTCTCCTGATTCAGACTCCAGAGCCACTGGGATTACAGGCATGTGCCACCACGCCTGGTGTGATCCCATTAATTTATTTTTTAAATTTTTTTTATTTTTTAAATTTTTACAGACTGCATTTTGATTCATTGTACACAAATGGGGTACAACTTTTCATTTCTATGGTTGTGCATGATGTACATTCATACCATTCATGTAATCATACATGTACACAGGGTAATGATGTCTGTATGAAAAATGGTGGAATGAGATCCCATTAATTTTTAAGTTATATGTGTGCTATGTACATATTATATATGTATTGTATGTGTATAAATATAGCTACATATGAGGCACACACATTTACACACACATGAGTTCACGAGTAAAGATAGAGGACTGAGAATATCATTCTAAACAGAGAAAAACTGAAAGCATTCCCTCTAAAAACTGGAACAAGACAGGGATGTCCTCTTTCACCACTTCTATTCAACATCGTCCTTAAACACTAGCCAGAGCAATTAGACAGAAGAAAGAAATTAAAGGGATACGAATAGGAAAAGAAGAACTCAAAATATCCCTATGTACGAGTAAGTAAGTATGTTTAGAAGATTCAAAAAACTCTACCGTAAAACTTCTAGAACTCATAAACTAATTCAGCAAAATAGAAGGATATGAAATTAACAGCCATAAATCAATTGTGCTCCTATATACCAATGATGAATCAGCTGAAAGAGAAATTAGGAAAACTAGTCCATTCACAATCGCCTTAAAAAAATAAAATATTTGGGATTTAATCTAAAAAAAAAAAGAGGTTAAAGACTCTACAATGAAAACTACAGAGCACTGAAGAAAGAAATTGAAGAAGACCTTAGAAGATGAAAAGCTCTCCCATGTTCTTAGACAGACAGAATTAACATTGTCGAAATGGCCATACTAAAAAAAGTGCTATACAGATTTAATTTAATGCAATTCCTATTAAAATTCATAGAAAGTTCAAAAAGCAGTTATGAAATTCATTTGGAAAAATAAGAGGCACAGAATAGCCAAAGCAATCCTTAGTGATAAAAGTAAAGCAGGAGGCATCACAATACTAGACCTTAAAATTATACTACAGAGCCATAGAAACAAAAATGGCATGGTTTTGGCACCAAAACAGACATGAAGGCCAATGGAACAGAATAGAAGACACAGAGACAATCCCACATAAATACAGTTATCTCATACTAGACAAAGGTGCCAAAAACATACATTAGAGAAAAGATAGCCTCTTCAACAAATGGTGCTGGGAAAACTGGAAATCCATATGTAGCAAAATGAAATTAAATCTCTCTCTCTCACCCTGGACAAAACTCAACTCAAAATGGATCAAGGACCTAGGCATTAGACCAGAGACCTTGCACCAAATAGAAGACAAAGTAGGCCCAAATCTCCATCATGCTGACTTAGGAACCAACTTCCTCAACAAGATTCCTACAGCACAAGAACTAATATCAAGAATCAATAAGTGGCCGGGCACAGTGGCGCCCGCACACCTGTAATCCCAGCACTTGGGAGGCTAAGGATCGCGAGTTCAAAGCCAGGTTCAGCAACTTAGTGAGGCCCTAAGCAACTCAGTGAGACCCTGTCTCTAAATAAAATACAAAATAGGGCTGGAGATGTGCTCAGTGGTGGAGTGCCCCTGGGTTCAATCCCCAGTACCAAAAAAAAAAAAAATCAATAAATGAGATGACATCAAACTAAAAAACTTCTTCACAGCAAAGGAAACAATCAAGAGTGTAAAGAAAGAACCTACAGAATTGGAGAAAATCTTATCCACCTGAACCTCAGATAGAGCATTAATCTCCAGGATATATAAAACCTCAAAAAACTTAACACCAAAAAAACCAAATAACCCAGTCAATAAATGGGCAGAGGAACTGAATAGGCACTTCACAGAAGAAATACAAATGGTTAAAAAATATGTGAAAAGATGTTCAACTTCTCTTGCAATTAGAGAAATGCAGATTGAAACTACAGTGAGATTCCATCTCACTCCAGTCAGAATGGCAATTATCAAGAATACAAATAACAATAAATGTTGGTGAGGATGTGAGGAAAAAGGTACACTCATACATTGTTTGGTGGGACTGTGAAGTGGTGCAACCACTATGGAAAGCAGTATAGAGTTTCCTCAGAAAACTTGGAATTGGAACCACCATTGACCCAGTTATCCCACTCTCTGGTATATACCTGAAGGACTTAAAGTCAGCATACTACAGTGACACAGCCACATCAATGTTTATAGCCGCTTAATTCACAATAGCTGAGCTATGGAACCAACTTAGGTGCCCTTCAATAGATGAATGGATAAAGACAATGTGGTATATACACACAAAGGAATATTACTCTGCCATAAAAAAGAAGGATTTTATGACTTTTGCCAGTAAATGGTTAGAGCTGGAGACTATAATGCTAAGTGAAATTAAACCAATCTACCAAAACCAAAGATTGAATGTTCTCTCTGATATGTGGATGCTAACCCACAGCAATGGGGGCAGGTAGGGAAGAATAGAAGTACATTGAATTAGACAAAGGGGAATGAAAGGAAAGGAGCGGGGATAAGAATAGGAAAGAGTAGAATGAATACAGCAAAACTTTCCTATGTTTATATGTGAATACATGAGGAGTGTAACTCCACATCATCTACAACCACAAGAATGGGATCTGAATTAGAATAAATTATACTCCATGTATGTATAATATGTCAAAATACAGTCTACTGTCATGTATATCTAAAAAAACAAAATTTTTTTAAAAGGACTAGGATTAGTACCTTATGTACATGTATGATTGCATAAATGGTGTGACTACATCGTGTACAATCAGAAATGAAAAGTTGTGCTCCATTTGTGTACAATGAGTCGAAATGCATTCTGCTGTCATGTGTAACCAATTGGAATAAATTAAAGAAGAAGGGGACAGGGGTTGTGGCTGAGTGGTAGAGCACTGGCTTAGCGTGTGTAAGGTACGGGGTTCGATTCTCAGCACTGCATATAAATAAGTAAATGAAATAAAGGTCCATGAACAACTAAGAAAAAAAAAAGACTAGGAGAGAATATACAAACTGCTGATGAGAGTGGGGAGAAGGAGATGTGGAGATGTGATATAAAGTTGGGATTTTATTTTTTCTTGATTTTATATCACTCTAATCTCTTACATTAGAAATGTATTGGAAATGGTCGTGGATGCCAGGATTCCTTTTGTGTTTGACTCTGTGGGAGGAACTCCACTGTAGTCTTTGTACTTTCCTGCTCCTCCAGTACCTAGGAGAAAGTCTGGGGCACTGCATATCCCACTGTGGAAATTTAAGGATAAGGTTTTAAATTCACACTGCAAGATAAATTCCTACTTTTTAAATAGTGAACTTGGAGCATGAGAAGAGAGAATTTTGAATTTGAAATCAAATTATCTATTTATTTTGGGTACTGGGATTGAACCCAGGAGTGCTCAACCTCTGAGCCACATCCCCAGCCCTTTTTTATATTTTATTTAGAGACAGGGTCTCATTAAGTTGCTTGGGGCCTTTGCTAAGTTGCTGAGGCTGACTTTGAACTCATGATCCTCCTGCCTCGGCCTCCTGAGCTGCTGGGATTACAGGAGAGCACCACCAATTTGAATTAAAAGTAGGTGGGAGAAATGGGGTATGCAGCTCCATCATTTGTAGGTCCCAGTACAAAATGGAAAAGTGAAGCCTTCTGTGCAAAAATCTACCAAATTATGCTATGTCCATGTATGACTCTACCACAAAGAATCTGTTTGTAGATAGAATTATAATGCACTAATTAAAATAAGAATAATAGTAATAAAGGGGAGATCAGTAGATTAGAGCAAGTGGATCAGAGGGAGGGAGGAAGGAAAGAGGAAGGGGCTGGGGAACGAGGCTGATCACATGAGGTCACGTGCATCTACACACATGGCACAATGAAGCCACTATTGTGTATAATTACAATGTTCCAAGAAAAACAAGGAAAAATAGCAATTATCAAATAGTCAAGACAACAACATCAGAGGTGAAAGCAAGCACAGGAGACTTCTAGGCACAAGGCCGCGTGACTGCCCAGGTCTTGGGCTCATGAAGCCAGCCCTGCCATCCACACAAAGACGCACCCACTTCGCCTCTCCCGCTGACTCCTCAGCTTCTCATTGTCCGATTCCTCCCACGTCCTCTCTTCAGGTCACCACCTCATTCAGTGCTCCTGCTTCCCCACCTTGGGAAACCCATGTTCCTCAGGTGGCAAAGGAGGCCTGGCTCTCTGTTCTTGCATCTTTTAAACTCTGGATCCCAGGCTGCACCAGTTATATTGGCAATTCTCCTCCTCCCCCTGTTTCCTGAGTTAGTCCTGTGACTTGGTTCTGGGGTGGGTCACAGAGCTTTGGGGTGCTCCAATTGCAGCTTGATCTCCCCAACAGAGAAGCTTCTGCTGTTGATCTTGAATCATTTGAGGCCAGCGTTTGTCACCACTGCAGACATTGACTTCCTTCCAAAGGACCAGTCCACACAAAGGTGTCTCTATTTTCATTTATTTCCCCTCCTCTACTGGGGCTCTGAGTCTCTTCCATCTCTTTCAAAACTGTTTCCCTCTTATTCCATCTTTTATTCTAATCCTCCTTCCTCTGGTCCTCTCCTCTCTGCATATAAGTATCTCAAATATCACTCTCCTGAAATAACTCCTTTCCCCTGACCTTGACCTTGACTTTGACCTCAGTTTGTCATTCCCTGTCACTTTGCAGCCAAATGAATTGAACAAATATTCCTCTCGAGTTGTCTCCATGTCCTCACTTCCCACACATTCTCCACCCACAAAGCTGTGGCTTCCTCCTGGCCTCCTCCTGGCCTCTCCACTGAAACTGCCCAGACAAAGCCTCCTGTGGCTGAACCCAGAGGGGGCCATTCAGTCTTTATCTCCCTTGAGCTCTCTGTGAGAGCATTGTGGTATGAATCACCCATTCTTCCTGGAACTCACTTCCCTAGCTTCCAGTCTTTCTCTCCAGGTTCCTCCTACCTTCTTGGCATCTAACTCCTTTGTGGCTGTACGTACATGTGAACCCTGCCCTGCCCTCCTGTCTTCAGTCATGAGGGCAGAGAAAGCGTCACTTCCTAGAGGGGCACATGAATCTTGGAGTCCCGTTGCTGTCTCTGATGGGGAGTTAGTTAAACAGAATTCCAGTGTCATTGATCAAAAGCTTGGCAAAGCCACATGGAAGTGCCTAGAGAGCAAGGAACCGTGTGCAGGGGTTCTAGGAAGACTGCACTGTCCTTTAGCTCTTCAAGTCTCTTCCAGAACCTTCCTATCAGGGTAGAGATGTCCTGGAAACAGGGAGGCACATGGTTTCCACCCTCAGATGCCATGTGACTCTAATGATGTTAAATAATTAAAATCAATTCCAGCCTTACAACTCCGAGGCCCAGGGGTGGAGAATGACTAATTTGCGATCTCAAGTGCTATGGCCCACCCCTTCTTGCCCAAGATATGACTAGCAATCCTCCCTCTCTCACCCACGTCTCCAGTTCTTAAGCTCTCCTGGGTCATTACCATCAACAAACAAACATGCTGTTTGTCTTCTTACCTTAAAAAAAAAAAAAATTCTCCTCTCCCTCTCCCTCTTCTCTCTCCTGTTTCCTGGGACTGGCACTTTCCCCGTCCGTTAGTCTGTATTCATTCCTTGGTGACCCCACAGTTTTAGCTCTGGGCAGATGATTGGTGGATACTTTTCTCCAGCCCAGATCCCTCTACAACCTGGATGTCCGAAATGAACCGCTCTTCTCCCAATTTAGATATATAGATATATATCTCCATATATATCATATATATATATGAATAAAAAAAACACAAATGTATTTTTTAAAAAACTTGAAAAATCAATTTTCTTTCTTTCTTTCTTTCTTTCTTTCTTTCTTTCTTTTTTTTTGTACTGGGGATTGAACCCAGGGGCGCTTTACCGCTGAGCCACAAAATCCCCATTCTTTTTTCTCCTTTTTAAAATTTTCTTATTTTGAAACAGGGTCTCTCTAAGTTGCTGAGGCTGACCTCAAACTTGCTATCCTCCTGCCTCTGCCTCCCAAATCCCTGGGATTATAGGCGTGCACCACCATGCTGAGCAAAGATATCATTAGAGACTGTACTCCACTGCCTTGTAGCTCTCAGTGCTTTCAATGAGAAATCTGCTGTTATCCTTATGTGTGTAATGTCCTTTTTCTCATACTACTTTTAGGATTTTCTTTTTATCACTAGTTTTAAGCAATTTGATTATAAAATGACTTGACATAATTTTCATCATGTTTCTTATGTTTAGGGTTCATTGAACATTTTAGTTTGTGAATTTATACTCTTCAACCCAAATCAGAAAATGGCCATTATTTCTTCAAATATTTTTTTCAATCTGCTCCCTCCACCTTTTGAAGACTTCCATTTCCGGTATGTTTGTCCACTTGAAATTGTCCTACAGCTCACTAACGCTCTCTTTATTTTTGTCTTTTTCCCCTATGCATTTCATTTCACACAATTTCTATTGCCATGTCTTCATGTTCATTAATTTTTTCTGCCATGTCTAATTCACTGTTAGTCTCAACCACAACATTTTCATTTCATTGTAATATTCATGACTAGAAGTTCAGTGTGGGTCTTTTTATTTGTCCCACTTCTTCTACTTCTTCTGCTAAGTAGAACCCACCCATGAGTTATGTGGTTTTCCACACTGATGGAAGCAGGAACATTCCCAGCTTTAGGTGGACTCTGAAATTTTTTCTTCTTTCTGAGTAATTCTTTACAAAGTCTTGTGAAGTTTCTTTACATGCATGCTCCGATCTGAATTTATGTGATCACTCAAGGGAGATCCTCTTTGGATCTAGTGTTTTCTCTCTGTGCTGTTCTGTCCTCTCTAGTATGCAGCCTTGTGAACTTTAGCCTCCTTGGTTTCCCTGGTCTCAGATCTGCCTCCTAACTTAGCCCCAGGCTCCACCGAGTTCCCTGTCCTGTGCCACAACCTGGAAACACTCTCCAGGCAGCAAGCTGGGCCAGTCACAGGACTCCCCTAGTCTGTTTCCCATCTTTCAGGCCCTTCATGGTCTGATGTCTAATGTCTTTACAATGGTTGTAAATAATTGATGAATAACATTAATTTAGTTGTTTCAGGCAGGAGGGTAAATCCAGTCTTTTATTTCATCTTGGCCTGAGGCAGAGGTCTTGTGCCTTGTATATTGACTCTTTCCCTTCCAGAATACACAGAGGTTGGGTTCTTTGTCTATTTTGTTTCCAGATATGTACTAGATGCCTGGTATCTTGGAAACTCTCAATAAATATTTGACGCATGTTGAGTGAAAATAATTAAATACCTTATAGGTTAAGTGTACTATGTGGATTATTCACATCTTAGCAATGACTCTAGCTAATTGGAACACAGAAGTGTTTCTTTGTTGATTAAATCTTCAGTTCAGGGCAAACATGCAACATGGTGCTTGTTATTTCCAGCCTGCATGGAGTCCCCTTGCCAGAGGGGTACAGCTCTGAAAGTGCAGGCCCTGTTAGGTACCAGACTTCTCTCTGGGACTCTCATGCCCAAAGAACTTCTGTGGAAGAAAACATTTGTCCCAAGTCAGAGGAGAGATGTTTCCAAGGTTTTGTTTGTTTTTAGGCAGTGAGACACTCTCATTGTATGAAATCTTACATGCAGCCCAGACTTTCTGTAACCCCAATACCTTAGAGAAGGGAAAGAAGAGGAGTAGTTCAATCCATCAAAATCACAATGGTAGAAGTCATGAACATCATGCTGAATCCAGAAGATAAAGCTGAACCAGTTTTCACTTCAGCTATGGATCCTTCATCTTCCATTCCAAAGGCCTCTTCCGTGGTTATGTCTCTGAAATTTGGGGTCCTCTTTTTCTCTTCCTGACAACTTTAAACTTTGCATCCCTTGGATCCCACCTCTGGAATGCTCATCGGTTGCTTTTATCTGGTTATGGATTTGTGGTTGGTGGTAGGTGTATTGAATGGGTATCTGTACTACAATTCAAACCATTTTTTTTTTAGATCACCCCTCTTGGTGCACTACAATGTGAAAGAAAGGATTTCTGATCTCTTTTCTGATAACCAACACCAGGTTTTATGGAGCAGGAATGAAAGAGAAGAATTTTATCTCATAAAATACATAAAAATCATAGTTCTTATAAGCCTTTACATGCTGGAGTGTATTTGTTTTATTATAATAAAAATTTAGAAATGGAATCTGCCTTAGTAATTACATGATAAAAGTATATATTTCCATATAAAGTCAGTGAAGTATCAAACACAAGTACATTTAATTATTATCTCTATTATGTTGATGGGTAAGCAACATTTAGGTGAATGATAAAATAAAGATATAAACAATTCCTAAAATATTAGCCATGTAGTTCATAATATTTTTATCATTATTTCAGAAAAATAACTCCAGATGCTATTGTCAAATAACAGGGGCAGCGCACGGTTCAGAGATAAGTGTTAGAAGCCAGGAGACCAGGACAGGGATGAAGGAAGAAGGGACTGAAAAAGGATGATTCTGGGAGGTAGCAGGAGCCTTGGACTCATGTGGACTGGCCACTGTCGGTGGGTATGCATTTTTCCCACATAAACCAACTCTCCAGACACTGACTGAGTACCCCACAATTCAGTTACAATATCAACATCCTGAAGCCACAGATCACAAGTGGTGGGTTCCAAAGTTACCCCAACTTCTGTTCAAACTGGCGACAAACTGGTCTTCCCCACTACTTTCTCCCCAAGTTCCATGACACAACAGCTCTCCAGTCTCCATCCTTTAGGGATTTTTATGGAAGCTGCCTCGCATAGCCCTGATAGAGTATGAGTTCAATCTCCAGCCCCTCTCCTCTCTCTGGTGGGTGGGAACTTAAAGTTCAAGATTCTAATCATGGCTTGATTTTTCTGATGACCTGCTCCCATCTAGAAGCCCACCAAGAGTCATCTCCTTAGAACAGACGATTCTCCTGTCACCCAGGATGCTGCCTGAGATTCAGGAGCTGTGTCAGGAACAGGTGTCAAAGATCAAATATTGGAATACAAGGTATTTCGAGCACCCCATCGCTAAGGAAATTACAAAAGGTTGAGGAACTCCATGCCTGGAACTAGGAACAGAGACCGCATATATACATATTTCTTTTGTCACAGTGAGTCAGCCTATTGTGACACAATTGCATCCAGAGACCACTGGAGTTTTACCTTAAAACTTGACTTTCAGAGCATGTCACCCTGAAGTCATCTTGTCCAATCTTCCTCCTTAGCAACACATTAAGCATTGTATAGAAAATGAATTTTTATAAATTTAGTGTTTTTTCCATGGATGAACATTAGCATTTCACAGAAGCAGCTTCTGTTGGATTTTTCATGGCTTTTAGGGGGAAATAAAATGTAGTTTAAGGACCATGAACACTGGCACTAGAAAGACTCAGGCTGAGTCTCTGCCACATAACCAGGTGCACCACCTCAGAGACTCGTCCCTCACTTATAATAGGAGAAGAATGCTGCCTACCCCAAAGCACTGCTATGAGGTTCAATCAGATAGCTTTCCCTAAGACCTGAGCACAACCAGAGGACCAAAGATCAATCAGTCACTCACTGCACAGCTATGTAACTGCACGACAAAGACCTTGGAATATGGCAACGGTCACACCACTGTGTTTCCCTGACTCTTTATGGGCCACAGCAAGAAAAGAGTGAGGACTAAAACCACTGACTTTCCTGGGGCTCAAACAAGGCTGCCGTGATAATGAATTAGACAGGGACTTCTCTGGGAGCTTGGTGGTGAGGTGTGGACAGACCAGAGAGCCAGTTCTTCCCTGGAGGCAGTGGAGGGCAGACAACAGATGGTGCTGCGAGGGTCCTGGATCATCATGTGGCTTTGCTCCCTGGGATCCGAGGCACTGGAGAAATACAGCTAGAGTCAAGGAAGAATCAAAGCCTCAGGTTCTGTTGCAAAGGTAGACTAGAGAATGCAATTAGGACCTGCCTAGTCCTTCCCCACTCCCACCTGATGAAACCTAACCCTAAGCTTGACTTTAGTTGCAACTATAACCATAACCCTAATCCTAACCCTAAACCCAACCCTAACTCATCCCTGCCTAGCAACCCCATGGGGAGCACATTGATTCTGGTGCAGTCTGGAAAAATAAAGTCAACCAGGGCTGAGCAGCTGTGTTCTTGCCTCAGTGAGTACCTCCCATGGGAGAGTGAAGAGGTAAGAGAGAGGAGGATATTCCTCCAGGGTAGAGAGCCTGGGCAACCCTCCCTACATTACTGTGGCTTTGACCTATCCAGCGAAGCCCCTGCCTCTAGGTCTGAGGGTGGTTTTGAAATTCATGGCTGAGCCATGAGGACACTCGGGCTGCCACTGTCACTGGGACTGGGTGCTCCTCCACTGCGGGCTTGCCTGGTGGAAAGTGCCCTTGTGTGTTTGCATTAATGAACTGAAAAGCCCTGTCACTCAAGCACTCTATCCTGGCAGTTGGGTCCTCACTATTCCTGGGAGGTCCTGAAGGGAGAGGGGCCTCTGAGCCTAAGGAATAGCCCAAGGCATGAACCTTGGCTGTGGCAATTGGCTATGGTACCAGGCTTGACTTTTACCAAGAACTTAGAGGTGATATTGAGGTATGGAGCCCCAGGGGTTGGGGCAGGAGGCAGTGCTGAGGTGGCCTGGCAACCGCTGTCCACAGCCACCCTTCCCGAAGGTCATCAAGGGACAGCACAGGTGGTCCTGATCCACCACAGATGGCCACAGAATGCCCCAGGACCACCTCTGGGGTCAAAACTGTATATTGGATCTGGGGAAAGAATGAGGAGGGGAAAGAGACTTCCGTTTGCAAGTGGTCTTAGGATCATTACCGAGGAACTTTAAAAGAAATCCAGCTTCTGTAGCACCAGCTGTGGCAGTGGTGCCTATCGGTATTTAGTTTTGGTTATCTTTCGCATTAGAAGTTGACTTTTTTCTGCCTACATAAATAATGCATGCTGATTTCCCATGATTGTAACTATTCATATGAATATCTGGATAAAAAGTATCAGTGAGAATCTCACCACCCGGAGAGAACCACCGTGAGGGCTGGCTGCTAGTTTTCTCTGCACCTTTTCATACATGCACACACATGTAAATTTTCACAAAGAGAAGGAAGCATCGAGGATGTGTTCTTAATTGCCGCAGCAAACTAGGGATTGAACTCAAGGGCACTTTACCATTGTCCCTCCAAGTCCTTTCATTTTTTATCCTCCTGCCTCAGCCTCCCAAGTCACTGGGATCTCAGCTGTGCACTGCTGTGCCCAGTGAGAGTTACTAAATTGTTTAAATCATCGACACCATTGGAGCCCATCACCCTGCATCTGCTCCTTGGCCCCACCCACACCTCCAGCCCTCCTTGTGCACAGTCTGGAAGGCACCCTTCCTTCTCTCTCCCTACACATCTGTGCAGTTCTTTGTCTATAGCTATATGCCACTTGGCTTATTTTATAAAATGAGTTCACCTATTTCCTTTCATCCCACTTTCCTCCATCAGCAACACCTCCAGAACGCCCATGAGTTCTACAAGGACTTCAGTTGTTCTTAAATGACTGCTTCATATTCCATGGTAGCTGCGTGTGTGAAGTGAAGAGTTCTTCACCCGATTTCTCCAAGGCCTCTGATCCTCACGAGTGCAAAGAGCACTGAGCATAAACCATGAGGACCCTGTGGTGTAGAGGGCGACCAGGAAATTTGGAGACCCAGGGCCCAATATCCTTCCCACCCGATGAGAGTAAATTGCAAAGATTATGCAGAAAGAAGCTTTTAAATAATAATTTCAGTGACATTAATGATAATGACCATTATTGGTTTTGACCTTATTATTGACTTTTTCTAAGTTTTGTGTGTGCGCGTGCACGCACGTGTCTGTGTTTGCTTTTTCTTTTGGTATATCTACAGATTGAACCCACAGGTGCTCCACCACAGAGCTGCATTCCCAGCCCTTTTTATTTTTCAGATAGGGCTCACTCAATAAGTTGACCAGGCTGGCCTTGAACTTGTGATCCTCCTGCCTCCACCTCCCGAGTAGCTGGGATTTATAGGTGTGTGCCACTGTGCCCAGCTTCTCAGTTGCATTTTTTTCAATGATTAATTCAATCCCATGGTTCAAAATACCGGAACGTATAAAATGGTACAGAAGTGAAAACTCTTCCCTCCATTCCTGTCTCCCAGCCTTCTGATCCCCATCCCCAGGGAAGACTGCCAGTGTTGTTTCTTCTGTAGGTATTTGGGGAATCATGAATCATTTTTTTTTTCTTTACTCCATTTACTACTCCTACCACAGTGAAGTGGGTAGGAGAGCAGACATCCTGTGTTACCAAGGAGAGGACTGAGGCTCAGAGAGATGAAGACATGGAGCAGAGCCTGAGTTGAGCCCAAGACTGCTGGATCTGAGGCCCACTCTACCAGGCCTGATTTACAGTGTGGCTCCAGGAGAGAAGACAGCCAGCCCCACACCCTGCACCAGAGGGAGCCCTCCCCTCCCACTGCTCTATCTGTTCAGTGGGACTGGATTGTTTTCCCCTGGGCTCTTTTTTTTTTCCTGACTCCAGAGCACACCTGAGGACCAAGCCGAGGCTTGTCCCTCATGTGCTTACCCTCCCTACCTGTGTTCTGGCAGCAGCTGGGAGTGCTTCCAGAGAAGGCTGGTGCTTGTGCAGCTGGGCCTCCTTTTCTGCCTTCCCTGTCTGTCCTACCTCTGCCCCTGGGGGCCTGCAGGACAGAGGCTCTCTGTACGTGCACCTGTTTTGCTACCTCTGCCAGGAAGCCTTTCCTGATGCCTCTTGATAAGAATGTCCTGATGCTCAGTTGGGAAGGATCCCTGGTCCTTTATGGCCTTCATCCCATCTGACCCTCACCATAAACTCAGGAGACAGGCTTGAGGAATCTAAGAATCAGAGAGGCCAAGTGATCTGTCTGAGAGTCCACAGTGTGCAAGTGGCCCTAGTACAAGTGGACCAAGGGCTTCCAAAGGCAACTCCCATACTAGGTCTATCACACCATGCAGCCTCTATGGAGTGTCTAGGTCCTTGGTTCCTGCCTCTTTCAAGCAGTTGGAACTACCAAAAGTCAAAGGTCATGGACATGGGGATCAGCAGGCTACGTTCAAGACCTGGCTTTGGACTTGCCACCTCTATAATTCAGGGCACACTTCGATTCCCTTTATCACTAGTCAGCTGAAAAATAGAAATGATGGGGCCGGGCGTGGTGGCGCACCGGGAGGCTGAGGCAGGAGGATCGCGAGTTCAAAGCCAGCCTCAGCAACTTAGCGAGGCCCTAAGCAACTCAGTGAGACCCTGTCTCTAATAAAATACAAAAAAATAAGGCTGGGGATGTGGCTCAGTGGTGGAGTGCCCCTGGGTTCAATCCCCAGTACCAAAAAAAAAAAAAAAAAAATAGAAATGATGATTTAACTCCTAAAGTCCTGTGAAACCACAACATGAAGGAGAAAATGGGACAATGCACCTCACACACTCATCAGGGCTAGGTGGGAAGTGAGCAGCAAAGGCTAGGGACTATGATCTTTAATGATATTTTGCATTACCTTTTTTTACTATTTGTTCTAATTAGCTATACATAACAGCAGAATGCATTTTGACTCATTGTACACAAATGGAGCACAGCTTTTCATTTCTCTGGTTGTGCACCACTCATGCAATCATACATGGACAGAGGGTACTAATGCCCATCTCATTCTATAAAAATGTATTTACTAGTTCTGGTTCTGCCTTTGCTTTCGGCAGGCAGAGGCCTAGACTCACTGATCTTTGGGTTTGGGGCCGTGCTTTGCACAGAACAGTTCACATCTGAGCTGAGGCCTAAAGGGTAAGCAGTCAAAGCGGCAGAGGCAGCCAAGACTGGCAAGAGCAAAGGACTGCAGGTGTGAGCACACCTGGGCTTTCTCCAAATGATGACTTTTCCCAGGAGCAGGTGTGGGGAGAGATAAGTCTAGAGAGATAAAGAGGAACCAGATCTTTACAGAAGGTTAAATTGATAACAGGATCGGCTCATGGCTTGAAGTGGGGTAGAGTGCACGCCATGATGGGAATCAAACCAGACCTCCAGGTCTGAGGCTATTTTAGGTAGAATGAAGAGGCACAGAATCTCCTTGGCATCTCCAGCTGCCTCACAACTGACTGATAGCAAGAACTATCAGTTGTTGCTTTGTTGTTGGATGAACTCACCTGTTTCTCTTCCCAGTTGTAAGTTTTCCTTATGGCTGATTCTGTTTTCCCTCCATTTACCAGACTACCCTTCCCACTGTCAGGGTAACTTCAGATGAAGATAATCTCTTATGCATTTAAAGTGGGAAGAACTTCGGAATGTTTGATGGTAAAACCAGAAGAGTTTCAATTTGGGAAATAAAGGAATCAGACAAAAAATAAAACAAGGAAACCATGAAAAGTTGCCTCTTAGACTCTCTGCAGCATAGCAAAACAATTTTATGTTTCTGACTAGAACAGTGGGGAGAATAATTCTCTAAAGCCCATGTTGAACAAGACATGCTGGTACAAAGAAAGTGGCAACGTGGTGCCCACAATTTCTAAATTTGTGTATATAATGTCACTAGCCCTGGCTTTGTTTGATATGCTATCTTTCCTTTTTTTTTTATTTTCATGAGATTAAAAATATTTCCAAGCATAACCTAGTTTCACCTCATTTCTTGTAGCCTTGGGTTACATTGAACAATGCTAACTCAATTTTTTAGGCTCTGCTTATGATAGGCAGAGTAAAGGATCCCCAAAGACACCTGCATCTCAATCCCTGTAACCTATGAATCTGTTCGTCTACCAGGCAAAAGGAGACTTAAGGTTGCTGCCCAGTTGACCTTAAAACAAGATTATCCTGGATTATGTAGGCAGGCCCAGATGTGATCAATCATGAAGGTCCTTAAAAGAGGGAGATGTGTCAGCACTGAGGGAGATGTGATGATGGATGCTGAGTGACGAAGCCACCAGTTGGGGAATGCAGGTGGCCTTCCTGAAACCTTCAGGAAGGAACCCAGTCCCGCTGACTCCTCAGTTTTAGCCCAGTGAACCCATGTGGAACTTCTGACTTACAGAACTGTCAGTTATTAGGGTTGTTTAAGCCACTAAGTGTGGCTGTTTGCTGTAGCAGAAGTGGGAAACCAATCCAGTGCCCTGACTTGCCATCAGGAATGTGGCCATTTCTGCCCCCACCCCACCCCCGTCTCACTGTTTATTCTGGACAGATGTCCCAGGGCTGCGTCATGAAGACTTGCAAACACTCCTTCCACATTCTGGCTCCTTGGAGGTGTGTGAGGCCCACATGGCCATGGCCCCTGTTTGGCCCTGCTGCCTGAGAGTACCTATGCCCATCCCGGAGGGACCATCCTGCAGGACACACACAGCATCAGGTGCCGGGTTGCCATAGCCACCCTCAGCCCCTGCTGACCTCATCACACCAAAGCCCACCCTCGTTCATGAAGGAGCTGAGAGAAGCCTCCTTTGCCCACTTTGGGTTTCACTTGGGCATCTGAGTCTCAAGGGAGTGCTGCTACATCCCTGTTCTGTATCTTCAGGGCCTGACTGTAGCTCTGTCCCCTCAGGACACAGCATCAGGGAAGGACTGGGATCCATGCTTGAGACCCAGGCCGTCATCCCACCCCAGCCACCTGCCCCAGTTATTCCCCAGTCTCTACCTGCAAGCTGCCTGCTCGTAACCAAATATCCTCATGAAATACCCTCATGCAGATCAACTTTTGCAGACAAGCCCACTCCTTCACCACATGTCCCAGATCTGTTTCCTCCCTTCCTGGCCACAGGAACTCCCTTCTACTACTGCAGAAGAGCTTCCGAACTTCACTTGCCCCTTCCCTGCTCCCTGACCCCCGTTTCTGGAATCTTGAGTTTCTCTACTGTGGTCTAATTCACTGTAGGGATTTCTAGGACCTTGACTTGCCAATAGGGAAGAGCCACAGAAATGCCTCCCACCCTGGACAAAAATAAATAAGTAAATAAGCAAGCAAATACATCTCATCATCCCAATGCCCCTAGAGGGCCACCAGCTGGGTAGGTAAAGTGAAGTCATTACCTAAGCCAGGTTTGTGCCCTTAGAGACTTCTCAGGGCAAATCTTTTGGAGAGAGATGAGGATGGAGTAGGAATTGAATTCAATTGCCTCTCCTCGTTATTACTCCTTCCTCTCCAGCTTTTCAATGGCTCACTACCACCACCACCACCCACATGCATGTCAGTAGCAGGCAAGGGTGACTCCCCCGGTCTTGTTCCCGCCCGGGGCTGACCCAGCCTCTCTGGCAGGTCCTTAACTGACAGATCAGCCAAAGCAAAGGGGAGGTCTCCTGCAAGCTGGGCCAGGGCCCACCAATCAGACCCTGTCTGTGCAGCTGAATCTCTTGTGAGAACTCATTTGCATAATTTGGTTCAATATTTACTGAGCCAACCTCATTTTCTGGGTTGTCTCCACGGCCGACAGCTGGCAAGGCTGCAATTATGGCATTATGTGCACGCGGGGAAGCCACTGGGAGCAGACACCCAGAGGCAGCTTCCAAACAAACCCAGCCTTAGGCAGCCCCGGCTGGGTCTTCCCCGGATCTCTGCAGCTGGAAGTCTGCCTGGGCTGTGACTGCAAGCCAGGCAACACCCAGATGCAGCCAACAACAGCAACGGCAATGGTAATGATAGAGGTTACTTTCTATTAATACCGTAATAGCTGAGCCTTGTCGGGGGATGTACACAGGCACGAGGCTAGGCACTCTGGAATTTCCAGCCCGCACAGCAGCTCTGGGATGGAGTGAATCAGTTATGACTGCTTTATCCAACTGTTTGAGGCAAAATGAAACTTTGTTAGCCAGGAAGATCCCGGGAAGAGCATTAGATGAGCTTCAGGCAGCTCTAGATGGGGGATGTGAATGACATCATCCAGAGTCCACTCCTCTCCAGCTAATTGCGGACTTCATGCTCCAGCTCCACGCTGACTCTCCTGGCCACAGTAGCTCAGGCTCCATGCTCACCTGGTTCTCGTGGTGGCAAGTTAGAGGCTGGTGCCAGAGACCTCAGGTTCTGCCAGTGGATGGGCTCCAGTTGCACGATAGTTCCACACTGTAGCCAGGGATATAATGATTGGCTTAGCTGAGAGTTATGCACCCTTCCCTCCCCCAGCATCCATACACCACGAAAAGGGGAAGAGCAGACCCCTAGGTAAAATGTAGGAAGTGATTTTGGATGAAGGGGAGGCAATTTACGTGCCTTACAGTAAGAACTTGGTTGACATTATTCTGATGAGTAACCAGACCTAGAGTAAGAAGCTCTGTGTTCACAGAGACAGAAAGCACAGGAGCCTCCTGCACATGAACCTAGATCTGTGTGATTAGGAAGTATTTGCTCTATCCCCAGAGTGCTGCCTCGATCCCCCAAAACAGGAAGGAAGGCAATGAGGGTCCCCCCAGTTGGTGGGGCAGGCACAGTTGAACTGGTCCCTACACTGGCTTTAATGTTTCCCTGTCTTGAACTGTTAGTTTTTTGGGTGTGGGGGGGAGGGGTACCAGAGATTGAACTCAGGGGCACTTGACCACTGAGTCACATCCCCAGCCCTATTTTGTATTTTATTTAGAGACAGGGTCTCACTGAGTTGCTTAGTGCCTCGCTGTTGCTGAGCCTGGCTTTGAACTTGAGATCCTCCTGCCTCAGCCTCCTGAGCCTCTGGGATTACAGGTGTGCACAACCATCCCTGGCTGGGATGGTTTTTGAGGAAAGGGACTCATGTTTTCATTGTGCACCGACACCTACAAATTACACATCTACTCCTGGGTAGGGTTAGACAAAACTCTACTGATCCTGAATAGACCTTGTCCCTGGGGTGCTGGAATTCGGGAGCCTTGCAGATTCCAGGTCAAGGTACTTGCTTTCCCTGCAGGCTGGGCCTCTGCTTTGTGTTCTCTGATGAACTTTTCAGTTCCTCAGTCCAGGTCCTGATTCAGAATTTGACCTTTTAATAGGACTTCAGGGTCCAATTCCTGCCCCCGAGGACTGGGTCTCCTGGTGACCTGATGCTTCTTAGGCAAGATTGAACCGTTCTGGCAATTTCCTACCTTCCTAGGACTCTAGCTGGTGGCTGCTGGCCTGTTTCAGGAACATCGATGACTCAGAGCCCACTGCCTGACTCTACCTGCCCTCACTTCCGTCCACCTCTGAACTTCTGGCAGTCTCTGGAGGAGTTCCTCTAATGCAACACATGACCTCAGCCACAGTCACTGCATGGCACCTGCCACGTGCCACCTCTCCCCATGAGAACTGTGCTCTGCTAAGCCAGATGAAATACTGTCCCAGGAATCCTAAGACCTTTGCCAAGAGCACCACCTCACACAGTTTTTCAGATGTCAGCAAAGAACCCTATTCCACCCAAGGACATAAGGAAGCACCTCTCCCGTGGTGTTAGGGTGTCCCCAGGCAGCTGCACTAGGACTGAGTCCCCGAGAGTGTCCCTGATACCACTCCCCTCATATTCTGCAAGTAACTGTTAAGCACCCAGCCATACTGCTATAGTCTAAGGTCAAGGCACTTCCCAGACCTTTGATTTAGAAGTTGGTATTCCTCCTCAGCCCATTGCTTATTTACTCCACAGCAGGTTGCTTTTCTGTTCCAGGCACTGATCTAGGTACCACTGTGCAAGGGATGCCACCTCAGAAGGAGGTTGATTGTGGTCTTAGCTCAGGCTGCAATTACAAAATACCAGGACTATGATGCTTAATTACACCACAGACCCTCATTTCTCCTGGTTCTGGAGGCTCCCAGATCAATGTGCTAGCCCACTGGGAACCTTACCACTGAGCCACATCCCCAGCCTTCTCGTTCCCTTCCTACAAGAACACTAATCCAGTTATGTGAGTGCCACCCTTGTGACCCCAGGAAAACCTAATTACATGCCCAATGCCCCACCTCCAAATACCATCACACTGGATATTAGGGCTTCAACACAGGAATGGTGGGGGACACCAACATTCAGTCCAAAACAAGAACAGATTCTCAAGTCAGATTGCCTGGATTCAAAGGATGATCTGAAACTGAACAGCTCCATCACCTTGAGTGTTTGTGGCTGAGTTTCATCATGTGCAAAATGGGGGTGTACTTGTCGGTGTTCCCAAGGGAAACGAAACCAATCGAGTTGTGGGGGGAAGGAATTGACTCACGTGGTTGAGAGGGCACAGGACAGCAGCAGGCTGGAGGCCCAGGGAGACACAGCAGTCTGAGCCCAAACACTGCGGTTGGCTGCAGAATTCCTACTTGCCTGCCTGGGGAGGTAAGTCTT
This sequence comes from Glaucomys volans, assembly GCA_020662805.1. NCBI lineage: Eukaryota > Metazoa > Chordata > Mammalia > Rodentia > Sciuridae > Glaucomys > Glaucomys volans. The sequence goes on along the minus strand of JAJEJO010001628.1, from coordinate 86,376 downwards.
GGTTCCCCTGCCTGGCTTTCAACTGATTGGATGAGGCCCACTCACATCACTGTCCACCTTTTAAATGTGAATCTCATCCAAAAAACACCTTCACAAACATCCAAAACATCCAGAATAATGCTTGACTAAATACGTGGTAACACGGCCGGGCAAAGTCAACACAAAATGAACCATCATGAGGTAAGAATAATGCATTTTAAAGGATGTGGGGACTAACTGAGTGAATAGAATAAAGATTTTAGGACATACCTAGTACCTAATGAGTGGCAAGTCAGGGTTGGCAATTACTGTTATTATTGAAAGATTCAATTACACTTCCAACAGGAACAGAATTTTTATATGATTACACAAAGCAATTTTGAAGTCCCTTGGAGCCACAGAAACTCAACAACCTTGGCAAAGACCTGCTACTGTCCCATCTACCCAGAAAATGAATCCAGCCTGTGCCCCTTTCTTTGGAGGAATGACCACTCCACCTACTTCAACCATGTGACTCTCAAGGAAGACGCCAAGGTAAGATTCCTGTGCTCCAGGCCCAAGCTAAGCCAACCAGGGTTCTAGCTTGAGTTTTCAAACTAGAGCCACAGAAAGCCTACTCTCAGCTGGAAGATGGGACAAGTTAGGGCCAGGCTTTAAGGAGAAATCCAGGCAGAGCTACTGGAACCAACAGTAGAGGAGAGTGGGCTCTGGAGGCAGAGCATTACATGGTGAGCCTGTCTCTAGCAGGAGACAGCTTCCTCTTGATTGGCCACATGAACCCAAAGACTTCCTTTTGTCCAAGCAGGTCCCTGCTGGGCTTCTGTCTCTGCAACCAGAAAGGCAGACTCATCCAGTCTCCCTCTGATGAATTGGGACTCTGCTTTGACTCTGCCTAAGTGGCCCATTCTGCTGGTGTGTGTAACAAGGAAAGAAACTGCCAATCATTCAACATATTTGATGGGAACTATTCTGGCTTGGTCCTGGATGGTCCCCCAAAGGCTCATATGTTCAAAGATAGGGCTTTGGGGATGTGATTAGATCATAAGGTCTCTAACCTCATCAGTGGGTTAATTCATTCATGGATTCATAGCTGAATGGGGAGGTGGTGGAAACTGTAGAGAGTGGAACCAATTGGAAGGGTGTGAGTCCCAGGAGTTGTGCTCTTGAGAAACATATCTTGTTCCTAGCCCCTTCCCCTTTCTTCCTCTTCTTCCTGCCTGCCATGAGCTGAGCAAATTCTCTCCACACTACCTGTCTGCCTCATCTCAGGCCTAAATCAATGGAGCCAGCTGACCATAGACTGAAACCATGAGCCCAAACAAATCTTTCCTCCTTTATGTTGTTTTTCTCAGGTATTTTGTTATAGTGACAGAAAGCTGATTAACTCAGGAGCTGGGCCAATGCATGGTGCCAGTCTGACCAAAGTTCCATGCAATGAATGCAGAGCAGAGTCCTTGCTTAGTGTCTCATGAGCTTCGGTAGGGAAAGCACATTTCTTAGGATAGGTGAGTTATTCTGCAGTAGACTCTGGGAAGCACCTGAGTTTTCTTTACATGTTTATTTCAATCCAAAGTCTCTGAAACTCCCCCAGTGGGGTTGACTTTTCTAGAGTCGACCCAGGAAGAGAGGTCACTTTCCTTTATTTGAGCCTCACTTTCCCCATCTCTGAAAGGAGAGGCTGACCAGATGACCTCTGAGGGTCTTGTAGCCCTATGAGTCCTGTTCCAAGTTTGTGTGAGGCAAACAGTCCACCTACTGACCACACACAGAGGGTGAAGAACACACTGTGGGGCAGAGAAGGAAATTTCCCAGGAGAGCTGGGAAACTTAGGGGGGGGGGATGGCATTGCAGGTGAGCAGTGTCCAACTCCAGATCAGACTTGAAGGGAGAGGGGGCATCTGTGTGGTGGGCTTCCTGGGATCTATTTACCTGAGAAAGGATGAAATTCTTCCTGAAGGAACAGAGAATGGGAAAACATGCTTGGTCTGAAGACCACGGATAGGAGGGCAATTTTGTCCACAAATCACTGTCCTTTCTACTCCCTGGTTTCAGATATAATACTGTGGCTTTAATTGTTTTCCCCCACAAGATATTGAAGTCCTATCCCCCAGTACCTGTGAAAGCAATCTTATTTGGAAAGAGGGTTTTAGCAGATGATCAGGAAGTCATCACTAGGGCAAACCTAATCAAGTATGTTATCTTATGAAAAGGGGAAGTTTGGACACTGAGATGCACACAGGGGACCCTCATGAAGATGAAGACAGAGATCAGGGTGAACTCTTGAAGGCAGAGTTTAAGGAACTCCACAGATCGTTGGCAAACCACCAGGAAATAGGGAAGAGGCATGTGACATTCTTGCCTACAGCCTTTAAAAGAAATCAACCCTAGCTGGGCATGGTAGTGCATACCTGTAATCCCAGCTACTTGGGAGGTTGAGGCAGGAGGATTGCATGTTTGAGGTCAGCCTCAGCATTTTAATGAGTCCCTAAGCAACTTAGTGAGACCCTGTCTCAAAAAGAAAAACAAAAAGGGTTGGGGATGTAGATGAAGCTCAGTGGTAAAACGCCCAAAGGTTTAATCCTTAGTACCAAAAAAGAAGGAAGAGGGAGGAAGAGGGAGGAAGAGGGAGGAAGAGGGAGGAGGGGGAGGAAGAGGGAGGGGGAGGAAGAGGGAGGAGGGGAAGGAGGGAGGGAGGGAGGGAGGGAGGGAGGAGGAAGCAAACACTGCCAATACCTTGACCTCAGACTTCTCATTTCCAGAACTGTGACAATAAATTTCTGTTGCTTTAGTCACTCACTTTGTGGCAACTCTAAGAAATACTACACCTAAACTCTAGGAAGGAGCATATTCAGTAAAAGTTCAAAATCGAAACAGCTAGTTTCCTATGACTTTTGTGGGCCCAGCTACCTGCACAATAGCTCCAGTTTCAGGAGAGTGCCCCCCACGTAGATAGCCCACCTTGGCATTGGCAATGATGTCCTGGAGAGACTCCTAAAAGCACCAGCACCTCCAGGAGCATCAGCAGCCAACTAAGATTTGTTGTGCCATCACCAAAAGGATACAGTACACCAGAAAGGCAATGGGGTGCTGTCCTTCCCTGTTAGTGGAGGGAGAAACTGAGGCACTCACGGCATAGTAAATTGCACACAGACTCATGTCCCTGCACCTGGCTCTTCCTATGCAGGCACTGCCTCTCCAGGCTCAAGTCCTCCTGCTGGCTCACACCTGCCCCTGGATGCTCACCCTTTCCTTCTCCTAGTTCTGGTCTCACCTCTGCCCCAACTGTTATGCTCACTTATTGGATCTGAATTCTTCTTCAGGGTCCAAGGGCACTTGGTGAATTTCCCTCCCTGTTTCTGCTCCACCTGAGACCTGTCTGTCCCCCAACCCCAACCCCTGTTAGAAGTAATAGCCCCCACCCATCCTTCCTTGGCAGGCTTACCCTGAACTTTTGCCAGCATTAGGTTCTCCTTGTATTCAATAACTCTGGTATTAGAGTTGCTTAGTCACAAATTTTACCTCCCCACCATTTTTTCTGCCTCTTGAATGCAACCAGTTCATCCCCAGCTCAGTGCCTCTGTTCTTTTCATGTACAACCTTTTACAGATCTTCACACAGTTGCCTCCTTCTTCTCTTCCAGAATCAAGGTCAAAGTTTGTTTTTCAGAGACAAACCCCATTCCCTGATCATTCTAGCTAAAGAAGTCCCCTTCCCCATTTTGTGATCTTCAATCTCTAGTCACTGTCTGAGATTACTTGATTTATTTGTGGTATCAGTCAGGGTCCAGAGGGGAAAAAAGCCCACTCCAGGTAATTCAACAGGAAGAATTTAATATAGGGATTTAGTCATGGGGTATCAGAAGAGCAAACTAGGAAAGTGCACCCTATTGCCGGAGACCACCCCATCTGAAGGCTAGAGAAACAACAGAGGAGGCCAGGAGTTCCCTCTGTGATAGAGTGCAGCGAGGGGAGGATAGGAGAGGGGAGGATCTGAGGGCAAGCAGGCCAAGACCGCGCTAACCCTAACCCTAACCCGCTGCCTCTCCCCTGGATCACAAGTCCTGTTTTCCTCCCTGCACCTCCTCCTCTGGGCACAAGTGACTTTCAATAAATGAAGAATGTGGGGGATGGAAGCATACTTGAGCCTTAGACAGTCACATGCAGATAAAAATAGTCACCCTAAGTCTGACTGTGATGAGTAAATGAGAACATTTAGAAAGTACACATGCCTGAAATTACAGGCAATGTGTGATAAGGGTTCTATAAAGGACTGTAGAATTGCTGGTCGCAGTGGTGCATGTCTGTGATCCCAGTGGTTCAGGAGGCTAAGACAGGAGGATCTCAAGTTCAAAGCCAGGCTCAGCAACCGCGAGGCACTAAGCAACTCAGTGAGACCCTGTCTCTAAATAAAATACAAAATAGAGCTGGGGATGTGGCTCAGTGGTCGAGTGCCCCTGAGTTCAATCCCTGGTACCAAAAAAATAAAATAAAAAAATAAAAAGGATTGTAGACTTCATGAGCTCATCCACTTTCCAGTTGCACTTGGCCATGGCCATCAGACTCAGGAAAGCAGTGATTTCCTGTGGGCTGCTTGTGTCTCCTCATAGAATAAAATGTCAGTTTTTTTCATGTGACTTTCCACTTACAACCTTTACAAAAATGATTTCCATGGATTCTCTCTAAACATCTATGTGAATTCAGTAATAATAGCTATTAATTATTGAGAGTTCATCCATGCCTGGTCCCATTCTAAAAACTTCGCCTCTATCAACTTCACAAGGACCTGATAAAGTAGATGCTACAGGTGAGGAAAGTGAGGCACAGAGAGGTGAAGTAACACAGGTCACACAGCTAGTAAGTGGCAGAGATGAGATTTAACTCAAGCCATCTGGCTTTGGCTTATATTCCAGCCACCAGACAAGAAGCTTTTATAGTTGGTTTTGTGAGAAATGGATATGAAATGATTCAGAGGTCTCACAGGAAGCGGTGCAACTGGGAATGGAGTCTTTCCACATCCTGACCAGGAGGGCTCAGCCTCTCTCCACTCTCCAGTGTACAGTGGTCCACTCCACAGCTTTTGGCAGGCAGTTGCACAGAGAACCCCTGACCCAGAACAGACAGCGCTATGTGTGAGGTGTGGGGTATAACAGGGATCACCTGTTTACCTCCTCTTTGCTTCTAGCCAAAGCTGCATGGCTGTGGGTGAGGGTGACAGCAGGTGGGAGGAGAAGGGGCTGCTGGCTGGCAGCTTCTGGGGAGCAGGCTCAAGCCTGCAGCAGTTGTGTGCCCTGATACTGCTCCACCCCCATCTGCACAGGGGAGGACCGGGTGCCCCATGGGTCACATAAACACAAGCACACCACTGAATCGTAGCTGGTGGGAATTTTTCCACACGCCAGCATGGAGACGCTCGGGGGCTCAATAGTGACCTAGTCAGCAGGCTGCATTCTGGGGCTGCCCACACACACCTGGGGCAGCCAGCAGCACCTGAATGGTTTGTGGCCACTAAGCCTTTGTGGGAACAGCAAGAGGCAAGGCAGACAGGTCAAAAGTTAACACCTGGGAGTCAAAAGTTCTGGAAGGCCAAATGCAAGATGGTATATTGATTTCATTTTGGATCTGAAAAAGACATTAGTGGAGGTGCTGGAGATACAGCTCAGTTGGTAAAGTACTTGCCCCGCATGCACAAAGCCCTGGGTTCAATCCCCAGCACCACAAAAAGAAAGAAAATAAAGGCATTAGTGGAAATCCAAACAAAGCCCATAGTTTAGTGATGAATAGTAAGTCTCAAAGCCAAAAGTCACAGTGGCCAAACTTCAATGCTATCTTCTCAGCTGTGATTAGTAGACTACGGCTCTGTTAAGTGCTAATGCTCCGAAACTGAAACAGACAGCGTGTATTGGGGTGGGGGGAGTGGGGTACAGGAACACTACTTTGCGACCTTTTCAGAAATCTTTAAGTCATTCCAAAAATGTTTTATTAAAAATTGTTTTCTAAATTCCCAAAGACGGAATTCCAACTCCATCACATACTACATTCAGTCATTAAACCCCCTTCTGTGCCTCAGCCCCCAGGGCCTACCTCTACCCCACTTCTCCCTTTGAGATTTCTTTTAAGAAATCTGTATGTACCCTGAGGGTAAAATAATATTCATATTCCTTTTATGAGATTTTATAGCTTCATCTTTTACATTTAGGTCTTTATTTAATGAAACATAACTAATGATACATATATAATGACATGATCTTCTTTTTGTGCAGATAGGAGCTGGTTTCCCCAACACCATTCACTATATGTTCCATCCTGGGTCCACTGAATTTTGTTTTCTTTTTGCACTACTGGGGATTGAACCCAGAGGTACTCTACCACTCAGCTACATCCCAGCCTCGCCTTTTAAAAATTTTTTATTTTGAGACAGGGTCTTGCTAAGTTGCTGAGGCTGGCCTTGAACTTCAGATTTTCTTGCCTCAGCCTCCTGAGTTGTTGGAATTACAGGCATGCGCCACTGTGACCGGCCATCCACCAAGGCTTGCCGTCACTTCTAGCCCATATCAAGCACTCATGTATTTACAGGACTGTTTTAGGATGTACTAGTTTGCTCTGCGTGTTTGCTTTGCCCTGTGTGGCTTCTCTGACCTCTTAACATGTCAATGAATGGAAAGTGAGGTGGTTGAACCATAAATATCTTCATTGCGGATGAGGACATGCAGGCTCAGAAAATTGAAGGAATGCTCTAAGATTTAAGTGGGTAAAGCAGGATCTGAACTCAGGTCCTAGATCCTTTAAAGACTGGGCTGTCCTGTGTTTGCTATCTTTCCCAGGAAGGAAAAAGAAATAGGCTGGTAATTTGATTGCAGGGGCTTCCTGATCCAGCCTCAAAGAGGTCAAGTTCCTTTCCAGAAGAAAGTGACATTTCCTTTTGATGCCTGGAACTGGACAGAGGAACCACATGGTCAGTGTTTCTAAGGAGCGCCTAGCAGGGCAGAGAGAACAGTGCTGGCTCAGGACCCAGGGAAACAGCCCTGCTTTAGTGGGCTTTCTGCTTCCTGTACTGTGGCCATGGGAAAGCTGGGAAGCCTCATCATTATCTTCATCTTTTGAAAATAGATCTAAACACATCTGCCCCCTGCTAAAAGCAAAATAAACCACACTACCCACCCCTAAGTAGGGGGCTGAAAATAGTTCCCAATGAAGCAATAGGCTATAGACATTTGCTTGTTTTGGTTTTAGTTTTTTAGCCCATAAATCTCTTTTCTCCACAAGATTTATGTGCAGAAGCCCAGATGTAAAATATTAAATTGTAGCTTTGAGGTGGGTGGCCTGACACCCTCCTGTTCAATGTCTGTGCCAGGCGTGTAGTAGGTCCTTAGTAAAATATTTGTAGAATCAATGAAGTAAGCCTTGGGCCTGTTCATGAATAAGCTGGCCAGTCACCAGCTCAAGGGTGTAAACAGGGCCCTGCTCTAATGTAATTTCCACCCCAATAACAATGCCCAAGCCACTCCAGTGATCCGTCTCTCTCCAATATGGTACTTTCCTGCATCTGTCCCTTACAAAAGCTGTCACCTTAGCCTGAAATGCCTTTCCTCCCACTTCTGTGAGCTCTTCCCAAACCCTCCCACCCAGCTCACACATCTGTTCCACGAAGCTTCCTCATTTCTTGCCAGTTCCCCTGTGGGCCCTGACTTTGTGCTGATTTTGTACCTGCTGGAATACTACTGAGGACACTGTAAAGCTCTATCAGTTACAGGACTCCTCAGGGCAGGGCCTGGGTCCTTAGGCCTCGGCCTGGGCCTAGTACTTCATGCTCAACACTGTCCCATAAACAACAAAATAAATGAATCAACAGCTCAGCTCCAACACCTGAGCAGGGAGAAAATGGCTGATGCAGTGGAGGTGTGTCATTGGAGGAGGTGGCTCAGGACAGACCTCCTGGATGGAACAGTGGTGGCGGACATCTGGCAATCTCTGCCAAGCTGAAAGAAGGTGCCTTTATTTGTGTCAAAGTCTGGGAGTCTATGGGGCTGGGTTTCTGCCATCACAGCTGAGAAGTAGCAGTCAATCAACAGCCAGCTCTTGGAGTGAGGGCGTTCCTCCTGTCCGGGGACTCTAATACCCAAGCCTCCCACTCTGCTCACTCCGCAGACCCAGGCCCTGGAGAAATCCCTCCCACCTTTATGGCTCCTGCCAGGCTGGGGAAGAGCCCCTTACACATCCCAACTCCTGAGTCTCCTCTGGAATCCTGTAGCTGTTCCATGGGCAGACACCAAGAGCCCTGACTCTCTGAGAACTTTCCTGGGTTCCAGTCCCAGATGGTGACCAGAGGGACCAAGGTCTGGAGGCCCAGACCTGTTTTCCTGAGCCCAGAAACAAGTAGACTGATGCTCATCTGTGTGTATGTGTACTTTCCAAGCTTCACAGTGGCTTTCCTGAGGGTGGTGTGACTCCACCATTGCTCAAAATTGCATTGTGTAGCTCTGAAATTCTGAGCTTGGTAAGTTAAAAAGAAAGGGATAGCGAAGGGGTGCAAAAACAATCTGGGCCATAGAGAAAAAGGTCTCTCTGGAAATTTTCCTGGTTCACGACCCCCAGATGCCTCCCCAGCTCAGGGGCTGCAGAGACCACTCACTGAAGAAGCCACATGGGCGCTACAGGTGGGGCTGCAGGCCAGACTCTGGATCCTGCAGTGACCTCACAGAGAGCTAGGAGACCCAGCCCTCTGGCTGCAGGAGCTGCCTGTGTTGGGAAGGGCTTTGAAGGTGAACAGGGCGATTCTTCTAAAGTGACAGCCTTCTCCGTCCCTACCCCACTCCACCTGCAGTAATACAAACCCCAGAGAGAAAATCCCATCTGAATCCAAATCTTATCAACTCTTCCTGTGCCCTCCTTCCAGGCTGGCCTTTACCTGAGACCTGTTGTCTTCTGGACCCCTGGCATGAAGTGGGGCCAGGGAGATCTGGAGCCAGTTGCGAACCCCCACCTCTACCAGCTGGGTTCTAGTTCTGAGAACGGGGGTCCATGGCTCAGCCTCTCTGAACCTTGGTCTCCTTATCGGCACAGCAGTTCTTCCTGAGGATCCAGTGCACTACCTGCCACCCTATAGATCTATTCCCTTTTTCCTTTCCTCTGTGGAACCTGGGCAAGAGAGGCCACTATGGACTAGACTTTGTTACCCAGCTATCTTCCCCTCTCCATGGGTGGCATCCCCTCTGTCAATGTCCCAGAGAACCCAGCTCTTCCTCTCCTGCCTGGACCTTCTCACTCCGTGCTCCTCCCGGGAAGCTAACTCGGCGCTCCCTCACCACCAGGGGGCACCTCAGGGCTCGGGGGACGGCGGCTTCCCTCGGCCTTTCCAGCCTGTTCTGGTCGGGTCCGGTACATTTATTTCCCCATCACTCACTTGTGTTTTCATTTTATTTTCTTTCCATAACGTCAGACGAGTCTCTCCCCACAACCTTACGACCTCCGAAGACGTCAAAGCACACTTCCTCGCGCTCGCCGGCTCAGCTCAGCGCCGAGCTCCACGGATGCAGCCACCACACGGTCCAGAGAAACAACGGTTCGCACGGGTGGGCGTGGTCAGACAAGCCGGCGCTGCGCACGTGGAGTTCAGGCGGGGCAGGGGGCGGGGCCTCTGCTGGCCCGGGCGGGAAGCCTCCGCCCAGCCTCCAGCGCTGCAGCCAGGCGGTCCTGGAGGGCGAGGCTGAGCGGGGATTCCGTGGAGGAGAGGGGCCTGGAGGCTCTCTAGGTAAAGGGACCAGTACCTGTGAGTAGACAGTGGCGTGGACAGGCCGGTGACAAAGCCCTGGACCGTGAAGAAGGTGTAGACCGGAGCAGGTCTGCGAAGCGCTTTGAAGGCCGGGGCGTTTGGAGTTTATCCCGAACGTGGGAACGGGGCACAGCAGGGCGAAGGGGCTTCACAGGGCAGCACAGCAGCTCCAGGAAGCCCATCTTCCATCCGGGTCTCCAGCGCCCAGCCACCCCTCCAAACAGCGTCTCCCATGTCAGTCAACCAGTCCCGGTGGAGAACCTGTCACACCGCGCGGGGACTCGCCAACCTTTTAGTTTAAGGACCTCTTTTCCTCTTTCAGGAATCATTAGGAAGAGTTTTTGTTCCGGTGGATTTTACCTACCAATATTTACATGATAGAAATGGAGGCTGAGAAATGATTCATGTATTTATTCATGTATTTAAAGTAAACATGTTCTTTCCATGGTGGAATTTGTTTCGGCGATGCTGAGGATTCGAACTCCGGGCCTTAGTGCATACTAGGCAAGCACTTCTCCGACTGAGCCACATTATCAGTTACCAACATCCTCAAGTTTAAAAACAACTATTAAAAAAATGGAATTATATCTGAACTTTGCTCATCTCTCTGTTACCTGGTTTCAATCCACCTGCTGGATATCCGGCCCTGGGGACTTCTGGAGATCCCCTGTGTGCCTACAGGTGGGCGTGAACGTTGAAAGATATGGGAAATAGGCCCCAGCACATTTCCCCTATCTACAGCTTTCCCCCACCCGCCCAGTCTGTGGTAAATCGGAGCTTTTGTCATTTAAAGGCCCAGGCCTCATACAGAGGGAAGGCAGGAAGGGATAACAGGAGAACACAAAAGAACTCACACCTGAGTGGCACTCCCCACGCTAATGGATCAGCTGATCTCAATACAATAAACCCTAGGAACTTCCCTCCCTACCCTCAGTCCCACCCTAATGGATCAGCTGACCCTAGTAAACTCCAGGAACCACCTTCCTGTCCTACCCTAAACGAAGCTTATAAAATTCAGACCCTTGGCTTTGCCCGAGGTGGTTTTTTGCCAAGAAGATGAGGCTCCTGGCTGTTTGACTCCTGGGCTGATCCCTGGTTGACTCCCTGCCTCGGTGCTTATATTTTCGGTTCCCTCACCGGGAACCCACTTAAAACTCTGTGCTTACAAACATGGCAAGAGGATTCCTGGTGTAACTGAAAGTAGTGTGGACCTTAGAGACTCCCTGAAGTGGTACTCGTGCCACACCCAAGGAACTGCTGGTCAGCAGCAGCTGGACATGCACCAGAGCTAACGACTGTCAAAGCAGCAGGAAGCAAGTGACTTCACAGGAGGGATGGAGACTGGGCTCAGGGAATGTGAAGGGGCAGGGCAAAGGGAGGCCGTGTCAACCTGTGAGACCTATGTAGTACCTTCCCCCAATTGACCTCATTTTAACCCATCTGTAAGAAAGGCAATAATGCCTTTGTTATACAACCCATCTGTAAGAAAGGCAATAATGCCTTTGTTATAC